>SJYX01023050.1:0-46088 GCA_006410675.1 Oreotragus oreotragus | reverse complement strand
TGCTGCTGCTGCTGCTGCTGCTGCTGCTAAGTCGCTTCAGTCGTGTCCGACCCTGTGCGACCCCATAGACAGAGGCCCACTGTCTCTGGGATTCTCCAGGCAAGAACACTGGACTGGGTTGCCACTTCCTTCTCCAATGCATGAAAGTGAAAAGCCAAAGTGAAGTCGCTCAGTCATGCCCGACTCTTAGCGACCCCATGGACTGCAGCCCACCAGGCTCCTCCATAATTAAACTGCAGGGTAAGTGAAAACTGAAAGTAAAGTCGCTCGGTCGTGTCCGACTCCTTGGGACCCCATGGACCGTAGCCTACCAGGCTTCTCTGTCCCTGGGATCTTCCAAGCAAGAGTACTGGAATGGGTTGCCATTTCCTTCTCCAGGGGATCTTCCCAATCCAGGGATCAAATGGTTTCCCACATTTCAGGCAGATGCTTTTACCATCTGAGCCACCGGGGAAGTCAGCAGAGGGCCAATGCATATGGGAATATAACATAAGCCTCAACACAGAGAGAGAGATGGAAAATGGGCAGAAGTTGAAAGAAATGGAGGGAGGAATGAAAAACCCCAACTTCTTTATGAGAATTCCACTTGAGAGAGAGTCAAGAGAATGGACTGGATATATATTTGAAGGGAAAGTAGACAATTTTCTAGAAGAATTCCTACCAGACATCTCCCCTCACATTGACAGAATTGTTGCTCTCTGATCCGCAGGTAAGGCTGATTGCTATGTCACTGTTACTACTATCTCAGAGACCCAGTCTGGGAGATTCCAGAAGAGTTTCCCATAGGCAAATTCTCTCTGCTCTTGAGACCACACCCCCAAACATGATATCATGTCTTATCATCCCATCACATTGCTATGTCTCTAATCATATCTGGTTTGGTTTCTTTTCAGAGAGTAGTTAAAGCTTTTTCTAACAAATCACTATCTTATGAGAGCTGGAACTTAGAAACAGTAATGACCAGGTTGGGTATAAAGATAGAACTTCTGCAGCCATCAGTCCAGAAAGCCAAACAATAGCCTTCAGCAACTGCTTTGCCAACAAAGGTCCACATATTCAAAGCTATGGTTTTCCCAGTAGTCATGTATGGATGTGAGAGGTGGACCATAAAGAAGCCTGAGGGCCAAAGAATTCACATTTTCGAATTGTGAAGCTGAGGAAGACTCTTAAGAGTCCCTTGGACAGCAAAGAGATCAAACAAGTCAATTCTAAAGGAAATCAACCCTGAATATTCATTAGAAGGACTGATGTTGAAGCTGGAGCTCCAATACTTTGGCCACCTGATGTGAAGAGCTGACTCACTTGAAAAGACCCTGATGCTGGCAAAGAGTGAAAGCAGAAGGAGAAGGGGATGGCAGAGGATGAGATGGTTGGATGGCATCATCAACTCACTGGACATGAGTTTGAGCAAACCCTGGCAGATGGTGAAGGACAGGGAAGCCTGGTGTGCTGCAGTCCACGGGATCACAGAGAGTTGGACACAACTGAGCAATTAAACAACAACAATTGAATCAAAATGGCCAGGACTTGATTAATAAGTGACAGCATCTCTAATTTTTGCTCTGGCTTCCAATTTAGGATCCACCATAGAAAACAAGGGGCTTCCCCTATGGCTCAGCTGATAAAGAATCCACCTGCAATGTGGGAGACTTGGGTTCGATCCCTGGGTTGGGAAGATCCCCTGGAGAAGGGAAAAGCTACCCACTCCAGTATTCTGGCCTGGAGAATTCCATGGACTATATAGTCCATGGGGTTACAAAGAGTTGGACACGACTGAGCAACTTTCACTTCTATAGAAAACAAGATATGCACCCAAAACCAGTCACAGGGATGCTCTGCTTCTGGTCAGCCGCCTCCAGCTTCCCCACGCCCCCAGCCTCCATCAGGACACGCTTGGAGCCATGCCTTTCACCACTAAGAAGCCTCCCAGCACTCCTCTGCCTACCCTGGAGTCTCTGCCAGAATGCAGGTGGTAGTGGCTGACTCCGTTGCTACAGCAAGCTCTGAATAGAGAGCCTTTGCTTATCCTCACCTGGGCTTCCCAGGGGTTGCACTGGTAAAGAATTTGCCTGCCGACAGGAGATGTGGGTTTGATCCCTGGATTGGCAAGATTCCCTGAAGGAGGAAATGGCAGTCCACTCCAGCATTCTTGCCTGGGAAATCCCATGGACTGAGAAGCCTGGAAGGCTACAGCCCAGGGGGCTGCAAAGAGTTGGACAGGACTGAGCGACTGAGCAAGCACATACACTTGTCCTCAGTTGCATCGTTTTGTTCATTTCCACATTGTTTTTTTTAGCTTTTACAAAAGTGAATTTTTTCCCTCTAAAACTGAATTATTTCACCCTCTAAAATTAATATGAAGAAAATATGTAAATTTTAAAATTTAATCCTTGGTTACAGACAATTTTCTTCACACTGCATTCTTTTCTTGCTTGCCCTGGGTACATAAATTTGGCTTGTAGGTCCACCAACTTACTTCTAGTCCTGTGAAAACCATGACCAGCTTGTTATTTTTATTCCTGAATCAGAGAAACCTAAGTTCTGAGACTCTGTCTTAAGGAAATCTCATCTATAAACCAGGCATCTTGATCACTTGCCATCATCTCTCGTTTCAACCAGAAGTCGACAGGCCTTTCCTTCAACTTCCAAATGAAGCTGTCTTTCTGGGAAGGTGAAGAATTTTTAGAGGAATTAATTCTGTTGGTCATATACTCGACACTTTTTCTCTTTATTAAATGAGAGTGGTAATACAAACAGACAAAAAGCTAGTAGCTGACCCAGGATCCACACACCTCACACAGCCCAGCTTGGCTCTACCTGTATTAAAGTGGAAGTCTGAGAGAAAGACAAGAGAGTTTATATGTATTTTTGCTGCAACTCGTTGGAAAAGACCCTGATGCTGGGAGAGATTGAAGGCAAAAGGAGAGGTGGGCAGAAGAGGATGAGATGGTTAGACAGCCTCACCGACTCAATGGACGTGAACTTGAGCCAACTCTGGGAGATAGTGAAGGACAGAGGAGCCTGGGGTCCTACAGTCCACAGGGTCACACAGGGTCGGACAAGACTAGCGACTGAACAAAAACAACGCATTGTGATGATACAGCTGTATTAATAGCACACTAAGCATTACGAGGGTCTCTGTGCACGGCACAGAGGACTTTGGATTTACCACTAGCAAATCACTGAGTCCTTAAACGATGACGTTCAGTTCAGTTGCACAGTTGTGTCCAACTCTTTACAACCCCATGAACTGCAGCACACCAGGCCAGGAGCCTGGTGGGCTGCCGTCTATGGAGTTGCACAGAGTCGGACATGACTGAAGTGACTTAGCAGCAGCAGCAGGCCTCCCTGTCCATCACCAACTCCCAGAGTTCACTCAGACTCACATCTATTGAGTCAGTGATGCCATCCAGCTATCTCATCCTCAGTCGTCCCCTTCTCCTCCTGCCCCCAATCCCTCCCAGCATCAGGGTCTTTTCCAATGAGTCAGCTCTTCGCGTGAGGTGGCCAAAGTACTGGAGTTTCAGCTTTAGCATCAGTCCTTCCAAAGAACACCCAGGACTCCCTAAAGGTTTAGTCTGCTCCCTATAGTTGGGGGGAGAAGGCAATGGCACCCCACTCTAGTATTCTTGCCTGGAAAATCCCATGGTCGGAGGAGCCTGGTAGGCTATAGTCCATGGGGTCGCTAGGAGTCGGACATGACTGGGCGACTTCACTTTGACTTTTCACTTTCATGCATTCGAGAAGGAAATGGCAACCCACTCCAGTGTTCGTGCCTGGAGAATCCCAGGGACGGGGGAGCCTGGTGGGCTGCTGTCTATGGTGTCGCATAGAGTCAAACATGACTGAAGCGACTTAGCAGCAGCAGCTATAGATGGGGACGTCTAGGTGGTGGCAGCCTGATGTCCCCTCTCCCCGCCCACCGAACCAATGTAAAACTCCTTATCACCATTGCACCTAATAAATTTAGTGTCTGTTGAAGATTAATGCCCAGATTCAAAAAATCACTATAAAGTAATTGTTTTTTAAGACACACACATTTCAGTCCATTTCGGTTATTATTCTTTTTGGTGCCCAAATTGTCCTGTTTTAGGCCAATATGGGAGCACCTTTGGGGGCCTCTTTGCCCTTTCAGCATGACCAGCTCTCTGTACTTTCTGACCTGGCAGGATGTCCTGGTGCCTCATCTGAATTTACTCCCTCTGATCTGAAATCAGTGGTCTTTCTCCCAAGGAGACACCCCTCCCTTTTAAATGCTGCACCCCGGCCCTGAGCCGAAGTCCCAGAAAAGTTAAGATGTCCTGGCCCTTTCTCTTTAACCAGAACTCTTTGAACCTCGGGCATGACACTTTCAGCGGCAAAGTTTAGCTTTGCTGTGAACCACAAGCTCTATTTCTGACACCTTTTTTAAAAATTGGCTTGGGATTAATTGATATATGCATGATTTATTCCTTCTGAGACTGGAACACACATCTGTGTAGAAATCCCTGCCTAAGAATCAGATGAAGAGGATTAACAGGCAGCCTTGTCCTCACTGCTCTGGAAAAACAGTCTAAAGAACTAATAACTTGGTGGGATGAGGAGGAAATTGATCACTAATCCAACCCTTAAAAAAAAAAAGTGAAAGCTGAGAATGATGGAAATGAAAATGGTAAAGATCCCTCTCTTCTCATTCTCCAGGGGCATCCAGGTAACATTAAAGGGTATCCCTTCTGGCCAGACCAGACTCATGCTCTCTTTGAAGAGAGCAGTCCATTCTTAGCTGACTCATTCCGGGGGTTTAGTTAAGTGCCCACGAAAGTTCAATCGTATCTGGACATTAGTAAGGCGTGTGTTTTGGCAAACAATACCTCATGAAGGCTGAGCTGCCCGATCACTCTCTGATCAGGCCTGTCTGAGCCTCAGGTTCAGCCTGACACAGAAGCCAAAGGCCAAAACCGAATTCTCTGCACTATTTACATAACTAATAGTACAGCTTTGAAAACAAGTGGTGTCCCTGAGAAAGACTGAGATTAACTGTCCGGTGTTTTAAAAATTACGTTTCCCTGCAGCTCTTTAAAGGAAGCCGGAGAAGTCAGCCAGGCTGCCTCGCGGTTTGCTGTCAGGCAGGCGTCTTGCATTTAACACTCAAGGTCCAGGCTTTGTGTAGCCCCCAGAGCTGCACCCCTCCCACCCGATCCTAGGTGTGGAAGCTGAACTAAGAGGAAAGAGAAGGTGCTGTAGGCAGGAGGGACCCCCGAAACCTCAGTCACCTCCTCATTCCTGCCCTTCCTAAGAAGGCACCCTGATCTGATGGCCAGTCTGAGCCCACCTTCCTGGAGCTGAAGGGAATAAGCACAGAGCATCATTTCGTGGGGGAAACAGACCCAATAAAGATAAACAAAATCAGAGATTTCTTTACCACAGGAAACCAAAGGAGCGAACCCATCAGCCCTCCCTTGGCAGGAGGGTTGACGGAGGAGTTGCCCGCCCTCTGGGGTCAAGCCGCCCCTTCTTGAACAGGCAGCATCCAGCTCTCCAGCACCCCATGGATCCTACTCAGAGTAGTGTGTCAGGCCCTGGACTCCGCAAGTTAAAGGAAGAGAGAAACCAGAGCTCACGTTAGGGCCGTTCCTGGTAGTGAGAAGAACAGACCCCCTGCTACCAGGGATTGGGGATGTTCATTCTGGAAAAGAGAATATTCTGAGGTCAAAGAAAGCCTTCTTCCAATATGGGAAGTTCTGCATAAGAAAGTTTTAACCTAACCTATCTGACCCCAAAGGAAAGAACAATGTCAAAGCATGTGGAAGGTTCTGGAGGATGACTCCTGATGCTGGATGAGGAAGATCTTTCCAGCAGTTGTTAAGGCCCAAATGTGCGGTGGGCTCACCTGTACATGAAGGGAACCGGGCAGGACAAACATTTGTGAGGAACTGACATATCAGACGGTGCTGTTCCGATGTCCTCTCAGGTCCTTCTTTCCAGAGAGCCTGAAAGTGAAAGTGTTAATCAGTCGTGTCTGATCTCATAGACTGTAGCCCACCATGCCCCTCTGTCCATGGGATTCTCCAGGCAAGAATACGGGAATGGGTAGCTATTCCCTTCTCGAGGGGATCTTCCAGACCCAGGGATCGAGCCCGGGTCTCCTGAATTGCAGGTGGATTCTGTATCAGCTGAGCCACCTGGGTCAGGGTTGGTCTTCTACCGTTTTGGCCCATGTCTGCAGGTGGGCAGCCAGGCAGTGAAGAGGGGCGAGGCGTGTTCAGGACGAGGAGGGGACGGTGGAGAGGGGGAAGGCGGAAGGGAGGGGTGAAGCCCGTCTTGTGGGTGAGGCTGATGGCAGAGGCCACGGTGCTGGGGGTCCCGAGTGGTCCTGCTCATGAGCTCTCTGACTCAGGCATAGTCGCCAGCCTACAAGTTAGGAACCAGCCCAGAGACACAGGTGCTCGAGGACAAGGAGGGGCCCGGTCTGGAAGTGTGGGCTCCCCTTCCAGTCCTGCCTGGTCTGGCGCTGTCATTGCCCCTGTGGCCCGCCTGGAGAACGCACAGCCCTCATCACCCCGAGATGCCCTGCCTCCCGTCTTCCTGGTCTCGGGTGGGCTCCAGCTTACCTAGGGGGCACCACTGGCCGGAGGCCTCATCGCCCTTTTCCTCTCTGCCGGGGGTCTACTGCCTACACGCTGGCTCGTCCCTGGGTAGGACTCACACTTCCAGGTGCCCACCAGTGCTCTGGTGGGGAGAGCTCAGAAGTCAGCCTGGGTGCACCTGGCCTTCCTGGGTGCTGTCGGAAGACAGCATCTGGGGACAGTGTTTATTTACTTTTCAAAAGAGCCTGATAAAAGATCGAGAAATACTTCCGACTCAATACAGTGACTCATCCGATTATACGGATTAGGTGATCCTTCAGCATGGGATCGTGTTAGCCTCGTGCCTCACTCCTGGGTGTGTAGGCACCCCCAGAAAGGAAGTGGTGGGGGCCCAAGAGACTCAGGCAGTAAGCGGGGAGTTACCCCATCGCCCTGTTCCCTCCCGCGTCGTGGCTCTCCTGCACAGGGCCCGTGTGGCTTTGCTGTAGGTCCGTCTGTCGCCCTAGAGGATGGGTTTTATGGTGGCCATGCTGTGCGCTCTGCTCCTGTGCCAGTCCTTCAGTGGAAAGGTGTCACATGGCCAAGCTGTAAGTGATCTGAGGTCCTGCCTTCTCCTTATCTGGTCACGTACTGTAAGTAATTCACAGCGAGTTTCAACATCTTTTCTTCGAGGCAAGCAACGTTCTTCTGGCCTCTCACCTGGTGCCCTCTGGCTCATGGCGTGAAGATCTGGTCTCCTCAAATGGACTGTGTCAAACAGTCAAATCCAGGGTGCAGGGGTTTGTAAGAGGCAGTCAGGACCACCTCTGGGTCTCTGGGAGTGGAGTCGAGTTTTAGGACCTTGGTCACTTTTGAATTCATCCATTCTCATGTCACTGGGCTTCCCTTGTGGCTCAGCTGGTAAAGAATCCACCTATAATGTGGGAGACCTGGGTTCGATCCCTGGTTGGGGAAGATCCCCTGGAGAAGAGAAAGGCTCCAGTATTCTGGCCTGGAGAATCCCATGGCTATATAGTCCATGGGGTTGCAAAGAGTCGGACACGACTGAGTGACTTTCACTTCACTTCACTTTATGTCACTTCCAGCAAATGACAGAAGGCAGGGGCGATGTGGGGACATCCTTGCCTTGGCTCTGATTCATCCTTAATTGACTGGCTGACATTTAGGAAGTCTGTAAACCACTCAGCGTCTTCTGTAAAGCAGGGGCACTCACATCCACGCTATGGAAACTATCTCCTTATCAAAGGGAAGACGCGGCTCCTCAGAGGCTGCCTGGAGCACAGCACACGCTCAGCAGACCTGAGTGTCCTTCTTTCCCCCCTTCCTTCCCATCACACTCTCTGCCACCTGACGGTCCTCCTCTGGTTTCTGCCATGGGCACCTGGGGTGAGAGAAGAGGCTGGATGTGGAGGAGCAAGACCAAAGCCTCAGCTGGCCCTGCTGGACTCCCGCGAGGCCTCTCTGGTCTCCCTGAGTCACTCTTGGCAACGCACAAACTTTGACCGCAGGATGGAGGGGTCCCCTCAGGGAAGTGGAGTCTTGTTCTAGTAGTTCTGGAGGCGAGAACCAGGTTAGTACGTAGAGAACATGTGGACAGGCACAGTGAAGATGGATCTGCCCATCAGTAGCGGGTGTCGGGCAATTAAGCTGGCAGCTTCCAAGGTCCACTGGCTGTGCATGGAGGATCCTGTTGAGAGACCCACAAGTTTAACAGTGGTGAGATGAGGCAATCGCTGGTCCCTGCTAATAGTTCTCAGCCAGGGAACCGCGTCCAGGGTGCTCAGCATCCTTGTTCAGAGGACAAGATCACACTGCAGAACTGCAGACTGCAGCTCTTAAAGCGGTGCTTCATTCTTCCGGAGTTCTGGGATTACTTAAGAGACAGTGTGATCTCCCATATATATATATCTATGAGATGTCTATTGCGGTCATGATAAAGCTCCAGCTTACTCCCTGGGATCTAGAGAGAACAGGCCTGTGTTGGGGCTTCGCATGGTACTGGGTTGGGACCTCTGGTATTTCTGGCTTGTTGCTTCTCCAGCACCCGGTCTGGGACCATGTCACTTTCTGGGCCCAGAAGTGCCCTCCTGGTCTGCCTGCTCTACAGTGTACAGCGACTCCTGGTGATTGTTTTATATAAGTTGTCCACAGGTTTTTGTTGTGCTCAGTGGGAAGAAAAAGGCCATCTACTGCATCTTCCTGGAAATGGAAGTTCAAGCCATGTTTTTCTTGCTCAGTATCACCTTATCTTTTTGTTGGTTGGCATTATTTTTCTGCTTTTTATGTTATTCATGGTTTTCTCATCTTTGTTTGAAAAATCTCTTCACCTCTGGAGATTTCCTGAGCAAGGAACTGGAACTCATCTCCAAATTCAGGCAACTGGCTGTGGCCTCATCTCCCTGGAAATCCTTCCCGTCATCTATTATCCAAGACGGATGCAGAGTGAGCCGTGGCCCTGCGGGGCTGGCTCTTTTAGGTCATGACAGTTTACTCCCTCAGAAGCCGAGACCCCTGCTCAGCATGGCCCACTCTTGGCCTTGGCCACTTCGGGTACAGCCAGCAACTCAATTCAAGCCTCACTTCTTCTGTTCTCATTTCTCCTTTGAATGGGCTTCCCTGGTGGTTCAGTGGTAAAGAATCCACCTGCCAATGCAGGAGACATGGGTTCCATCCCTGGGTCAGGAAAATCCCCTGGAGGAGGAAATGGCAACCCACTCCAGTACTCTTGCCTGGAAAAGTCCGTGGACAGAGGAGGCTGGCAGGCGACAGTCCATGGGGTCGCAAAAGAGTCGGACACAATTGAGTGACTGAGCACATCAAATAGTCAGTGGGTAGAGCTGCATGGATGAGCTTTGTGCTACAACTTGGTGCCAGAAATACTGAACCAGTTCTTGGTTCTAGAGTCTGAATCCACTCACTCAAACGGGGGTCAGTGATGGCAGGAGCCCCCACCCCCAGCCCGTCACCATCAAGCAGAGCCCTCCAGGAGCCCAGCAGGACCCAGAGGAGGCAGACAGGGACCTCACAGGCACCTGGGTTCTTGCTTTGTTTAAAAAAAAAAAAAAGATGTCTGCAGCTGCTTTGAGGAGAAGGACTTCTATGAGTCACTACTTTTAGACACATGCTGCTCTAGCCACAGGAAAACAGAGCCTAACAGAAAAAGAAGAAGAGAGTAAACAAGATTAGATTCATGGTGTTCTAATAGGCAGATATATCAAGAAGCCACCTTCCTAAAGTGGCAGCTGCCCACCTCGGTGAGGATCCTTCCACCCTCACCCAGGAAAGACGTTTGCTTGCTTCCCTTGCCCTTGGATGCAGCCAAGGCCGTCCTAAAGAGTACCCTCCACACCAATCACAGGCAGAAATAAAAATAAGACAAAAAGGCAGCAAGCAGAACAGGACCACCCCTGCCTGCGGCTCCACTTGACCTACATGTGGAGAGGACATGCTATTCTTTCCTCACAATCGGGTCAAGCAGTTGCAGGGTGCAAAGGCAGGAATGTCAAACTGTCCTTGAAAGAGCAGGATGGGGAAATCCGGGGAAATCAACACAAGGCAGCCCCAGCAGGTGCCGAGTCACCGGCTGTGGTTGGTAGTGGGCGTCCAGCAATCCAGTTCTCGAACCCCCCAAATCCAGACAAGAACTCTGGCCAGAAACTGTGATTCACACCGCACCCGGGGAGCACGGCCCAAATCCAGTTCGTTTCCCTGCAACACCTTAGTGAAAAGGCCGGCTGTGTGGGTGAGATATGCATGTATTAATTTCCTGGACGCTCGGTTTACTAAGAGAAAGATTAACAGGGCTGTGATACGTGAAAGCTCTCGGATTTCTCCCCGTGGGGGACATAGGAAGGATCGTTTGTGGGGCTGGCTGAGGGAGCGACCCGCACACACAGGCGGGATGCGAGAGTAAACACAGCATCCCACCCTGGGATTCTTCCGGGGAGCAGCAGGGTTCAGGGGCCAGGGAAGCGCCTGGCTGGGAGTTGGTCCCACCAGCAGAGGTCTGGACCAGAGGCTGGTCCCCTTTCTAAAGTACATTCACCCTTTGACTTTTGGTCGGGGCTTTGCTGAGCTGGCTGCAGCCTCACTCAGCGATATCGGAGCAGCACAGGCAAGAACCGCGGGATCTCTCTGCCCGGAATCATGCCGACGGTGGACGACATCCTAGAGCACATCGGGGAATTCAACTTTTTCCAGAAACAAACGTTCTTCCTCCTCTGTCTGCTCTCGGCCGCCTTCACCCCCATCTATGTGGGCATTGTCTTCCTGGCCTTCATCCCGGACCACCGCTGCCGGAGCCCGGGGGTGGCGGAGCTGAGCCGGCGATGCGGCTGGAGCCTGGCGGAGGAGCTCAACTACACGGTGCCGGGCCCGGGGCCCGAGGGCCAGTGCCTCCGCTATGAGGTGGACTGGAACCAGAGCGCCCTCGGCTGCCTGGACCCGCTGGCAGGCCTGGCCGCCAACGGCAGCCCCCTGCTCCTGGGCCCCTGCACGCAGGGCTGGGTGTACGACACGCCCGGCTCCTCCATCGTGACCGAGGTAGGTGACCGTGGACTTAGAAGAGATAAACAGTGCAGCTTTCCTTAAGGAAGAACCCGGGGAAGCCCAGACGTGGAGTCAGAGGATCTCATAAAATCCTCGTTTCCAACCAAAACATACTGCCTCGTACTTGTCTAGAGTGTGAGTTAGCTGAAACTTCAAATTATGGCCACAATGATTCTAGTGTATGCAAGTCTCAGTATAAGAAATAAACAAAAACATAACAGAATTCCTGGAAATAATGCCAGGAAAGGGGAAACTTCCAAGCCTCAGGCTGAATTTCTGGAAGCTGTATCCTCCACCTGCTGTCATATGAACGGACAGACAGCCGACAGCTCATAGAACTCACCTGATTGGTGCCTTACTGTGATACAATGTACTGTTCTCTCAATGGTTAACTTTCTTCTCTGTAGTTTGCTCAAAATATATATGTCAAACCATTTGGGGTTGGAGCTTTTGCTATGGTACTATTAGTTTATTTAAAACCACACTTGACATTCCTAAACTTGTCTTTCCCTGTTGGCTCAGAGGGTAAAGAATCTCCCTGAAGTGCAGGAGACCTGGGTTCGAGCCCTGGTTTGGGAAGATCCCCTGGAGAAGGAAACGGCAACCCATTCCAGTATTCTTGCTTAGAGAATTCCATGGACAGAGGAGACTGGCAGGCTACAGTCCATGGAATCGCAAAAAGTTGGACACAACTGAGCAACATTAACACACACAGTTGACATACATCTGATTGTGAGGCCTCTTTTCCATAAAAAGGAAAACAATGGAGGCTTGCTGTTTAAAAAAATTTATAATATTGTGTTAGTTTCAAGTGTGCAGCAAAGTAAATCACCTATACATATACATACATTCACTCTTTAGATTTTTTTCCCACATAGACTATTGCATAATATTGAGTAGAGTTCCCTGTGCTCTATAGTAGGTCCCTGCTAGTTATCTATTTTATATACAATAGTGAGACATGATTTTATTGGAGGCAAAGCAAAATAGGGGGACAAGATTATTCTACAAAGAAAGCCAGGTACTTGGCTTAACTTAAAAGGACCACTTGGACGATGTGAAGATACTCTGTCTGAACAGACATTTAGGTAGAAGAGCCTTTTCTAAGGATCTAAAGTGGTCTGACAGTTACATGAAACGTGAAGGATTGAAGATTTAATGCCGTACAATTTTTAAGAGGCCTTACAACTTGGCTCATCTCACTCATTCATACAGAGATGAGGAAACTGAGGTCCAGGGCAGAGAAAAATTTTACCCCAGACAGTGAGAAGGCCTTCCCAAGTGGCTCAGTGGTAAAGACTGTGCCTCCCAATGCAGGAGACACAGGGGATATGGGTTCAATCTGTGGGTAAGGAAGATCCCCTGGAGGAGGGAATGGCAACCCACTCCAGTATTCTTGCCTGGGAAATCCCACGGACAGAAGAGCCTGGCGGGCTCCAGTCCATAAAGGCTGCAGAGAGCTGGACACGACCGAGCCACTGAGCACACAGCACACGCACAGAGAGACAAAGTTAGTTTTAAGCCCTAGAAACCGGATCTCCCAAACTCTGGGCCGGCACCGGCGACTCCTGCAACGCTGCCTCTTGTTCTGAATGAGAGCAAAGGCCACAGCCATGCGCAAGATGCTAGTTCCCCTAATTTAAAGAGACACCAAACCGCCCGACTTCCTTGAGGCGGCACTTGTAACATGTCCACACACCCATTTGCCTCTGTGCATTGAAATTAGAAAGAGGAATGGCTCGTGCACCAGTAATTACCTAATTTCAGCTGATTTAGCCAAAATAGAGTTTAGCCTGATGACATACCACCAGGCAGAATGCTAAACAGGCTGCGGGTCAAATCTTCAGATTGTGTAAAGAAAATGAACACAAGCAAGGAGAGAGCTGCGTTACTGTCATCCAGCTACTCAGGGCAGTACAAGGAGTGCCTCCCGTGCCCCCTGGGCTGAGTCGCGTTTAACAGGACTTTGCTTTCTTTCTCTCCCGACTCGGGACCGCTGCGGCCCCTCGCAGTTTAACCTGGTGTGTGCCGACTCCTGGATGCTGGACCTGTTTCAGTCGGCAGTGAATGTAGGATTTTTTATCGGTTCTATGAGTATCGGCTACATAGCAGACAGGTAGGTGTGCCACGGGAGCGGTGGGACTGAAACCGTCGGAGGGGAGCACCTGCCCCTGCCCGAATGCCCTCCTACCCCACGGCACACCCGCCCCTGCCCGAATGCCCTCCTACCCCACGGCACACCGGCCACACTTCCCTGGGTGGTCACGACAGCCTTAGATTTCTCCTGCTGCTCCGTCTGTACTCTCTCATTCTCGGGGCTCATGGGGGATGTTTCAGCATCGGGTAGCGGTGTTTCCTTGTGGGCTGTCCAGAAGCTGAGGGCGAGACGGGCGAGACGACAGACGAAAGATGACCGGACCCCTTTCATAATCCTGATTCTTCATTTGGCTTCCTGCCATCCCCCCAGTCACCCACATTCGGGGCGCTTCCCTCTTCCCTCTCAAATCCCAGAGCCGGGTAGAATCTCACTATTCTTACCTGAGCCTAAGGGGGTGCAGGATTCCTGAACTGGGGCCCCATAGCCAGATGTAACTGTTGAGTTGGCCAGAAAGTTCCTTTGTGTTTTCCCTTATGATCTTACAGAAAACTTTGAATGAACCTTTTGGTTAACCCAATATGTGTGTGGAAGGCACAATATAACGGGGAAAGGGAAGCAGGGTCTCCACACTGACAGAGGTAAAGATTCGATTCCATAATGTCACGTCCCAAGAGGTAAATGAAGGGAGATTTCTCCAGGTGGGACGCATGGCCGGTGGTCCTCTCACTTGGGTCTAAATCTTCAGGACCTTGTTTTCAGTGGCTCGTACCAATCCCGCTCTTCCTGGGTCTCTTTTTTATCCATTGTTTTGTAATCCCACATTCACTGTGCTGAAAGTTCCTCATAATGTGCATCTTTACTCATTGATCTGATTGATCAATGATCAATTAGACATTATTAGGAGTCCCCTGAAGAGAAAGGGAAAGGAGGGCTTCCCTGGTGGTTCAGGCAGTAGAGAATCTACCTGCAATGTAGGAGACCCAGGTTTGATCCCTGGGTCAGGAAGATCCCCTGGAGCAGGACATAGCAACCCACTCCAGTATTCTTGCCTGGAGAATCCCATGGACAGAGGAGCCTGGAAGGCTACAGTCTATGGGGTCACAAAAAGTTGAATATTACTGAGTGACTAACAAAGGGAGAGGAATAGAAAAATCGGCTCTATACTTGTTAAGCACCTTAGCTAATTTGGCCATCAGAGCTATAATACCAACTGTTTACTGGGTGTGTTTCCTATGCCAGGCAGTGTGAGCAACATTTTAAACAGTATCATCCTCTTAAACTGTTAGTCACCTAGTGAGATGGTGCTACATGACTGAGCAATGAATATATAGTGTCATAACTTGTTATAAACTACACAAGTTTAATTCTGAAATAAATGGTAAATATGCCTGCTGCCTTCTCCAACTCTGTCTTTGGTACAGATAAACCCACACCTGTGAGCTTAATATGAAACGCAGGTGGAACATTTTGTCTGATGATACTTCGTTGTCTGTCTGGGTTAAAAGCGGCGAATGTGTTAAAGATGAATAAGGCTGGCTGAGTCAGTCACCCGTCAGGGGCATCTGAACATTCACAGCCAGGACTCCCTGTGGCAGCAGGCAGGAGGGGAGTGACAGAGGGGCGGTAGGTCTGAGGCAGCCCTGGGCCTCGTGCCTCTTCTGTAACTGCCTGTGCACCTTCTTTCAGAGGCTCTTCTTGGAACTGTGTGGCGAAGAGGCTGGTGAGGTGCAAGGGGAGGGCGTTTGCTTTCACTAGTATTGCTACTGAACTGAGGGCAGTGGTTTGGAGATGACCCTTTAAGAAGGAAGAAGCACCCTAACGAGGCCTGTCCAGAGTCCACCCTGCTCCATCGTGAGGCTGCTCGGGCCCCTGGCCGCCTCTCCACTCCCGCCTGCACTGGAGAGAGCAGACTCTAACACGCCACTCACCAGCACAGAAGTGAACAAATAGGTGACCGAGCTTCACAGTTGGTTAAATAAATGAGTTAATTATTCCCATCCCACTCAGAGAGTAGGAAACGGGTTATAATTCTCTCCTGACGGTGCATTCCTGACTTACAATCCCCGGGTGATTATCCACCTTCTTAAATGACCTCATCATTTTGTTCTCTTTGTTGAAATCTCCTGTGTAAAGTTAATGAGTCATCACTCTTCCCCCCGCAAGCTGTGCTTCCCCCCACAAGCTGTGCACATCCCTCTATTTCTTTTTCTTAAACTGTCTGAAGCCTGGTTGGTTATTAGCCTCTTTCTCCGCTGCTGTGTGCAGATAAGGGTGTGGAATAAGATGACTGCCAGAGGGGTCCAGTGAGGACACTTTATCTTTTGTACACTGAACACCTGTTTCTGAACAACTCTCAGGTTTTATACAATGGGACAAGAATCTCATGGGAACCCATCTGATGCTACAGATTAAACAAGATAGATTGCTATAAGGAATTTTCAAAATATGACCTAACAGCTAAAGGGGTGAGGAGTCTTTTAAGAGCTGAAGTGTCTTTTAGAAGAAAGACGGGAACACCAAAGCCAGACTTCTGAGGGTCAGCTTTGCAACCCTCAGGTGGGAGGGAGGGAGGATACATGCGAGAAAATTCGGAAGTAAGCCTTTTGTAAGATGTCTCATTTGTTTCATCATCCAAACTGCCTAAAGAATGGTTGTGAGAATCACCTGACACAAAAAAGTAATCGATCAGCGACTCCAGGCTTTTTACTCCAATGATCAGTAATTTAATGTCAGGCTTGTAAATGTTTTATTTTATTTTGACCATGAGATCTTCATCCCCTGACCAGGGGTCAACTCACGCCTCTTGCTTTGAAAGGCAGAGTCTTAACCACTAGATTATCAGAGAAGTTCCATCAGGCTTATGAATGTTTAACAACTGACTCTCTAAAGGAGAAAGCCCTGACTTGTAGAGTTTGCTGATCTCCATGCTGTTGATGCTCCCATGGAGGTCCATTTCAAGCTACCAAAGTGAGGTCATGGAACACAGAGGTGGAGAAATATGCACCATCCTATTGCATTTCCACCATATAAATATAACACAAAGATGTAAAAGACCTCATGAGCATAGATACATACTCAAACATAGTAAAATAATTAGAAAGAGATGCTTTGCATATTTATTACACTAGCTTTTAATGAAATTTACTTTAGAGTAAGTGTATACTTTCATTTTTCATAATGGTCCATTTAACACTCAGCTCACAAATTTTCTGAAAGTCTATCAGTCAGTTCTTGAGAGTCACCACTACGCTGTTCAGATTTCATAATGGAACCAGATCCAAACAGAATCAAAGTCCCAGTGGGTTGCAGTCAGGCTTACCCAACTCTGTGGAATCTTCCAAAGCAATCTGTTCCCTACCTACTATGTGCCAGTCATTGTACTGGACATCATGGTGTATTATACCTCACTAGGATCCTAACAGCCTTGAAGAGGAAAGTTATTATCCACAGTTTGCACAGGAGGAGACTGAGGCTCAGTGAAATGAAAGCAGTGCTTCCCAAATGTTAACGTGCATGTCAACCGCCTGGGGGGTTTGTTAGAATTACGAATCTGATCCATTGGGTCTGGAGTGGGCCTAAGGGTCTGCCTTTCAAACCACCTGCTGGCAATACTCATATCCCCAGGCCACAGTCAGAGTGGCAAGTAGCTAAAGGATTTATGAAGCCAGCGGTACAGGAGTCCACCCACTCTCTTTGATTTTCTCTGTTTCTTTCATTTAACCACTTAAGTGGTTCTGTTGTAGGAGGGCGGGAATGTGGGGATGAACTTCCAGAATTTCTTCCAGCCCTACCTTACTGTTTTAATCGCCTTGTGTCCATCTGTGAAATTGTCCCCTAGTGAACTGCATTCCTAGATTCGAGTTTCTGAAGGTTCCCACGCTCTGAGTTTCAAACAGTGAGTGCCCCCTCTCATCAGCCATGGGACTTTGTCACCTAGGGGAGCACGACTGTGGTGCTTTGTGGTCACCCGAGTCAACTTTGGAAGTTGAGGAAATCTCATTTGAACACGTGCTTATAAATTCTTTGAGGATAAGTGAAGGGGGTTGGGTAGGAGAACATGGAAAGAAAGGCTAAAACGTTGTGTCGAGTTGTGACTTTGGAAGGCTGTGGATAAAAGGCTCAGGGGGTATACGTCTACAGTGGGGAATAGTTGACTGAGAATTCAAAAATGATGTAGTCAACACAGAGTTTTAAGAAGTTTGGCAGTTTACGTCAATTCCCAACGGGACTGCTTGATCTTTAAGTTTCAGATTTAAAGCATTCATAATATCCGTAAGACAGCTCACAGGTTAAGGCTCAGAATATTATCTGTCGCCCTTGTGAAAGAACCAAAGGCCTTGACTGTGCTCGATGACGTTATTATTATTTAGCCTCCTTCAACTGCTGTCCTTTGCTTCTTCATTTCTCACTTCTCTGATTAAACTCATTCTTTGACTAAAGTTTTCTGCAGACAGAAGGCAGGCAGAGGGCATGGTGGTGTGGGGTGGGGGCAGGAAGCATACGGTCCTGTTCTGTTTCTGCAAGGACAAGGTTAAGCCCAGGTTCCCACATTTTCCTCTACTCTGTGTCCTGAGACACTCCCAGGTCCTTAAACCAATGAAACCCAAGTCCCCATAATAAAATGGACAGGAGCTCTCCTGCTAGGGAACTCCACAGCAAAGGCCTAAGGGAGGGGAACACATGAGGTGAGGGCACAAGCAACCATTTCCATGGAGACCCACAAATACCACGAAGTCCAAAGGCAGCGTTGAAATGGATAGGAAAGTTCACCGAACGCTGAGTTTTATTTTTTCTAAGGCAAAAGCTCCTGGGTGGGCAGTTGAGTCTGTTTGTGGAGATGCCCAGCTCATGTGATGATGGAAGGCTTAGACAGGCCCTTGGGACATTCAGGACCAGGGAGCTCGAAGAATCTCCCCTCCCTGAGTACCCTCCGCAGTGTGAGGCTGAGAGATTCTGCAGCCCAGGAAGGGTCTCCCTGTGTACACATCGTGCCAACGGAACAGACCCAAAGTCAGGGATTCTCTTGGAGGGAGTCAGTCTGTACCTCTTGAATTTCCATTCTTCAGAGTTGACCCCCACTTTAGTTGGAGTTCCATAGCTTGTGTGAATTTTCTACTTTTGTGAATCTAATCTGATGCCATTCCCTCTCTTCGTTTTCTCTTCACAGGTTTGGCCGTAAGCTCTGCCTCTTGATTACAATCCTCATAAATGCTTCATCTGGAGTGCTCATGGCCATCTCCCCAAACTACACATGGATGCTAATTTTTCGCTTGATTCAAGGACTGGTCAGCAAAGCAGGCTGGTTAATAGGCTACATCCTGAGTAAGAACACTTGTGGTTGTAGCTGTGGGAACAAAGGTTGGCTGGCAAAATACAGTCAGTCTGGTGGGGGAAGCTACACAGAAAACTGGACTCAGCTTCAAGACAACGTTGAAAGGTTTTTCTTTCTGTATCAAAAGAATTTCTACAATCTTTTCACTAGACTCATTCTACATTCCTCCTAGAAAACGAACAATGAGACAGGAATGAGAGTAAACAGTGTGCCATCCAAATTCTTATATAAGGCTTTAGGAATTTTTGTTTTCTGTACCCTAGGGTGTTCCATAGAGAGAAAATCTAGCCTACCAGGCTCTTCTGATTGTTGTTCTGCCACTAAGTCATGTCTGACTCTTTGTGACCCCATGGGCTGCAGCACACCAGGCTTCCCTGTCTTTCACTATCTCCTGGAGCTTGCTCAAACTCATGTCCATTGAGTTGGTGATGCCATCCAACCATCTCATCCTCTGTCATCCCCTTCTCCTCTTGTCCTCGATCTTCCCCAGCATCAGGGTCTTTTCCATCAAGTTGGCTCTTCAAATCAGGTGGCCAAACAATTAGAGCTTCTGCTTCAGTCCTTCCAATGGATATTCAGAGTTGATTTCCTTTAGAACTGACTGGTTTGAACCCCTTGAACTTTAGTACCAGGCTATACAGAGAGAACATTCAATGAGAAACATGCTAGATTTATAAGAGACTTTGTTAGTTTGAGTACATCCACTCTAGCAAACCACAGTTATCCTCAAATTATATGCAAGGAAACTGAGGATACAAGTACTGTGGTCAATCTCAGGTCCTCAGCAAGCCACTTGTAGGACCAGGAATATCATTTACATCCTACTCATTAGGAGCCAGAGCTATGCCTAAGCTCCATGGGTTATAGGAGAATATTTACATTATAACAGCAGAGCATCTTTAAAGTGAGATTAAGAGGTATTACCACCACACTTAGATCTTGGGAATTCATTTCATCATTGCTTTTCTTTTGGGTACATTCAAGTAGCATCCACACAAAGGGAAACGGACTCTGAGATTTAAATAATAATAATAAATCTCTCATTTCACACAAGAGAACTAGAATATCTGTGCTTAAAAATTGGCCAGGAGAGGGGCCAGGAAATTTGGGGGATGCTTTAATCCTTTTCGGTGCCTGGCACGGCAGTCCCCTGACCTGTGTGAGGACAGCAGTGAGGTGAATGCGTGCGGTTATTTGATGAGGGACGTGGCCTCTGAAGACATGATATCGAAATACGTAGCTTTTGGATGTAGATTTCAGCCTCCTCCCAGTACTTTCTCCTCCAGTCCCTCCCGTGTCCTTATGGTGCCCTTGCCACGCGCCCTTTTCCTACTTTTTTACTTGCTACCCCAAGACCTCATCCATGACCCCAACCACTTTGAAAGACAGATGTTTCCATTTATTATGTACACAATTTCATCTCTCTTTGTAAGTACTTTTGGATAGTTCACAGTACTTCATAGAAATAATTTCAGAGAACATTTCTATTTGGTTTACAAATAGCTGAAATCTTTAACATGATAACCAAACATTTCAAGCAAAACTCTGTGGTTCACGGAATATCTGGCATGTCAATTTTAGAATGTCTGTGACATAAAAATGACTCTTTCCTAAAGCCATGTATCATGGACTTCATATAGCTGTCATGGTGTATGGCGTAGGATAAGGCAATAATTATACCATGTGCAGTGTTAAACCTTTAAACCAGTTCTTGGAGAATAAAAAACCTGATTCATAGTGTTTTCCAATTTCTAAGTTGTGAATACTCACACCATGACTAATTTTAAGATACCAATGGGTTAAAAATCAGCTTGCAAAATTCCTAAAATTTTAAAAATTAGTTCTTGCCAGCCAGCACTAGCTGACTTCAGTCAACTTGGAAACCCACCCCTTAGGTTTTCAAGCCATTTGCACACATTAACAGGATGGCCAAGAAAATGTTTAACTCATGTAAGAGGACATGAGCTATTATATTGAGCTATTCATTTACATGAAAATCATCTATGCTCTAAATTCAATGCTTACTCCATGTAATGTGGGATTATGAGATTTTATATTAGCACAATAGCAATAATCATAACAGAATAGGTCCCAAAGGGCATTTAAATGTTTTCTAAGAGCTGTAAAGAAAATTCTGGAGCTTGAACCACATTTTCGAGGTTGGCACTCTAGCTGTCCTATCGTTGGATCGCCAGCTTACTGTCGTACTGACCGGTGCTGGCCCTTTGGGCTCTCTCCACAGTTACCGAATTTGTTGGGCTGGGATACCGGAGGACAGTGGGGATTGTCTACCAAGTGGCCTTCACGGTTGGACTCCTTGTGCTTGCTGGGGTGGCCTACGCGCTTCCGCACTGGAGGTGGCTTCAGTTCACTGTGACTCTGCCCAACTTCTGCTTCTTGCTCTATTACTGGTAAGTCCACGTGGAACAAAAAGGAAAGAAACTGAAACATTACATTTAACTAAAAAGGCTCTCTTCCCCAGTGCACACCATCCATCCAGCCTAAGCTGTCCTTCACTCTTCTGTTTCATGGGAAACCCAGGTCCGTATTTCAGGGCTGAAAATGACAAGTTTCCACCTGTCTCCCCCTCTGGAAACCAAATGTTCTTTCACTTTGAACAAAGAGCTTTATGACTTGGATCTCACGTTTTCACATTATTTCAATTCAGTTCAGTCACTCAGTCATGTCCGACTCTTTGCGACCCCATGAGTCGCAGCACGCCAGGCCTCCCTGTCCATCACCAACTCCCGGAGTTCACTCAGACTCACGTCCATCGAGTCCGTGATGCCATCCAGCCATCTCATCCTCGGTCGTCCCCTTCTCCTCCCACCCTCAATCCCTCCCAGCATCACAGTCTTTTCCAATGAGTCAACTGTTCGCATGAGGTGGCCAAAGTACTGGAGTTTCAGCTTTAGCATCAGTCCTTCCAAAGAAATCCCAGGGCTGATCTCCTTCAGAATGGACTGGTTGGACCTCCTTGCAGTCCAAGGGACTCTCAGGAGTCTTCTCCAACACCACAGTTCAAAAGCATCAATTCTGCGGCGCTCAGCCTTCTTCACATTATTTATGTGGCTTTAAAAATTAGCTTCTAGTGGCCGTAATACCCTTTGAAGTGCCTGAGAATATCACCGTTCTTATTCTGCCTCTCCTCAGAAGAAACTCCAAGATGGAGAAGGTGAAGGGTGATGCTGTTGTCACACTCGCCCCGCCAGGTCTGAAGCAGACATCCCCGATCAACCACTGCAGTTTTTATCCCAGATTAGGCCAACGTGGCACCCCAGTCAGACCATACCAATCAATCAGAGTTACCAGAGCAAGTGAAATGTCAGTCATTCCTGCCCAAGGGAAACATGGAAATAGCAGAAACTCTCAAAAACTCCTAATGTGAAGTTATCTGAGATAAAGTAAGAAGGGTGCTGGATTATCAACCAAATCTCCTTTGCAAAAACCCAATTATTTACTTTCTGGACATAGCTACCTGTTCTTCCCATAGGTGCCTTGTCTAAGGATTTAAAGGATTTAACATCTAAACCCTTTCCAGGAAGCCTGTTTCTCCTCCAAAAG
Organism: Oreotragus oreotragus; assembly: GCA_006410675.1. Taxonomy (NCBI): domain Eukaryota; kingdom Metazoa; phylum Chordata; class Mammalia; order Artiodactyla; family Bovidae; genus Oreotragus; species Oreotragus oreotragus. Next base: position 23,980 of record SJYX01023050.1, on the reverse strand, counting down.
CCAGTAACATTCTGAGGGTGATTCTTAGCTCCTTCCCTCTGTCCTTTCTACCCCCTTTCTATCTCGGAATCCACCCCCTTGTTTTTTCCTGTTCTCATTAGGAACTCATTATTTATTGCCTGGCTTTCTGGACAGATGCATAACTGGTCTCTTTGGTATCAGCTTTCCCATCCTCTAGTCCATGCTTCGCATTGCATTGAAAAAATCCAGGTCTACCTCATTACTCTTCAGCTTAAATACTTTTCCATAGTCTTATTGTCCTCAGAATGACCTAATGCCTTAGCATGACAGGAAAGGGCCAGGTATTATCCAAGTTCTGACCATCTCTGAAGCACTTCTTGCCACTTTCACTCAACTGAGTCAAATTTCATTTTCTTACAATTCCACAAGCCCCTCAGTAGAGCTGCTTTTTCAAAAGATCACTCAAGATGAAGAGTAGAAAACAGGTGTTTGGGCTGTTTTGTTTTCTTCAGATAAATATTCAGAAGTGGGATTTCTGGATAATACAGTAGTTCTATTTCTAATATTATTCCATATTTTTCTCCATGGTGGCTGCACCAATGTACATCCCCACCAATAGTTCACCCGGATTCCCTTTTCTCCATATCCTCGCCAGTACTTGCTGTTTCTTGTCTTTTTGATAACAGCCACTCTGACAAATTGAGGTGATGTCTCAACTGTGGTTTTGATTTGCTTTTCCCTGGTGATTAGTGATGTTGAGCATCTTTTCATATCCTTAGTGGCCATCTGTATATCTTCTTTGGAAAAATGTCTATTCCAATGCTCTGTTCATTTTTGTTTATTTTTAAAATTTAAAAAAGATTTGGTTGTGCTGCCTCTCTGAGGCCGCGCGTGGGCTTCCTCTAGTTGCAGTGAGTGGAAGCCGCTCTCTAGTGATGGTACAGGGCTTCTCATCGCAGCGGTAGCTTCTCCTGTTACGCAGCACAGACTCCAGAGTGCAGCCTCAGTCGCCGTGGTCCACAGGCTTAGTTGCTCCAAGGCATGTGGGGTCTTCCCAGACCAGGGATCAAACGTTTGTCCCCTACATTGGCAGGCGGATTCTTACCCACTGGGGCCATCAGGGAGGTCCCACTCTGCTCATTTTTAAATCAAATTGTTTGGATTTTAGCTATCAGGTCGAATGAGCTCTTCACATATTTTGGATACCAACCCCTTATTCTATATATAGCTAGCAAGTATTCTCTCCCGTTCAGTAGGCTAGCTGTTCGTTTTGTTGATGGTTTCCTTTTCTGTGAAGTCTCCACACAATTTTACTTCCTCTGTAGATACAACCATACCTCTCTATGTAAGGCCCCTCCCAGAAGTTGGCTTGGGACCACTGAGCAGGTGGGGGGCCAAATAGGATTTCCCCCTCTACTTAAGAGCACTGATGACACTTTTTCTGTGCCCCAGGTGTGTACCCGAGTCTCCTCGATGGCTGATCTCCCAGAACAAAAATGCTAAAGCCATGAAGATCATTAAGCATATTGCAAAGAAAAATGGAAAACCCTTGCCCGGATCTCTTCAGGTGAGCCAGCGGCTGAAGTAGCAAAGCAAGGAACTGTGAAAAGGAGGAAAAAGCATGCACTGTCTCCATGAGGAGCCGCAGAAGGGGCCCACCTCCCATGCACAGCAGGATATTTCTGTTGTACTAAGATTTGTGGTTCCTAGTAGAATATTTTAAGCAGATGGAAAACATCAAAGGAAACCAAAAGTCATTTGAAAGTCAAGTGAGGAGCTTCTCTCTTGTTCATCTCTTGACTGTGTTGGCCTTCAGCCCCAGTACAGGGAGAAGAATCTTCAAACACCAATAATTCCTTAGAATTTTTAAAATTTTAGATAAAAAATTATCCCAAAATATTTTAAACACCTCCCCCTTCGCCTTCTTGAATAGAACAAATAAAAGTGTCCATTTTCTGTGCCCTTAGCATTTCGCCTTTAGTAGACCTCATCGCCTTTAATTTAAAACTTTTCACCTGACAGGACCTGGTAAAGAGAAAATCAAGCTTACTAGGAATTTATATTGACATAATAGCAAGTCATTTCTGATGAGGCTCTAAGATGGGTGACCTGTACAAATCTGAGATTGACCTGACATTCACAGTGAGAGACTCAGAGGCCTTTTTTCTTCACTTCCTCTCTGGGTGGTTAGAGTACCTATTTTTTTTTTTTTTCTGCATGAACAACTGGCATAGCACCGATTCTTAGAATTCAGATCCTCTTGGACACTGGCCAGGGAATAAAGCACACGTGGGTCACTGTCTGCCCCCACGGTCAGAGTTCATGTGAGGACGCTAAGTCCAGTCATTGCTGGTTCCCTGGAGGCTTCTTCCAACACCAGCTTGTCTGGTCCAGCATCGACTGTGTCCTTCTCGAGTGGGCTTCTCAGTTCACCAGGGGAACCTGTGAACACGCATTTCCCACTGGCTGGGCTGGGGCCAGAGATTTTTCGCTCTTTATTATGTTAATATTTTATTGTATTTGTTTGTTTGGCTGCACCAGGTCTTAGTTGAGACACGCAGGGTCTTTGATCTTCATTGCAGCATAGGCAATCTGGCACGTGGGACCTGGCTCCCCGACCAGGGATCGAACCCAGGCCCCCTGCACTGAAGTCTTAGCCACTGAACCACTAGAGAAGTCCCCAGAGGCCTTTCATTCTAACAAGCCCCAGGTGATGCCAGCGCTGGTCTGAGTGCCGAGGTCCACGAGCAGCCTCCTCTTGGGCCTCACTCGGGTCTGGGTGTGCAGAGAGGTTGTGTCAATGCCCTCAGCCCTCAGGGTCACTGGAGGACCTCAGTTTCACCCCACCACACTTTACTAACAACATCCCATAATATATATGCATGAGTTACCCCACTTCTCTGTAGCCCAGTATCCTATTCTGTGAGACGTAGTGAAAAACATAAAATCTAACTTGTAGGGTGGTTATATTGATTAAACGAGTTAATGTGTGTGAAGGGCTTAGCTAGCTCTGGGCACATTAAAAGCATTTAGCAAGTCTAAGGTATTATGTTCCCTGGGTGACCCTGGGATGCCGTCATGAAATATACAAAACTATTGCTATTGTTTATATTCTCAGAGCCTCAGACCCAATGAGGAAGTTGGCGAGAAGTTGAATCCTTCATTTCTCGACTTGGTCAGAACCCCTCAAATAAGGAAACACACCTTGATCTTGATGTACAACTGGTAAGGATTATTTTCCACTTTAAAATCTCTCCAAATTCTTTTAATCTCCATCATCCACAGAGAGGGAGGGACCAAGAGTACTGTCAAAACGTAGCCTAGGTCCAGTCAGCATCAATGGTGGATTGCAAGTGGGCTCATTTATATTTTTGTCAGGCAGATGTTGAAATTAGCTTACAGACCCAACACATAGACCACTACATTCTCAACCTTGGCTTTACCTTCAGAATAACCTGGGAGTTTATAAAATACCAAGGCCAGACTCCTCTCCCACAAAGACATGGATTTAATTGTCAAGGCAAGGAACCAGGAACCAATACTTTTAAAATCTTCCAAGTGATTCTACTGTCAAACTGAGACAATTGGTTTAGATTTTTTAAAAATTAAAGTGTAATTGACTTACAATATGTTAGTTTCAGTTATACAGCACAGCGATTCATATATATATATATATATATATTGAGAGGGAGGGACCAAGAGTACTGTCAAAACGTAGCCTAGGTCCAGTCAGCATCAATGGTGGATTGCAAGTGGGCTCATTTATATTTTTGTCAGGCAGATGTTGAAATTAGCTTACAGACCCAACACATAGACCACTACATTCTCAACCTTGGCTTTACCTTCAGAATAACCTGGGAGTTTATAAAATACCAAGGCCAGACTCCTCTCCCACAAAGACATGGATTTAATTGTCAAGGCAAGGAACCAGGAACCAATACTTTTAAAATCTTCCAAGTGATTCTACTGTCAAACTGAGACAATTGGTTTAGATTTTTTAAAAATTAAAGTGTAATTGACTTACAATATGTTAGTTTCAGTTATACAGCACAGCGATTCATATATATATATATATATATATATGCTTCAAATTCTCTTCCCTTATAGAAGTAGCAGAACTGTCAGCCACTCGGTTGTGTCTGACTCTTTGTGATCCCATGGACTGCAGCCTGCCAGGCTCCTCTGGCAGGAGTCCATGAGAAGGAGAGGAGTCCATGAGAAGGAGAGGAGTCCATGAGAAGGAGAGGAGTCCATGAGAATTCTCCAGGCAAGAATACTGAAGTGGGCCACCATTCCCTTCTCCAGGGGATCTTCCTGACCCAGGGATTGAACCTGGGTCTCCTGCATTGGCAGATAGACCAGATTCTTTACCATCTGAGTCACCAGGGAAGCCCTTACAGGTTGTTACTGAATATTGATAGAGTCCCTGGTGCTATACGGTAGGTCCTTGTTGCATAGATTAATTGATATGGGTGTAGATCTCTACTGCAAGGCCTTTTCTTTTCCACCTGGAGAAAATGTAAATAAATAAACTTCTCAAACAAGACTACCTGACAGATATAACCACTGACTCCACATCCAGTAGCAAGTCTGAGCATCCTCACTGCCTGCAGGCTGCTCCAGAGCGCTGGGCCGCGGGCTCCACACCAGCCTCTGCACCATGCAGCATGCGTTCCCTTCACTGAGTGACATCACTGGGATGATGCAGAGCAGCCAAATGATGCTTCACAGTCACTGACAGAAGGGGACGTCCCTGGTGGTCCACGTTCCCACTGCAGGGAGCATGGGATCGATCCCTGGTCGGGGAACTAAGATTCTGAATGTCCTGCATGCCACACGGGACAGCTAAACAATAAAAGACTATCCACAGTCACTGACAAAAGCAAAGTTTCAGTTCAGTTCAGTTCAGTCGCTCAGTCGTGTCTGACTCTTTGCAACCCCATGAATCGTAGCACACCAGGCCTCCCTGTCCATCACCAACTCCCGGAGCAACTCACGTCCATCAAGTCCGTGATGCCATCCAGCCATCTCATCCTCTGTCATCCCCTTCTCCTCCTGCCCCCAATCCCTCCCAGCATCAGAGTCTTTTCCAATGAGTCAACTCTTCACATGAGGTGGCCAAAGTACTGGAGTTTCAGCTTTAGCATCAGTCCTTCCAAAGAAATCCCAGGGCTGATCTCCTTCAGAATGGACTGGTTGGATCTCTTTGCAGTCCACGGGACCAGGAGTTAATTTAGCAGCCTTCACAATATTGCATACAACATGCATCGGGGAAACCTGGCCTCATTATCCTCATATTCTCCATTGCAGACATTCAACACTTTTGGTCAGCAAAACCAGAAACATCATCTAAGTCTTGTTTGTGAATGGATAAACAACAGGGACCTACCATACAGCTCAGAGAACTAGATTCAGTATCCTATGGTCAACCATATGGAAAAGAATATAAAACAAGAAAGCACATGTGTAGATAACTGAGCCACTTTGCTGTACAGCAGAAACTGGCACACATTGTAAATCAACTATATTTCGATTTTTAAAAGTAATTAATTAAAAAAATGTCTGTATCATGTCAGAAGATAAATCATCAAAAGTGGGGCTGTATCCATTTGGGAATTTGGTTCCCACTTGGTCTCCTGTGTTCCTAATATTTGGATTAAGTAGTCATTAGAAGACCAGAAAGAGAAAAGATTAACAACCACTAATAACCTGAAACAGTTCTACTAAATAAATCCTTCCAGTAAGACTTTGCTTCTTGCCTTTCAATTTGGCCAGGGAATGTTAGCCTAATTCTTTCCCTTTCCAGACTCTGAGGTTACAGCCAGTCACCATAGTGGGTCAGATGGTGTAAAAGCAGTGGAATGGAGGGAAAAGCAATAAGATGACAAAGAAAAGTGTCCTACAGTCAAGCTTTCGGTGACTTGCTCACAGTGCTTGTCTTGATCTGAGCTCTCCTCTTTGCTCAGGTTCACGAGCTCTGTTCTCTACCAGGGCCTCATCATGCACATGGGCCTTGCGGGGAGCAACATCTACCTGGACTTCTTCTACTCTGCCCTGGTCGAGTTCCCTGCCGCCTTCCTCATCATCCTCACCATTGACCGCATAGGTCGCCGTTATCCATGGGCCATGTCAAATATGGTGGCGGGGGCAGCCTGTCTAGCCTCGGTTTTTATCCCTGAGGGTAAGTGCCTGGCCAAGCTGGGGTCTTATCTGCCAAGGCCCTGAGAAGGGGCCAGGGATGGGGGCAGGGGAAGGAAGCGGGAAGCACAGCCCTTTGATAGGAAGACCATGTTTTTCAGCATGGAAGTTGATTTGGAAAGAATGAATGAAATATCTGGAACTTTCTGAGTGAACGCATATGGCAACTCTGCCTATAAGAGCCATGGCACCCCGTGATGGCCTGATGTGATATAATCACATCCACTGGTTCTCTGAGTTGGGTTTCCCCGGTGGCTCAGATGGTAAAGCGTCTGCCTGTGATGCAGGATACCTGGGTTTGATCCCTGGGTTGGGAAGCTCCTCTGGAGAAGGACATGGCAACCCACTCCAGTACTCTTGCCTGGAAAATCCTACGGATGGAGGAGCCTGATAGGCTACAGTCCATGGGGTCGCAAAGAGTTGGTTCTCTGACATAATACAACAAGAGAGGCTAGGAGGACCCATGCCTCGGGCCATCCAGCTGGGCCAGCACAGAGAGCAGGCTTTTTCTTCTGGGTCACCTCTGTAGACGAAAGTTGGTGGAACTCTGGAAGCGAGTGTCCTTCTGGTGTCATTAACGACTGAGGTCTAAAGTGAGGAGTGTGTTGGAACCGTGAGGCGAACACAAGCAGACGCCGCAGATTTTGCAGAGCCGCCCTGAGTCTGCACAATCACCGACGGTGCTCTCTCGTCCCGTTCGGGTGGATGCACCGTCTCCTTGCCCCTCCCCTCTGCCCCCGAGCCCCGCTGGGCAAGCCGGGAGCCTGCGCAGCACGCCTCAGCCTTGTGTTTTCCCCTCAGATCTACACTGGCTAAGAGTTATGGCTGCTTGCCTGGGTCGGATGGGGATCACAATGGCCTATGAGATGGTCTGCCTGGTCAACGCGGAACTGTACCCCACGTTCATCAGGTGCGTACGTCCCCCTCGGCGTGAGGAGGGCGGCTGGGACCTCTGTTTACTGGTGAGAACGACCACAGATGCCAACAGAGGACAGCTCACCTTTTTTAAGAAATTTATTTTCTTGATGTACAGTTGATTTACAGTGGCCTGTCAGTTTCTACTGTACAGCAAAATGATTCGGTTATACACACATATGTACATTCTTTCCCATGTTCTCCTCCATCACAGTTTATCACAGGATGCTGAATCTAGTTCCCTGTATACAGTAGGACCCTGTGGTGGATCCATCCTGTGTAAAGTAGTTTTGCCTCTGCTGACCCCAAAGCCCCAGTCCAACCCTCTCCCGCCTTCCCATGCTCCTTGGCAACCGCAAGTCCGGTATCTGTGTCTGTGAGTCTGCTTCTGTTTTGCAGATGAGTTCATTTGCGCCATATTTTAGATTCCACATCTGAGTGACATCATATGGTGTTGACTTCCTGCACTTGGTATCTCTAGGGAAGGCACCTTCCTTTTCGAGAGGATGGGACCATTTCAAGGCAGTAGGCAGATCACACCTCACACTCCCGGGCTGGGGTAAAACACAGGAACCACGTGGGGAGAACAGGAGCCACTGCGTGGAGAGGGATGACCGAGTGGCCACAGGCGGGAGAGCAGCCCACGCAGGGTGGCAGAGCAGAGCGGGGGCAGACGGTGATGACAGTACAAATCCAAAACTGCCCCCGCCCCCGGTGAGACATCTTCGAGAAAGTTAATGTAAAACAAGTACAGCAGAACATGAATGCAATTATGTATCATTTCCGTGAAGACTTTCGGCTCGCACCCGGTTTAATGATTGGGGGAGGTATTTAAGGCACCCAGTTTAATGATTGGGGGAGGTATTTAAGGCACCAGGTTTAATGATTGAGGGGGGTATTTAAAGCGGGGGGTGGGCTATAACTACGGCCCTGTGATAAGCAGAAGGAAACACGGGTGTCCCGCGTTTCAGGAACCTCGGGGTCCTCGTCTGCTCCTCCATGTGTGACATCGGGGGCATCCTCACCCCCTTCCTGGTCTACAGGCTCACCAACATCTGGCACGAGCTCCCCTTGGTGGTTTTCGGTAAGAAATCCTCAGAGATGTCCGAAGGAAAACCTGTCTTTTAGGGGTCTTCATGTCTCTCCTTGCAAGTAACTACTAAATGTGACTTGTCATTGGTACTACCGTTAATGTGGCAACCCTAGTGTTACTAACAGCATTAGCAGCCGCTAACACTCAAGTCTGGGAACCTACGAGGACTCATGCCCGTAGAGACGCAAAGTCCAGGGCGAGTGAGGTGGGGGTTTCTTTGAAAAAGACCCTCTCCCTTCACTGATAACTGCCTTCTTGTCCAGGAACTCATTCTATCTCCTCTAGGCCCAGACACTGGAAAATCCAAACTCTTTTCACTTCCTTACTTCAAAAGAAGCAGTTAAAATTTTGCCAAGGGCAATTTCAATACCCGGGGAAACAAAGACCAAGACTGGGAAAAGCAGACTTCCCTGGCGGCCCAGTGGTTAAGACTCCGCGCTCGAATACAGGGGGCCAGCTTTGATCCCCGATCAGGGAACTAGATCCCACACGCTGCAACTCTAAGATCCTGCATGCTGCAATGAAAGCCCAGTGCAGCCAAATAAATACATTTTTTAAGAAAGAAAGAAAATGCGTTAGCATGCCAGGAACACCTGCGGGGATGCTCGCGCCCGTCCTCAGGTTCCTCGGCGATTAGACTGAAGGAGCTGGGGCCCAGTTTTGCCCACCCACCCTGAAGGAGGCATGGGTGCTGAGTCCACCCTGCCCAGACCAGCCGCAGGAGAGAACGGGAGGGATTAACCTAATCATCACCACGTCCTGAACCCTAAGTCTACAGACTGAGAGGGGCTGGGATCCTGGGAGGTTCCATTCAGCCAGTATCCACTGCCTCTTCCCCCGGCGGCAGACAGAGGGACAGGTGCCCTCCTGGGCATCCCGGCAGGCACAGCTCCAGATCCACACCTGTGACTTCACCCTCTCAAGGTGTCAGCCCCGGGGTCTCCATGCACCCGTTCCTGTCTTCTTTAAGACTCCTTCTGAGTCTTTGTTTTAATTTGACAGAAATGGAATGCTTTCCCCACGGGCATACAAGACTCAGTCTGGGGAAGGAAGGGAAATACCGTCTCAGATGACAGCAGAGGGAAAGCAAATGTTTTTCCCCCAATCCTGCGTGTTGTCACATCCACGTGTCTCTGCTGATTCCTTCTGCTCGAGGGACTTGTGAGGGCAGAAGTTTCCGCTGCTGTAGATCTATCAGCAAAAACTCCAAAGCATTGAGAGAACTCACCCTCGAAAGCGGCCTGACGAATGTTTCCACGTTCCAACTTAATAACAAGATGGCCAAGTTGATAGAACATGAGGTCTCTATCCCGAGGTAGGCAGAGTGGCTGGGAGCCCCGGGCCCAGACTCCTTCCTCCCCCAGCACTGGCCGAGGGGCCTGACCCCAGGACCCCCTTTCCATTTGGGGAGCACATTCTGGTCTCTTCCTTACACTCCCAACCTCAGCCACTCCCCTAGGTTGGCAATGAGTGGTCCACAGATCTGTGGGATATTTCTGGGTAGAACATAGATATTCCTTAGTATCTATTTTGTTTCTCTTAGTGCCACCTAACAACAACAAAAATATGCAAAGTCCAGACCCAGAGGAACTCCCCAGATCTAGACCCTCCTTTGGGCCCTGCCCGTCCATCCGAAAGATAAAGGATTTTAACTGCATTTCAAATTTGAAGTAAGCAAAGTGTTAGTGGCTCAGTCATGTCCAACTCGTGGTGACCCCATGAACTATATATAGCCTGCCAGGCTGCTCTGTCCAGGGGATTCTCCAGATGAGACTACTGGAGTGGGTAGCCATTCCTTTCTCCAGGGCATCTTCTTGACTCAGGGATCAAACCCACGTCTCTTGTGTCTCCTGCACTGGCAGGCAGGTTTTTTACCACTAGAACCACCTGGGAAGGAGACAGTTCCCAGTTTTATATTGCTGGTAGTTTCCTCCTCTCACCAGATTTTAATAGCAGCTGCTGCTGCTGCTGCTAAGTTGCTTCAGTCGTGTCCGACTCTGTGGCACCCCATAGACGGCAGCCCACTAGGCTCCTCTGTCTCTGGGATTCAAAACGAGCAGTTTTACAATTTTTTTCTTTCTCTTTTCACACAATAATGGTGTGGAAATTGTGCTCTAGTCATAACCAGAAATGATCATCTAGAAGCTTGAAAACCAGCACACGAGTGCATTGGAAAAATTCATGCCATGGGCCAGGCACTTTCCTAAGCACCTCACAAATATGAACTCATTTCAGCCTCATGACAAGCATTTGAGGTGGAGACACCATCCCACGTTCTGCCGAGGTACGTGGAGTATCGGGAGATCATAGAACTTCTCGGGGCTCTAAGACCAATGCTCGGGGTGTCAGCGTCCTGGTACCCAGAGCGACAGCCGGTGCCTGAATCACTGCGTGCTGGAGGCCTATATTTCTGTTTCATTTTAAGGCTGCAGAAAATGGAGTCCAGCAGGCATTTTTTGGAAACCCCCAAATAGTAAAAAACTCACATCCTACTTCTCGCATTCTATGATAGAAAATATATAAAGATGTACCCTGGTTCGATTCCTGGGTCAGGAAGAACTCCTGGAGAAGGGATAGGCTACCCACGCCAGTATTCATGGGCTTCCCTGGTGGCTCAGATTGTAAAGAATCTGCCTGCAATGCGGGAGACCTGGGTTCAACCCCTGGTTTGGGATGATCCCCTGGAGGAGGGCATGGCCACCCACTCCAGGATTCTTGCCTGGAGAATCCTGTGGACAGAAGAGCCTGGTGGGCTATAGTCCATGGGATCACAAAAAGTTGGACACAACTGAGTGACTAAGCACAGCACAGCACGTGTGTGTGTGTGTGTGTGTATGCATGTATATATATATTTTAGTATATATATGTATTTGTGTGTATATATATATTCTTTTTGTGTATATTTAAGTATATATATGTATAGATATATATGGTCTTTTTATGTATATACACACATATATACATCTATATACATTTAAAGTCTATATATAGATATACATAAAAAATACATGCATATATACATAAAAAGACTATATATAAATGTACACATTTAAAAAGCTATATATATTAAAAAGAATATATATATATGAATCACTTTGCTGTATGCCTGAAATTAACACAACATTGTAGATCAACTATACTTCAGTAAAATAAAAAATAAAAAGCAACAATAAATAAAAATAAAATAAAAAGCCTGGCTATACCATTTAATGCTGTTATGAAGTAACATGTGATTCATTACTTTTATTTGCTGGTAACAATCCACGTTTCTAACTCATTTTCATTACTAAGTGCTTTATATTGGCAGGGATATATTTTTTCCTTTCTTAGCATTTTTTTTTTCAGAGTTATTTTCTAACTCTAAAGTATCCTAATATCATGGCAATGTCCTCTAGCCTAGAATAACTTTGACTCAAAATGCGAAGTATTTCATTTCCCTATAAGGAATTGTAATTCAGCAGAGTTTGGAATGGGCAAAGTATTTATGATGGGGAACAGGGCAGTCTGAGATGGCAAAGGAATCTGTAAGTATAGGAAATCATCAAAAAAATTTTTTAAGAAACAAGGGGAGCTCTAATTACAGAAGCAGCATGTATCAACCCTGAGTGTGATCTTTGCCTGTTTGGTTTTCAGCTGTGGTTGGCCTGATTGCTGGAGGATTGGTGTTGTTGCTCCCAGAAACCAAAGGGAAGGCTTTGCCTGAGACCATTGAAGAAGCTGAGAACATGAAGAGGTAGGGAGTTGAGATTTCTTATGAACTATTCCACACATGTTTGGGGAAAACTCTGTAGCCGGCTGGAAAGAAAGATGAGGTTGAATCTATCCCTCACACTGTACACAGAGATCAATTCAAATGAAATCAAAGATTAAAATGTACCAACAAAGAAACAGTAAAAGAGAATGAAGGTATTATAGGAGAAGACCTTTACCCTCTCACAGTGAGGAAGACTTTTAAAATTTGACCAAAAATATCCAGGACCCATTAGGGAAAAAAAGTTTACCTTCAAAAAAATTTAAAACTGTGTTGAAAAACTTCCATAAGCTAAAAAAAGATAAGCAAACTTAGAGAAAATGTTTACTCCTCCAAAAAGGGCTAATTTTCCTAATGTATAAAGAGTACTAACAAATTCATAAGAAAAATCACTCAGTAGGCAAAAATGGACAAAGGACTTGAATACATAATTTAGTGAAAAGAAGAAAAAAAGCAGCTCTAAAATATATTAATATGCCCGATCTCCTTCATAGTAAGAGAATTGCAAAATTACCCTGCACTGTTATTCCCTGGGATTGTCAAAGATCAAACTGCTTGAAAACATCCAGGGGACCCTTGAACAGCACAGGAGTGAGGGGTGTCAACCTCCTATGCAATCAAAATCCACTGACTTTCAATTCCCCCAAAACTTAACCGCTAAAGTGTTAGTCACCCAGCCGTGCCAGACTCTTTGCAACCCCATGGACTGCAGCCCACCAGACTCTTCGGTCCACGAGATTTTCCAGGGAAGAATACTGGAGTGGGTTGCCATTTCCTTCTCCAGAGGATCTTCCCGACCCAGGAATCGAACCCAGGTTTCCTGCCCTGCAGGCAGATTCTTTACCGACTGAACTACGGGGGAAGCCCCAACCTCTAATAATCAGAAGCTTATGAATCACATAGGGCAATTCACATATCTTGTATATTATATACTGTGTTCCTACAGTAATCTATAGAAAAGAAAATGTTACTGAGAAAATCACAAGGAAAATAAAAAACATTTACGGTACTGTGCCATGTTTTTCAGGTTTCTCGGGTGGCATTAGTGGTAAAGAACATGGCTGCCAATGCAGGAGACGTGAGGTGCAGGTCCAATCCCTGGGTCTGGGAGATCCCCTGGAGGAGGGCATAGCAGCCCACTCCGATATGCTTGCCTGGGGAATCCCATGGACAGAGGAGCCTGGCAGGCTGCAGTCCGTAGGGTCGCACAGAGTCAGATTCGACTGAAGCAACTTAGCACGCACCTTGTTTATCAGTTCTGTGAATTCATAAATTTACATCATCTGTTTATAAGACAAATCATCTATCAGCACCTACATGAGCATTTTCCTATACGATACAAGACGCTGCAGGACTTCTATGATAGCTCAGTGGTGATGAATTGGCTGCCAATGCAGGAAACGTGGGTTCACTCCCTGACCCGGGAGGATGCCACAGGCCACCAAGCCCACGCGCCACGACCACTGAGCCTGGGCTCTAGGGCCTGGGGACCGTGACTGCTGAGCGCACGTGCCACAGATACTGAAGCCTGCATGCCTTAGAGCCCGTGCTGCCCAGAGAGAGGCCGCCGCAGGGAGAAGCCCGCGCGCCACGATGGAGCGTAGACCCTGCTCGCCAACGCGAGAGGAAAGCCCGCGCAGCAAGGGAGACCCAGCACAGCCGGAACCAAACACAATTAAAACGAAAACACCAGATTTTACGTGTGTTAATAACAAGTGACATCAAAAATGAAAAGATAATGTAAAAAAGAAACCCATGTTTATTTATAGATACGGTGATTCACGGGCTTCCCAGGTGGCTCAGTGGTTTAAAAAAAAAAAACTCCACCTGCCAATGCAGGAGACACAGGTGTGATCCTTGGGTCGGGAAGATCCCCGGAGGAGGAAATGGCAACTCACTCCAGTATTCTTGCTGGGGAATTCCTATCGACAGAGGAGCCTGGCAGGGTTATGAGTCAGACACGACTGAATCTCCGCCGCCGTGTAGCGATTCCCGCGCTGATACGGAAGCAGTATCTTTGTGGTTGCTTTGTGGCTGCCTACTGTAATCGACTGATGCCACTGCTCTCCATTGCTCACAGCAGCCTAGCCTATACGTGAATGAATGCCTTGAGATGAAATGTTTGTGCCATACGGTATTACAGTCATATTCATAATACAGTATTGGAAACATTTGTTACATTAAAAAAAAAAAAAAACTTACCTGTGATGATAGGCAGATTCTCCAGTATGATCAAGAGAGGCATAATGTAAGATAATGTAATTCTTTGAAAGCAAAATTAGAAAACAATAAGAAAATGAATACATTATTAATTTTGTATTAAATATCACTCACCTTATGCCTATGTAGGGATAGACTAAAGTCTGTGCGTGCATGCGTGCTGAGTTGCCTCAGTCATGTCTGACTCCTTGCAACACTATGGACTGTATCTCTCCAGGCTCCTCTGTCCATGGAATTCTCCAGGCAGGAATACTGGAGTGGGTTGTCATACCCTCCTCCAGGGCATCTTCCCGACCTAGGGGTCGAATCAGTGCCTCCTGCCCTGTAGGTGGATTCTTTACTACTGAGCCACCAGGGAAGCCCAGACTAATGCCTGCATATACTTTATGCATTCACGATGTACTTAACTTTTTCTTAGTTTTTTCAAAATTTCTAGGCTACAAGTTTCATCTAAAGTTTTTCAAATTGTCACAAATTGCCAAAAATTTTGCAACTTTTTTATAGAAAAAAAATCCACATGTAAGTGGGCACATGCAGTTCAAACTTGTGTGTTCAAGGATCAACTGTACTGTGTTGGTAAAAGATGTGGAGAGACAGGCAATGTCCTTAAAACCTTTCTGATGGGCAGTATGACAATAGTATCAAAATTGTATATGTGTGTACTTTTGTATACAGCAATTCCATACTTGTAGAAATTTATGTCTGTAAAATGGTGTTTGTACAGGATTATTCATTAAAGCAATTTTTATGTATCAAAAGAGTGAGTACAACATAAACGCCAGTCGATTGGGAGACCAGCTTAGGTAGATTATGGTATGTCATTCAGTAAAATACACCATGGTTATTAAAAAGAACGAGGCACCTTGGTATATATACACTGATAAGGAAATTTTCCCAGATGTATTATTAATGTGGAAAAAAACCAAAACATAGAAAGGTATATAATAATTTGTGTACAAAGAGCAAAATACATGTATGTGAAACTTAAATATATATTAAACATATATATATTATATATGCAATTTACTTTATCTCTGGAAGCACATGCATGACATTGATCGTCTATGGAATTAGATGGCTATGGGATATAAGTGGAAGGGAGACTCTTCAAGTGCATACTTTTTGCACTTTCTGAACACATACAGTTCTATTTTAAAAGTAACCTTAAAAAGTCAAAAATAGAGACTTCCCTTTTGGTTGGTACAGTGGATAAGAATCTGCCTGCCAATGCAAGGGACACAAGTTCGATCCCTGGTCCAGGAGGATTCCACTTGCCACAGAGCAACTAAGCCTGTGGGCCGCAACTACTGAAGATTGCACACTCTAGGGCCAATGAGCCACAACTACGGAGCCCATGTACCACAACTACGGAAGCCCCCATGCCTGAGAGCAGGAAACCGCAACCACCGAAGCTGCATGGAGCAACTACGGAAGCCCATGGGCCTCGAGCCTGTGCTCCACAGCAAGAGAAGCCCCCTCAGTGAGAAGCCCCATGTCCCGCAACTAGAGAGCTGCTGTCGCTGGCCACAAGTAGAGAAAGCCCGAGCATAGCAACAAAGACCCAGCGCAATCAAAAATAAATAGATAAAACAATTTTAAAAAATCTACATTCAGAGAAACATATATGACACACTCCCCCATGAATCTGTTTATGTGACATGCTTAGCTATAAGTGAAGTGAAGTGAAGTGAAGTCGCTCAGTCGTGTCCGACTCTTTGCGACCCCATGGACTGTAGCCTACTAGGCTCTTCTCTCCATGGGATTTTCCAGGCAATAGTCCTGGAGTGGATTTCCATTTCCTTCTCCAGGGGATCTTCCCAACCCAGGGATCGAACCCGGGTCTCCTGCATTGTAGACAGACGCTTTACCATCTGAGCCACCAGGGAAGTATCCACAGTCCATTTTCAGCTCACTGATGCCATGAACTGAGCTGAATTGTACCCACGCTACAAACCCTTCACATTTCACATATTCAGTACTTGGGCAAAGGTCACAGCAGAAGAGTCACAGTGGTCTGAGGCTTTTCCTAGAACTTGGAAGAGGCTTTGAATTCAGCCAGAGGTCATACCCTAGCAGTTGATGGGACACCGGGGTCTCAAGAGCCTTGCTTGGCTCACATAATTTTTTTTTAAGTGGGAAATTCCACATAAACTGAATTTCCAGAATCTGTTTCATTTTTTTAAATCAGAGAATTGGGAAACTCTGAGCAGGCAGTTTCCTCCTGTGGACAGTTTGGAGGAGCTGAGTGGTGACAGCTCCGCTCTTTGAAGGGCATGCCTGGGGAGCCAGCCACAGGCCTGCCTTCCCTATGTTTGGTAATAGGACACTTCTGTTTTCCCTCTGGTGAGTGTGGACCTTTGAGTTTGAGAGCCTTGATCTTGACCTTGTCCAGTGCATCTTCCTGTGCACATGAGAGCCTCTCCTGGAGGACAGAAATTCTACATCGGCTATGGCCATGTCCCTAGAGCTAAGCACGGTCCCTGCACACAGAGAGCAGGCGCTCGCCGAATGTTTGTGGAACAAATGCAGAGCTCCTTCTACAGCACCCCTGCGTGGGGTGCCCCTAGGCTTTCCCCTGCCAGTTCCCGTGTCGGCAAGGCAGTAACATGCGATGGTGAGGAACAGGCCCGGGTGATGCCAGAACCCAGCCTCTGTGCACTGACTCTGAACTGAATTTCAGAGACAGAGTTTTGGGGTAAGGTAGAAAAGAATAGCTTTTTTTTTTGCAGGTGCCAAGCAAAGAGTCCAGGGCAGCTAGTGCTTAAAAGACCCAACCTTCCTGAAGATTTTCAAGGAAAGGTTTATAAAACAAGGTGAGGGAAGGGGGTTATGGAGTGTGTGACCATCTCATGGACATTCTTCTGATTGGTTGGTGGTGAGGTACTTGCGAGTCAGCATCATCAACCTTCTGGTTCCAGCCAGTCTGGGGTCTAGAGTTTATGGGCAGCATAGGTAGTGTCTTCCATCTGGTGGGGTTTCAGTATCTGCAAAACAGCTCAAAGGACATGGCTCAGAATATTATCTATAGCCCTTGACTTTATTTAATGGTTAAAGTATTATTTTGTCTTGCTTGGCTGTTTTTCTTTTTTTCTGCATTTTCTCACTTCTCTGATTAACTTTATTTTTGGACTACAGTTTTTCTACAGACAAAGGCAAGTGGAGGTCATGGGTGGGTGTCTATTCTGGAAAGGCTTCATAGGGTCCTGCTGGGCTATGGGTCCTCATATTTCCTATCATGTTATCTTCTCTCCACTAGGGTTCAGTTTTTTATCTGCCAATGGAACAAGAGTTCCTATTCATTGAATTTTTGTAATGATTAAATGGGACTTCCCTGATGGCTCAGCAGGTAAAAAAAATCCACGTGCCACACAGAAGATGTGGGTTTGATCCCTGAGTCGGGAAGATTCCCTGGGGAAGGAAATGGCAACCCACTTCAGTATTCTTGCCTGGGAAATCACATGGACAGAGAAGCCTGGTGGGCGGATAATGCATGTAAAGTATCTGGCTGTTAGTAAATGTTCAATAACCACCAAGACTATTCATAGAAGTTTTCACAGCTGTTTTACAAAACAATAAAATAGGTACTCAGATGGTTTATTGGAAATCAAAATTTTAAATATACGCTGAATGGTTTTGAGACAGGGAAGTGAAGCTCAGTGATACACCCATATGCCTGTACTTGAAAGAATTTTCCGTTTTTATCAGGCTAGTTCAAAGTAGGCTAAAGAGATATTTTGCAATATTATTCCTATTGTTATTTTATATTCTTGCTAACTATGCCATCTGCAAATACATCTATGAAGATTTGCACTTTTGTATCCTCTGTATTGTGTAACCCAGTTCACCTTTCAAAGACAGAAGAGAGATGAGTAGGGTTCAGAGTATGACAGGAGGAGCATGTGAGAAGATGGAGACTGAAGCCAAATTAGGTGGAGGCTCCCATGCAGAGAAAGATGAGGAGGGGCCAGCTGGCAGGAGGCAGAGGCACCCAGGAGAGGGGGCAGCTGTAGTTGTCACCTGGGGTCAGGCACGCTTCTCACTAGGTGTGGAGAGCCGACCCAGATAGAGTGTCCCAGGCACTGAGTGAGCATGGGCAAGACCAGGGAGGACAGGAACCCCACCACCACTCAAGTTATTCAGTCCCTGAGCCCATCCTAGGTACAGAGAGCTTCTGACTTACTAACATTCACCTATTTCACCCCTTCAGCCTGTTTCCTTTCCTGTAAAATTGAGCCGCAATAGCTTACATGTCCTGAGAGCTTTCATCTAGTGCTTTGCAAGCCCTTCTCCGGTATCACCTCATTTAATCCTTGCAACAACCATAGGCAGTAGGTAGTATCATTAACCCCATTTGACAGCAAAATAAAAAAGAGAGATTTGCCCAAAGTCAGTAAGTAACAAAGCCAAGGTTTTAATCCTGACAGCCTAAGGCCAGGGTTCATGGACGCACCTCACCCCAGGGGGTTGAGTGCACGAGAGGGGTGAGGTGGGCAAGGTGCCCTGTGCAGGGCTGCCTTCAGTACCCAGCGCCCCGGCTGCCCCTGCTGCTGCCGCTGCTGCCATCATTGCTGCTGCTTTGCTGCTGTTGCTGCTGTTGTTGCTGTTCCTGCTGCTGCTGCTGCAGTTGTTGCTGTTGTTGCTTCTGTTTCTGCTACTGCTGCTGCTGTTGTTGCTGTTACTGTTGCTGTTGTTACTGCTGTTGATGCTGTTGCTGCGGCTGTTGCTGTTGTTTCTTCTGCTGCTGTTGTTGTCACTGTTGCTGTTGTTGCTGCTATTGTTTCTGTTGCTGCTGTTGCTGCTGCAGCTATCATTTTTGTTGTTGCTGCTGATGACAAGAAGGCCCTTGGAGCTTGGGTGTTGAGCCTGGGCCCCTGCATCTGGAGTCTGAGAGGACTCCAGAGCCACCTGGATTCAGGCGAGCTTCTGCTCCTCTCTGTATCTCAGATGGATCCAGAGACTGAGGCAAGACTAAGCCCCTCCAAGTGGGGGGCATTCTATGAGGAGTTGGGGGACCCAGGAGCAGCCTCAACCTGGATTTGAGTCCTATAAAGACAAACATGCCAAGAGGGTGTGGCTGGGAACAGCAGAGTGAAGAAAGCAGCATTTTTACATCAATGTCAGCAAGATCCTCATATTCACAAAGACAAGATGACTGAGAAAAGTTGCAATTTGAAAACATTTTTGAATTAATTTTTATTTGTTCCTGACTTTTACTGAAAAGTCAATAATCTTTGGTAAAAATGGCTTCTCATGTCCTATTTGCAGAACAGAAGATAACAGTGTCTATATTTTGCATTCATCTAAGTGATAGAAAATTAAATTTAGATGTTTACCATGTTCTCTATTACAGAGAGGAGAGAAACACCTTGAATAAAGAATGTGGGCCAGTCCCACTCCTAGGAGAGCGTTTTAGGAATGACTCCATCCACATTAGCTGCTCACGATGCTCTGTCCATTTTCTTTTTGAGCACCACCACAAGGAACACTTGGCAAGACTGATCCTGGACAAAGCTTATACTCATTTGTTGCTCCATTTTTCCATTATCCACTTTATCTTGATTTTCAGTTCCTCATAATCTCTTTCTCCTCTCTCCTTTTTTGTTTTATTATTGCAGGTCAGGAAAAAACAAAGAAAAGATGATTTACATTGAAGTCAAGAAACTAGACACTCCACTAAATTAAGAAGAGAGAGCTGCTCTAGTTTGCTTTGAGGATAACAAGGCAAGAATCAGAGATTTCTGCTCTCACCACAAAGCCTATACATGTCAACCTTACTTCTGTTTGGACACTATTAACCTCGATCTATAACCAAATGGAGTCTGTCGTACTGCTGTATGAAAATCTGCCTCTAGGACAAGGTCCTGCAGTCTTCACTTGCTTGAACGCTTCCAATGACCTCATCTTACATAAGTACCTTAAGAGGGGATGCCAGTACTCCTCTGGACCAGATATTTCCAGAGTAGGTTCGAGAATATCTCAAGGGAGAAACAAAAAGTCTGTCTAGGAAAGAAATAGCTTACACATAAAAAGAATGTCAAGATTTTATAATTTAAACCAGCAGAAATCTGGCTACAAGTTTAGGAATGAATTGTAAAGATACAAGGCCCAGGAGGATGAAACATAATAATGAGTCAGGTAAGATTTACTGATGTGAGTGCTCTGACCCAAGGTTCTAGACTTAATGTGCTGGCTGGAGCATCAGCTCCAACAGTTAGCATAACAACAACATGAGAAAAAATATAAGTGTATTTCCACAATTTGAAATAAGGAGGACTTCTTAGGCAAAAGCATAATCCAAGAGACATAAAATGAATGACTGACTGATTGATGTGACTACACAAAACAAGGCTAAATTAAATGAGGCTAGCTGTTTAACACACCCCAAAAGTAAATTTAATGGATGAGTGACAGATTTGGGGAAATATTTGCCACACATAAAATATTAAAGGGCTAATATCCCTTTAATAAAAGGCTACTAAAAGTCAATAGAGAAATGATAATCCTTTAGACAGACCATGGGAAAAAAAGGTTCAAGAATACGAAGTTAGTTATAGAAATAGCTTTTAAAATGGTTAAGTTTTATATATATATAAAGGTGTATATCCTCACTGTTAGGGAAATAATAACGAAATATTTTTCACTCTTCAGATTAAAATTAATTAAAATTAATAAAAATAAAATTGAAAATATCAAGTACGGATAAGGATATGAAAGAACTTTCTGCATTGCTCGCATGCATGAGTTGATTGGTTTAGTCTTTAGAAAGCAGCTTGGCAGTGTCCATGCACATATTAGAAATGTGCACGTCTGGATCCAACAATTTCACCACTAGGTATCTATTTTTGAGAAACACTAAAGTGTATACAGATTCATCTCGGAGGTATTCATTGCATCATTTGTTGATGAGAGCAAAAATTGGAAATAACCAAAGTCCTTGTATGTGAGGAATGCTTAAATAAACTATGGTATATCAACTCCTCAGTTGAAAAAGAGTGAAAATGATATATAGCTACTCCATATGAAGACCTTCATGGTGAAGGGCTAAGGTGAGTTTTGGAACAAGGATGTAGAAATAATAGGATGTGCATCTAACTAATGGTCTAGGGGGAGGAATGGGACTGGCAGTGCACAGGAACGGCTAAAAAGATTTTACTTCCTCTGCAATTCTTGCATTTTTATTTTTTCATGTGCTGATCTGTGGCTCATGCTGGTTTAAAAAATAAATGATTCACTGGGAAATAGTTTGATGTTTTCTTTAAAAACTAAGCATGTACTTACAATATCACTCAGAGATTGCCCTCCTGGGTATTTATCCCAGAGAAAACATACATCCACACAAAATGCCATACACAATTGCTCATGGCAGTTTTTGCCTCTAATTAAACAAAATCTGGAAATAATCAAAATGTCCCTCATACCAAGGACACCCTTCAGCAAGAAAAGGAACAAAGCAACAAGACACACACAACCTGAATGGATCTCCGGGGTGCTAGGCTGAGCGATAAAGGCCAGTCTCCAGAGGTCACTCATGAAAGGAAAAACTACTGAGATGGAAAACAGATCAGTAGTTGATTACGGGAGTGGTTACACAAATCCACACGTGTGATAAGGTGACACGGGTCTATATTCACATACAGCACCAGTGTCAGTCTCCCGGTTTTGATATTTTCTATAATTATGTGAGATGGAACCACTGGGGAACACCAGTGGTGAAGGGACCCAGAATCTCTCTGGATTACCTTTGTAAATTTCCGTGAATCGAGTTATTTCAAATTAAAAGATTTAAAAAATTTTTTAATTAAAATGTTTTTTTAATGAAATGCTATGGGGACCCAGAAGAGGCCACTTCTCTGTAACAACATTTCTTAAAGTTAATGTTCAAAATGTCTCGGACATCCGAAGGAAACTATGGTTCCTCTGTCCAGAAAACTGCATACCCAAAATCTGCATATACTGTCACAGGCTTTTACCAATCCCTCACTCAGTTAAGAACTCTTGCTGTTGACACAAGTTTCAGTCCATAAACCAAATCCAGCATGCTGCCTGTTTTTAAATAAAGTTTTATTGACACACAACCACACCCATTGACTTCTCTATTGTCTAAGGCAACTTTGCAGCTACTGCAACAGAGTGAGTGGCTGCTGCAAAGATTCTTTGATGCACAAACCTTAAAATATTTCTATCTAGCCCTTGATGGAGTTTACCTGATAGCTCAGCTGGTAAAGAATCCACCTGCAATGTAGGAGCCCCCAGTTCAATTCCTGGGTCCAGAAGATCCCCTGGAGAAGGGATAGGCTGCCCACATCAGTACTCACGGGCTTTCCTAGTGGCTCAGGTGGTAAAGAATCCGTCTGCAATGCGGGAGACCTGGGTTCAATCCCTGGGTTGGGAAGATTCCCTGGAGGAGGGCATGGCAACCCACTCCAGTATTCTTGCCTGGAGAATCCCCCTGGACAGAGGAGCCTGGTGGGCAACAGTTCATGGGGTTGCAAAGAGTCAGACATGACTGAGTGATTAAGCACAGCACAGCAGCCCTTTACGGGAAAAGTTTGCTGACCTCTGGGTAGAATCCCACCTCTGTAAACTGAAAGAAGTTCTGGAATTTAAAAAAGCAATAAAACCACAGAGAAGGCAATACTATTAACATTCTAAAGTCTGCGTTCCTTCTTCTGTGTGCCTGGAACGCAACACCAGTTGTGTAAGCAAATAGGCAAGAAGTCAGGTAAGCAGGTGGCAGTTTGGAAAGAAGAGCTCACATTAGGCCAGCACGCTTGTGCACAGGGCCCCTTGTGGTTTCCCTCCCTGTGCCCTGAGATGGGTTGGGCTGCCCAGTGGCCTCGGGGCGTGTTCTGGGTGTGGTGATTCCCGAAAGCCCCAGCACTCTTGAGGAAAAGAACTAGGTGGGCCATGCAGATTGGGGTGCCCATGTAAACTGGGAGGGGCAACTTGGGAGGGAAAGAGTCAGGGATCACTCTATCCACATTGTAAGATATGCTCAGTAGAAGCCCTGTTATCTAAAAAGTCCCACTCATCAAAGACTATTATTTTCATTTAGCCTAAAACAAAAAGAATGTATTTTTATTTCTTCAATGAAGGAAGAACGTCTTTTCTCTAAGAATATATCCGTTAGGAGTTCTTCAGCTTTTTCTGGTGTTAGCCATGTTCCTAATACATTGTTGATCATTTGCAGTTTGAGTCTCTTTAAAGTAGAACCAAAACTCAAAACACTTTGAAACAACCTGGATCCCAAATTCCAGATTTTTACCATACTTTTTTTCTTTAATATTTGACTTGTCCACATTTACATGATATCTTTAGTGACTCACTCTATTGAATATCGAGAAAGCATTTAATTCAGGCATCCCCAACTCCCAGGCCACAGACTATAGCCTGTTAGAAACTGGGATGAACAGCAGGAGGTGAGCATTAGGCAGGCAAAACCAAAACTATAACCCCACCCAGGCCAGTGGCAATATTGTCTTCCACAAAACCAGTCAGTTCAGTTCAGTTGCTCAGTCATGTCCGACTCTTTGCGACCCCATGAATCGCAGCACGCCAGGCCTCCCTGTCCATCACCAACTCCCGGAGTTCACTCAGACTCATGTCCATCGAGTCCGTGATGCCATCCAGCTATCTCATCCTCGGTCATCCCCTTCTCCTCATGCCCCCAATCCCTCCCAGCATCAGAGTCTTTTCCAATGAGTCAACCCTTCACATGAGGTGGCCAAAGTACTGGAGTTTCAGCTTTAGCATCATTCCTTCCAAAGAAATCCCAGGGTTGATCTCCTTCAGAATGGACTGGTTGGATCTCCTTGCAGTCCAAGGGACTCTCAAGAGTCTTC
>SJYX01023049.1:0-11033 GCA_006410675.1 Oreotragus oreotragus | reverse complement strand
ATCGATGCTTTTGAACTGTGGTGTTGGAGAAGACTCTTGAGAGTCCCTTGGACTGCAAAGAGATCCAACCAGTCCATTCTGAAGGAGATCAACCCTGGGATTTCTTTGGAAGGAATGATGCTAAAGCTGAAACTCCAGTACTTTGGCCACCTCATGCGAAGAGTTGACTCACTGGAAAAGACTCTGATGCTGGGAGGGACTGGGGGCAGGAGGATAAGGGGACGACCGAGGATGAGATGGCTGGATGGCATCACGGACTCGATGGGCGTGAGTCTGTGTGAACTCCGGGAGATGGTGATGGATAGGGAGGCCTGGCATGATGCGATTCATGGGGTCGCAAAGAGTCGGATACGACTGAGCGACTGAACTGAACTGAACCCACTCCAGTATTCTTGCCAGGAGAATCCTGTGGACAGAGGAACCTGGGGCAGGCTACAGTCCATGGGGTGGCAAAGAGTAGGACATGACTGAGTGACTCACACACACACACACACACACACACACACAGAAGAAAAGAATTGTGACATCACAGAAGATCTGCTTTTTAAAGGCTCTTGAATATATTACCCATTGGCTGTCCAGGAAAGATGAACGGAGTGTTTGCCAACCTTTTTAAAAATCTTTTAATGAATGGGATTGTACATGTTATTTTCATGCTTTTATTTTTTGATCATGCCTTGGGCCATGCAAGATCCCCAACCGGGGATTTAACCCGTGGCCCTTACAGTGAAGAAATGCAGTGTTAACCACTGGACTGCCATGAAAGTCCCTGCCCCCCTCTTCTTAAGCACGTGGTCCCATGCTTCTTTCTCCAGCCTCACCTCCCACCCTTTCTCCAACACTGCCTCCCTCTTCTCCTTCCAGAGAGAACTGCCTGCATTTCCTCACTTGCTGTTCCCTCTGAAAGGGATGTTCTTCCCACCCACGTTGCCTTCCCAGCTCCTGCTCTCTTACTCCTACCGTGAATAACAATAGCAGCTGCCATTGTTGGTTACTGAGCAAATACCGCAGACAAAGGCTCAGCCCAGCTACCACTTCCTCCAGGAAGCTTTCTGGGGTGGATCCCCTGACTGAGACCCACCACTCCAGCCATCCAGCTTTGGTAACCAGCTCTGCATCCTTGCCTTGGAGCTCCACCGAGCTGTAGGTGTTCGGAGAGTAAGAACATGAGTCTTTACTGTTCTCGGCACCCAGCCCAGGGTCTGTCCCTGGTGTCCAGTCACATCCTGTTTGGGGCAGCAAGTCCAGGACCCCACGGCAGGTAGAAGTGAGCAGCTGAGCACTCATATACCAAGCAGAGCTGATCAGAAATTAATTCAGACCATCTAGTTTCAAACAACCATCTGGAAACAGGAAAGCTTGAACTTTTTTCTCAACAGAGGGATAAAAGGGTAAAGGAAATCTGGAAACAAGATTACAAGTTCATGTCACCCAGATGAGCAATTGTTTTTCCAGTGTAACCCTGCTATGTGACCTTGGGCATGAACTGGGCCTCAGCCCTCTCTGGGTCTCAGCCTTCAGTGACCACCCCAGGCCTCCCAGCTCTAAGACGGGGTGCAGGGTGTCAATGTTAATTACCGATGGTATCCACCTTGCGGACCCTGGACAGATAGCTATTAACCAGAATGTAGATGGTAAAGAGTCTGCTTGCAGTGCGGGAGACCCAGGTTCGATCCCTGGGTCGGGAAGATCCCCTGGAGAAGGAAATGGCAACCCANATTACCGATGGTATCCACCTTGCGGACCCTGGACAGATAGCTATTAACCAGAATGTAGATGGTAAAGAGTCTGCTTGCAGTGCGGGAGACCCAGGTTCGATCCCTGGGTCGGGAAGATCCCCTGGAGAAGGAAATGGCAACCCACTCCAGTATCCTTGCCTGGAAAATTCCATGGAGGAAGGAGCCTGTACAGTCCGTGGGGTCGCAGAGAGTCGGACACAACTGAGCAACCTCACTCACTTTTCCACCTTGTAATCAGCCAAAGGTCCGTGCTGCAGCCTGCTGGTGGAAGTGAGGATGACTCTCCTTCTAGAACATTCCTCAAGGTGCAGTGCCACAGCTTCACTTGAACTGGGCCTGCCCTCCCCTCCTCCTCCAGTGGCTGGCGCTCCCCTGCCTGTGGCAGGTCCCCTGCAGGCCGCCCATGGGACCCTCCTCATGGTTCAGCCATGAATGGGATTGTACGTTCATGGTTGACCATGTACCCTGGGATGGTTTCTGAAAGCTGCAGTTAGAGGACCCCAGTGAGTCAGGGGACCATCAGGAGACCACCTGGTCCAGTGGAGTCAGGAAAGGAGTAGTTCAGAGAGGACAAAATGCCCCAAGGAAGGCCTACCTCAGTGAGGGCCCTGCCGTGACCACGGCTGCAAGTGTTGATGACGAAGAAATGACAAATGTGAGGATGACGTGGAAGTTATTCATAATGCCACGTTTGATCAGCATGAAGAGATGGCCTTTATCTTGAGATTATCTTCCTATCTTTTTCTTTTTGTTTAAAAGCATGCTTTCAAAAAAGGAAATTATAATTAGTTATTTTTCTAAAGATCCCAACATGGAAAAGTAGAAAATTGCCAACAGATCTGCAATATTTTCTTTGAAATTGGGACAGATCTGTGAGTTCCAGATGTCTGAGGACCCCTTTCTGCGTGCTCCCTGTTGAGGCCACTGGCGAGCGTTGCCGCTCTGAGTGTAAAGCTTGCAGTGGCTCCCTGCTGCCCTCGGGTTTGGAGCCTAGTATCTTAATGTGGCATGGGAAGTCTAAGAAGGTGGGAGGAGGGAAGGAGGAAGGCAAGGGTCAGGGCAGCTTTCCGGAGGAGGCGGTAACTGAACCACACCTTACAGGCTGAGTAGTGGGCAAGAGGTGGACGGAGAAGGGTTGGGGGCAGGCAGGAGGGCCTTTTGAGCCACTGAGAAGCATCGCAGGAAGGGATGGTTAAAACAGCTAGGAGTGGGATTGGCTGAACGGGGACAGGCTTAGGGACGCTGGACAGTCTAACCCCAGGATCCTGAGGAATGCTCTGGCAATGAGGAAAACATAAGCACGCCCATTTCATAGGCTCTCAGAGAAGGAGGCAGCGGCTGGGGAGGGACTTGAACCTGGACCTGTCTGATTCCTTAGGTCAGACTCTCCACCTCTGGAGGGCCTTTCTGGGGCTGGCAGTCCCCTCTCTGGTGCCCTGTGCCCCACCCCCCCACTCCCCCCACTCCCCCCACTCTTCCCTTCACTTCAGCTCAACCCCCGGCTACTGCTGGAGACCCACGGAAACGCACCCAGAGCACGCATCTCCCCACCTGCAGGCCTGAGCAGGTGCCCCAAGGGCCCCTGATTCTGCAGCGCCAGCTTCTAGACCTCCTGCACCACGCTGGGGCCCTGCATGCCAACTCATAACCCTCCCCGAACGGTCACACGTGGGGACACTTCTGGGGAACAGTGGGGTTCCCCAAGAGAGGCCTGATTCTGCTTCACAAGACAGGCTCTCTGGCCTCTTGCCCGCCATGGCCTGCACACCTCCACCACCACACAGCTGAACCCACACAGGCTGGCATCCATGCATTTGATTACGAAGACAGTAGGTACACCCTGAGTGCCGCTGTGAGATGGGGATATAGCAGCTTCTGCCCCCAGGAAATCGGCGACCAGAACACCGGGGCTGGTGGCCTTGAGGGGCGCGATGGCCATGACACGGAGCTGTGGCAAGGACCTTCACGAGGGCATCTCCCACAGAGCCGCACAGTCCGTCCTGGGAATGCCTCAGGCTTTCAGAAGGACCGGCTGCCCTAGGCCTCCAGGCTGCCAGGCTGGAGGGCTGCAGCAGAGGCCAGACCCCGGGGAGGGCGGTCTAAGCATTCTGCTCCCCCAGGCCTGCAGGAAGACACAGCCCGGTCCAGATGGGCCCCTGGAGACCTTCCAGGGCAACCTGCGGGGCTGATCCGCGAACCTGAAGCCTGGAGAGGGTGCCCCGGCTGCCCCAAGGGCCTGTCCGCGCCCTGGCCAGCCACTCCCCTAACGGTGGGCCTGCCTTTCCCACGAGAGGAGGGGAGGGTCTCGTGGTCGAAGGGGAGGCGGGGGAGAGGGACGGGGGACCCGGCAGAGGCGCGGGGAGTGGGGAACCCCTGGCAGGGGACTCGAGGCCCTCCGGGGCCGCAGGGGGAGGCTGAGGGCCTCCTGGCAGGGAGCGCGGGGGCTCCCACCGGGCCGCCCGCCCGGACGCGCTGCCAGGCTGATTAGCATGGGCGAGGGGCGCTGGCGCGGGGCCTGCGCCGGGCGAGCTGGCACGTCCCTCGCGGGCCCAGCTGGCCGGGCCGAGACACAAAGCGCCTCAGACGGCGGCGGCGGCGCTCGGCCATTCACGCGCAGGGGCGGCCCGGGCGCGGGCGGCGAGGAATTCCCGCCGCCAGGGGCGAAGAATAGCGCCTGGGCCGGGCGGGGCTCGGCCGCCCTGCGCTCCTGACCTTGAACCTTTGTGACTGGAGCGCATGCAAATCGCGGCAGGGCCGCGCCAAGCCCCGAGGGCGCTGCGCCGCCCGGGGTGTCCGGGCGAACAATGCGCCACTGTCCCCGCGCGGAGCCGCGGGCTGGGAACGGCGCGGGCACGCACCCGGCGGCGCGGCGCGGAATGCCAATGCGGATCCACCGCGCCCGCGGGCGGCGACCCCGGCCCCGCGCCCCCGCGCGGCTGCGGCCCGGAGATCTCCCAGGCTTTTTTACGTGACTGCCTCTCCCGCCCTTCCTGTCTTTCTTTGATTGATATTAGTTTTTTAGATCCTCTAAGGAATCGGTAAAAAATAGAGGTGGCCCCAGTAACCGCCTACCCCCGGAGGGACCTGGTGCTCCCCAAGGTGGGTTCCTGCCCCCCGTTACCTCTCCTCGGGGAGGGCTGCAGTCCATGGGGCCTCAAAATCGGACATGACTGAGGGCCCATGCACACGCAAATTGAACCCAGAACGGTTGGGCCAGGCCGAAGTGTGGGTTCTCCAGCATCAGTCCTCACTGGCCGGGATACTGTCTATTATGTGACCAAGTAGGCATCTCAGAAAGCATATTACCGCCTGGGAAGCGTAGGCAGGCTTTTATGCACACGTGAGTGACCAGATGATTCCACACCTTCTGTGGATTTGAGTTGGACATATTCACAGTAGCAGGCAGAGAGGCCCAGCCCAGAGACAGATGTTCCAGCTGTTGCAGGAAAGGGGACCCCTTCCAGGGCCTGGAGAGGGGCTCTGGTCTCTCAGCAATGAATTGTCCAAAAAGACACACAAGCTGACAAAGAAAGACTTTGCTGGGAAGAGGCGCCCGGGTGGAGAGCAGCAGGAGGAGGGAGCCCCGGAAGACTGCTCTGCCACATAGCTCTGTCTCGAGTCTTACGATGATGGGGTTATTTTCCAGGTTTTCTTTGGCCAGTCGCTCTGACTCAGGGTCCTTCCTGGTGGTGCATGCTTTACTCAGCCAAGACGGATGCCGGGGAGAAGGATTCTGGGAGGCAGCAGGGCGTGCGGTGTCTCTTTTTCTGACCTTTATTGAACTCTTCCAGTCGTTGCAGTTGGGTAACTCCTGTCTGACCCTTTGCGACCCTGTGGACTGCAGCACACCAGGCTTCCCTGTCCTTCACTATCTCCCAGTTTGCTCAGACTCATGTCCATTGAGTCGGGGACGCCATCCAATCATCACATCCTCTGTCGCCCCCTTCACCTCCTGCCGTCAATCTTTCCCAGCATCAGGGTCTTTTTCAATGAGTCAGTTCTTCGCATCAGGTGTTGGAAATATTGGCGCTTCAGCTTCAGCATCAGCCCTTCCAGTGAGTGTTCAGGGTTGATTTCCTTTTGGATTGACTGGTTTCCTGGTTGGTGGTAGCTTGTTAGTTCCGTGTTCCTTACCAGGACCTCCTGTGGTACAATAACTCAGAACATGGTTACTATGGTGCCTGGCCAGGGTGGGAGGTGTCAGTGTATTTTCCTCTAACGCAGCCTGGAGCCTGGCTGGTGACTGGCACCTTGTTCTCCTGGGACTTGGGGCCTCGCACCCGCTTGCTCATGTCACAGACGCAGTGGGTGCGAGGGCTGAGCCTGTGGGTGCCAGAGGCTGCCCAGGTGTGAGGGAGGCCCTGTGTGTGCAGGCAGTGTGCACAGGCCCCTTCCTACCGAGGTGCCGGGGAGCCCAGTTCTGCTGCAGAGAGGGCCCAGGGCGAGGTGACCTTGGCCTCCGGTTCCCCAGGTGACGAACAAGGGAGCTGCAGAAAGAGTCTCTGAAAGTTGTTCCCGCTGTCTGAGAGACACGAGGAGGACGGCTTTTCAAAGGATGGAGCAGAGCCCAGGGCTGCGTCCTTTGAAGCCAGGGCTCCTGAACATGCCGGTGTTACTGGTTCTTAGAAGCTGACTCGCATACTGACACCTCTTTGGGCTGGATGCTGGAACACTGACACCTCTTTGGGCCGGATGCTGGGATAGACCCCCAAAGGGCATGACCCCCACCCCCTGTCCTTGTTGTTTTTAACTTTTTGGTCGTGCCTTGAGGCATGGTGGTATCTTTGTTCCCCAAGCAGGGACTTTGGCCCCCTGCATTGGAAGAGTGGAGTCTTAACCACTGGACTAGCGAAGTCTCTGCCCAGTCCTTGTGTGTCCAACTCTTTGTAATCTTTTAGACTGTAGCCCACCAGGCTCCTCTGTCCATGGGGATTCTCCAGGCCAGAACACTGGAGTGGGCTGCCATGCCCTCCTCCAGGGGACCTTCCTGACCGGGCTCCTCTGTCTACGGGGAATCTCCAGGCCAGAACACTGGAGTGAGGTGCCATGCCCTCCTCCAGGGGATCTTCCCGACCCCGGGGGTTGAGCCCACATCTCTTCCGTTTCCTACACTGCAGGCGGATTCTTTACCACTAGCACCACCTGGGAGCTCTGCCCAGTCCTTAAGAAGCTCAAAGCTGGAGGCAGGGGTGGCGGTGGGGGGTTGGGGGGGGACAGGATCGGAAGGGTGGAGGGGAGGGTGGTGAGGCGCTGTGCATGGTGGAGCAGAACAAAGGAGGAGGCAACGGTGGGAGGGGTCTAGGAAGGCTCCCAGGAGGGGGCTGCCTGAGCTAACCCGTCTTCAGGACGATGTGTAACTTTATCTGGAGATGAGAGTGGGCCACACTTCAGGCCGAGCGGGTTCAGGGGACACAGAACGAGCATTCTAGGCAGGGGAGCCTTCTAACAGGTCAAGGACGGGAAGAACGCACACTAGGGAAATCCCTCCTGCGGGCAAAATGTTCTGCTTCTTTGCCTGTCTACGCTCTGCCTCCTGGGTGGCCAGCAGGATGAGAGACACCAAAATTAAACTAAGATCTCCGAACGGGTCTGGCTAAGGGAGGTGTCTGGGCAGGAGAATGAGATGGGGGAGGGCTGAGGCGGGTGAAAAGACTCCTCTTGCTCTTGAGGAGTCGCAGGTGGGGCCTCTCTTGTCCTCAGTACAGAAGACTCAGGGTACTGGGGAGCAGCTGTGTGCCCCAGAGACCGGCAGCTGGACTCTGTCCCAGAAAGCAAGACCAGGTCCTCACCTCGCCCCTCCGACAAACCGAGCAGCAGGTGTCGCTGAGTGTGGTGCCAGGGGCCAGGGCTGTTGCCCTCAGCGTGGGCACAGCCGTGAGGGGAGAGGGTGTCTCAACATGCTGGGTGGCATGGTCTACTCAGCTGGGGCGTGGGCGGGGAGGGAGAGGGCAGTGCCAGGCTTGGAAATCAAGGAAGGCTTCCTGGAGGAAGTGACGCGAGAGAGTTGGCCTGATTCCGGCAGGCAGTTTAGTGTGGTTGCAAAACAGCGACAAGCATGGTGCAAGCCTCCCGGGACGGGCAAGGATGAAAATGAGCCTGGCACACGGTTAGCCCCAGGGGCAGAGTGCACCTCCTCTGCGTCCTCAGTTGGCTGAAAATCTGGCTGCTCCAGAGATAAAGCTGTGACATGCAGAGGGCTGCGGGGGGGTGTGTGGGGGGGCGATGCGCGGCGGGGAGAACCACGGAAAATTGGTAAGTCACGGCTGACTGCTCTTCACTCCCAAAGACACATTTGAAAACAAACAGAGGCCAGGAAGGCTGCAAGCCCCAGCTGCTGCCCCGACCCGCTTGGGCCTCACCCGCACCTGGGCATCTTGGCAAATCCGCACTGGGATGGGGCCCTGAGCAGCTCGGCCCCTGGCTCCTGACCCACAGGAGGGGAGACTGAGACCCCAGCCGCGCGCTTGTCTGAAGCCCAGACAGGCCGGGTCTCCGCCTTCTAGGTCTTTCCACTACTTCACCAGATTCCTCGGAAATTAGCAATGGAAAAGCGATCCCACGCTGGGGGAGGAAGAGAGTCATATTTTCCGTCCTGGCTCCTTGTGAGCACCTGGGGCGTGGTGGGTCCCCCCAGATCCCATGCAGAGAGGGGGGCTGGCTTCTGTCCCCCTCAGGGGCAATTAAAGAGGATGCTTTGGCAGGGCCGACATCACGGGCTGGGCTCCAGCGTGAAATCAGTGCTGGGGGCTCCGGCTGGGGCGGTACCCGCCCACCGCCACCCCCATTCCCACCCCTGCCTGCACCCTGGGCGCTGGCCACCGGCAGAGGGAGGGGGTAAAGGTAGGCGGCTGGCTGGCCGGGGGGCCACGGCAAAGCCTCAGAGCCTCTTGGGCCCAGGAGAGGAAGGACTTGTAGATGCTCGGCTCGGGGGGGCCCCCAGTGCCGTCCTGCTCTTGCCCTGGACCTGGAGGCCGGGAAGGCAGCACCGGAGCCGGCCGGCCTGAACTTGAGTCTGGCTCGCTGCTCACTGGTCCTGCGCCCGCAGCAGCCCGCTTCACCTCCCCGGGCTCCGTCTTCTCCCCCTGTGAAACCAGCTAGCAGACACAGCCTGGTGCTGGGCCATAGTGAGAGCTCAGGAAGTGCCAGCGTTTATCTGACCCTCAGACTCCCCCACCCCCACCCCCAGCCTCCACCCCCTGTCCTATACCCAGACGTGGAAACCACGTCAGTCTTGTCTTTTCTCCCCCACCTTCTGGTCCCCCAATCTGAGGTCTCAAACTGCTCCATGTGGAGTGAGCTGGCGGCTGGAAGACAGGGTCTGAAGTCCGACGCCCATCAGTGGCGTCCAGGCAGAGCTTGCTGGCAGGGCTGTCCTGCCCCAGGCTGTCAGGAGAGGGGTTCAAGCCGAAGGGGTCAAACTGACTGAGACCCTGAAGCTGGCAGCTTTGCTGAGTGGCATGAGGGCCTCAAGGGAGGCCTTGGTCCCAAACGGTTGGCAGGAAATCACTTTCTGTGTCCACCGCTAAGCTGGTCCCCCCCTTCCAACCTTCCGTCCTTTCCTCCCTTCCTCCTTCTTCCCTTCCTTCCCTCCCTCCCTCCTTTCTCTCTCTGCTCTTTTCCTATTTCTGTCCCTGTCTGTGCTGGTCGCTGGAAGCAGAGGGTGAAATTGAGCAGACACTGACTCTGTCATTTCCATACCTACAGTCTAGTGCAAAGCAGCAGGCATCTTGCAAATAATCCAGAGAAACGGCATCCAGTAGAACTTTCTGCGTTCTGTATCTGAACTGCCCACCGCAGTAGCCACTAGACGTAGGTGACCAGGGAGTTCTTGCACCGCGGCTATTGAGGAGCTGAATTTTAAATTTTATTTCATTTAAATCAACTCAGATGTAAATAGTCCCCCGTGACTAAAGGCTACTGCATCAGACAGACAGCACAGATCTAGTCACAACTCCATGTCACCAGGCTGTCACTTCTGCACGGCACATGTCTTTATCCAAATGTGTGAGTTCAGTTTTTCATAATCTGTCTCTCTGAGATGGCATGTGCCTTAATCTGCTGTCCTTGAAAGCAGGTCCAGAGATAAAGGCTTGCCGTCTGGTGGCTCAGTAGAGAGAGAGCCCCTACAGATAACCAAGAAAGGCTTCTCCTGCCTGCCCCCAGCCTGGCTCCTCCTGCCGGTGTGGTGCCGGGCACTTTGCCTGACGGTACACTGGCATGGGAAGCCAAAGGACCAACAGAGAGCTGAGGCCTCAAGGCTGCGGAGTCTTTGGTTTGTCCCCTGGTGGAAGAATCCCTGGGGGAGCCAGACCTCTCTCCTGACTAGGCCTGAGGCTCGGGGGTGACCGAGGAGCTGGTTCTACTTCTTGGGCCAGTGTTTTCCCCTCGGTTCCTGGACTGCCGCGCTCTTAATCTCGGGGCCACAGCAGCGGGCTGTCGGAGCCCATCTCCCACCCTCTGGCGCTGAAGGAACCTGCCGCTCACAGCTCATAGGACTTTGAGGAGATGAGCAGCGAGTGTCTGAACAGAATGAAAGTTTCAGGGAAACAAAGTTCCTGTCTCTGCGGGTCGTTACTCTGTTTCCACTCCCTAGAACAGTATTGGACTAAAAGTAGGAATTCAACAAATAGCAGAATAAGAATTTAATATCTGTAAAATGTGCTATAAAGCAAATATTTTCAAAAAAGTGTAGGGCTATCACTGGGCTATGTGGATCAATAAAAAGAAGAGAAAATCTAGAAAGAAATGAAGGCAGGGGATATAAGTTTCTCTGTTTAGGTATACCTTTTTTGAAAACGATATAAATACATTTTTTTAATCTCTTGTCTTCTGACTTAAAATACAACTACATGAGGCAACAATATCAAACTGTGGTAATGGGCTTATAAAATATAGAAATATAATTCGTGTGACAATTCTAGCACAAAGAAGAGGAGAGAACAAAATTATAGAGGAACAAAGTTTTGTCGACATTTGCCAGTAAGTTGCTATTAAGCCAAGCTAGATTTTTGTAAGATGTTAATTATAATTTCTATAGCATCACTAACAAAATTACTTTATATATAAAAGATGTATAAAGAAGTTCAAAAATTAATGGTACACTAGAAAATATCTGTTTAACACTATAGAAGATAAATGGATAAAAAAGCAAATGGTTAAAGAGCAGATAGAAATCTCATGCCTTCTTTTTCTTTAGATCAGTATCAGCATTCATATTAAAAACATCCTTTCCAGCATTCTCATAACATTTGTCCATGGTGTTTCCATCACCTGGAATACCTTCTCCCCTTCCTT
>SJYX01023048.1:71274-95670 GCA_006410675.1 Oreotragus oreotragus | reverse complement strand
CTTTCACTTTTCTCTTTCATGCATTGGAGAAGGAAATGGCAACCCACTCCAGTATTCTTGCCTGGAGAATCCCAGGGACGGGGGAGCCTGGTGGGCTGCCGTCTATGGGGTCACACAGAGTCGGACACGACTGAAGCGACTTAGCAGCAGCAGCCCAATTGTTAGCCTTATATAGCACTGTTCCTTTCTCTGGCGTGCTAATACCATTTTGCTTTGGAAAATTATTCTTTTCCAAGCATAATACTATAGTCATATATCATTTTTAAATACATAGCTTCCAAAATCAGTGATTTATGACTAGGAATTAAAGTACTTGGTAACAGCAAGATTGAAGGGTTTGAGGTTGCAAGTAATAAAAGAGCATACTAATAATTATTTCTATATTAAGGATTGTAGGTATGATGGTATAGATAATGGTAACTAGTTTCTTTACCATCTGACCCATGAAAGATGTCCAAAAGTGTTAGTCACTCAGTCATGTCTGACTCTTTTGTGACCCCATGAAGAGTAGCCCTCCATGTACCTCTGTTCATGGGATTTCCCAGGCAAGAATACTGCAGTGGGTAGCCATTCCCTTCTCCAGGAGATCTTCGCAACCCAGGGATCAGACCCCGGTCTCTTGCATTGCAGGTGGGTTCTTTACCATCTGAGCCACCAGGGAAATCTGATAATTATTTATATATTAAGGATTACAGGTGTGATAGTATAGGTAATGGTAACTAATTAAATGGTAACTAGTTAACTTAGGATAAATTGAACTATGCTATAGTAGCAAACAACTTCAAGATATCAGTAGTTTAACACAACAAAAGCTTACCATCTCAGAAAAGTCATCTGAGTGTCCAGGCAACAAACTCTCCCTGCACTGACTCAGCATTCCAGCCTGTTAATGGCACTTAAATATCAACATGTGATTCCACAGTTTTGATGGCAAGAGGAATATTCTGGAGAATCTCACAATGATAGCTAAATGCTTCCACCCTGACACTTTTTGCTCACATTTTACTGGCCAAAACAAGGTTAATGGCCACAATGCCCCCACCTTGAGTATACACAGGAGAGAACCAGGAATACTGCTGAGAAGTATTAATGTTTACACTCTTCCACCCATGCAAAGAAAACTCTAGAGGAGATATGGAAGCATATAAGAAAAAGTTATAACACACAGTGCTAAAGCATTCTGCAGAGGAGTTAAGAGAGTTAAGAGAAGTAGGACTGTCAGTTTAACCTCGACTGATTCAAAAAATGAACAAAAGTCCCTCAGCTTGAATATCTAAATTTCCTAGCTCCCTCATACTCACTTGAAAAAGAGAGTGACTATGGAAAATAATATTTGATCTATTTGGTACTCAATGTATTTTCAGATTAAAATGTCAAATTTTTAAAAACAAACTGGGAAAAAGAAATTTATAGATGAAACTGCTGCAGTTAGGAAACGGCTCATTAATCACTTTTAACTAAAAAATATAGACTATGATCAGAAACTTCTCTGTCAAATATTGAGGGGAGAAGGTTAATGGTACACAGAGAACCATTTAGTGTAACAGTTTTTATCTTAGAAAACAAAGTAAAAAATCTTTGAAAATTAAAAAAAAGTTTTAAAGGAAGAAGTCATATTAGACAAAAGTTTGAACTATTTCATATTCTTTCATATTTAATATTTGCAGTAAAAACCTCTGAGGCTGAACGCTAATAGTTTCAGTGAAGATTCATTTTTAAAAGGGCCCCCAAGCTGCAGTTAAATAAAGATCTTCAACAATGGGAACTGTTTCCAGCATCTAAAAGCTGGGCAGCTCTATGACATTCAGGGACCCTTGGCACATTGTGGACCCCTTCTTCCATCAATAAATAGAAAAAATGTATTTTTCAACTGTTTTTGTATAATTAAAATATAACAGACTGGTATATTTTCTCATTCTAAAAGAAATTAAAGCACTTTCATGAACTCCTAAGAGTATCATGGACCTGACTTATGCTTAATGGATACTTTGGCCGTGGCTAAGGCCACACTGCCAATTCAAGAAAGAAGGACATGTGTTCATCGAACAGACCCTGACTTACAGAGGAAAGAATGCCTCTATCTTGTATTATCACTGATGTGTAGAAATTTTTAAAAAAAAATAAACACTGTCTTCATCATACAAGTCTTGATCTTTCTATTGCTGTTAGAATGGAAGTATTATCTTATATCCTTAGCAACTCAAATTGTGAATACAGTAAAATTTGAAGTAATTATGTATACTTTTACTAGAGTAGTAACAGCGGACAATTAGGATACTCAGTTTTTCTTCCAACATTCCCAGGGTCTACAGTTCCTCAGAATTATGTGGATATCTCTGTGGATACATGTCTTTACACTTAAGTGAACAGTTTGTTTTTTTAAATAGAGTTTAATAATACAAATGAGGATATCAGTGAGTACTCTCATTTGTTGATATGACAGGTCAGCTGATTCACTGGCTATATAATTTATTACTTAGAGAAATGAAAATTAATAGTGTTGACATTTTCCTTTGTGGTGAGCGATTATGAACATCCTAAAAACAATATTCTACTAGCTTTCCAAAAGCCAATAAAGTACAGGATAGCATTTGAGGAACCAGAAGGTGTAGTAAATCATCTTCATATAAACAACATTGACCAATTTCATCAAACCAGTAAGAACAAAAATGTAAAGGAAGTAGAGTGTCCGTTCCCTTCTCCAGGGATAAAAGGAAGAGCTGTAACATAAATAAACTATTAAACATAATCTGGTGAATTACTAATTTAGTGCAGTTATAATAAATATACACTTTTTTTTAAATGGCTGCATTAGAGGGAATTGGGGTTATTTCCTGCAGACTCCTTTACCAACCCACCCCCAAGGATTACATAAGGAAACACATGTTTGACTGGCATGTGGAGCTACAAAGGTCTGGAATTCACTGAGCAGCTTCCAAAGACAGCATTTACCTTGTCCGGCCTCAAGCAACGAATGATAAGCATCCTTTGAAACTCACTCGCTTTATCTTCCCAATCGTCAGGAAAAACCTCATGATGTGGTTCCTAAAATGACAGTGGATATAATTCAATATTATTTGGAAGACTTAATAAAAACCCCAAAACCCAGTATTTTAACTTTTAAATTCAGTTTAAAGAAAACATAAAATGATTAAATGAAATTAAGAATGCTAATGTAAATTATATTAGGTTGGGGCAAAGCTATGAAATGAAAAATAAAAAGAAAATTTTAACTGCCAATACAATCAAAACTATTACATTAAATAAGTAGGTTAGTGTCGATATGAAAGCTAATGAATAGCACAAATGTTTCCTGTTACAACAATAAATGTGCATTAGGAGATTTTTTTTCCCATTATTTCTCCAAAGGCATTTCAAACCCTGCCGACTAACTACTCTCATTCAGTTCAGTTCAGTCGCTCAGTTGTGTTCGACTCTGCAACCCCATGAAAAGCAGCACGCCAGGCCTCCCTGTCCATCATCAATTCCCAGAATTCACTCAAACTCATGTCCATTGAGTTGGTGATGCCATCCAACCATCTCATCCTCTGTTGTCCCATTATCTTTCCCTCAATCTTTCCCAGCATCAGGGTCTTTTCAAATGAGTCAGCTCTTCAAATCAGGTAGCCAAAGTATTGGAGTTTCAGCTTCAGCAACAGTCCCTCCAATCAACGCCGAGGACTGAGCTCCTTTAGGATGGACTGGTTGGATCTCCTTTCAGTCCAAGGGACTCTCAAGAGTCTTCTCCAACACCACAGTTTAAAAGCATCTATTATTCAGCACTCAGCTTTCTTTATAGTCCAACTCAAACATCCATACACGACTACTGGAAAAACCATAGCCTTGACTAGATGGACCTTTATTGACAAAGTAATGTCTCTGCTTTTTAATATGCTGTCTAGGTTGGTCATAGCTTTCCTTCCAAGGAGTAAGCGTCTTTTAATTTCCTGGCTGCAGTCACCATCTGCAGTGATTTTGGACCAAAAAAAAAAAAAAAAAATCAGCCACTGTTTCCACTGTTTCCCCATCCATTTGCCATGAAGTGATGGGACCGGAAGCCATGATCTTAGTTTTCTGAATGTTGAGCTTTAAGCCAACTTTTTCACTCTCCTCTTTCACTTTCATCAAGAGCCTCTTTAGTTCTTCTTCACTTTCTGCCATAAGGGTGGGGTCATCTGCATACCTGAGGTTATTGATATTTCTCCTGACAATCTTGATTCCAGCTTGTGCTTCCTCCAGCCCAGCATTTCTCATAATGTACTCTACATAGAAGTTAAATAAGTAGGGTGACAACATACAGCCTTGACGTACTCCTTTTCCTATTTGGAACCAGTCTGTTGTTCCATGTCCAGTTCTAACTGTTACTTCCTGATCTGCATACAGGTTTCTCAAGAGGCAGTTTCAGGTGATCTGAATTCCCATCTCTTTCAGAATTTTCCACAGTTTATTGTGATCGACACAGTTAAAAGTCTTTGGCATAGTCAATAAAGCAGAAATAGATGTTTTTCTGGAACTCTCTTGCTTTTTCCATGATCCAGCACATGTTGGCAATTTGATCTCTGGTTCCTCTGCCTTTTCTAAAACCAGCTTGAACATCTAGAATTTCATGGTTCACATATTGCTGAAGCCTGGCTTGGGGAATTTTGAGCATTACTTTACTAGCGTGTGAGATGAGTGCAATTATGTGGTAGTTTGAGCATTCTTTGGCATTGCCTTTCTTTGGGACTGGAATGAAAATTGACTTGTTCCAGTCTTGTGGCCACTGCTGAGTTTTCCAGATTTACTGGCATATTGAGGGCAGCACTTTCACAGCATCATCTTTTAGGAATTTAAATAGCTCAGCTGAAATTCCATCACATCCACTAGCTTTGTTTGTAGTGATGCTTCCTAAGGCCACCTTACTTCACATTCCAGGATGTCCAGCTCTAGATGAGTGTGAGTGGTCACATCCTCATGATTATCTGAGTCGTGAAGATCTTTTCTGTACAGTTCTTCTGTGTATTCTTGCCACCTCTTCTTAATATCTTCTGCTTCTCTTAGGTCCATACCATTCCTGTCCTTTATTGAGCCCATCTTTGCATGAAATGTTCCCTTGGCATCTCTAATTTTCTTGAAGAGATCACTAGTCTTTCCCATTCTATTGGTTTCCTCTATTTCTTTGCAGTGATAGCTGAGGAAGGTTTTCTTATCTCTCCTTGCTATTCTTTGGAACTCTGCTTTCAAATTGGTATATCTGTAAGGCCTCCTCAGACAGCCATTTCACTTTTTTGCAATTCCTTTTCTTGGGGATGGTCTTGCTCCCTGTCTCCTATACAATGTCATGAACCTCTGTCCATAGTTCATCAGGCACTCTGTCTATCAGATCTAGTCCCTTAAATCTATTTCTCACTTCCACTGTATAGTTATAAAGGATTTGATTTAGGTCATACCTCAATGGTCTAGTGGTTTTCTCCACTTTCTTTAATTTAAGTCTGAATTTGGCAATAAGGAGTTCATGATCTGAGCCACAGTCAGCTCCCAGTCAATATCAAAGTAATCCAAGTCTATGCCCCAGCCAGTAACACTGAAGAAGCTTAAGTTGAATGGTTCTATGAAGACCTATAAGACCTTCTAGAACTAACATGCAAAAAAGATGTCCTTTTCATTATAGGGGACTGGAATGCAAAAGTAGGAAGTCAAGAAACACCTGGAGTAACAGGCAAATTTGGCCTTGGAGTACAGAAAGAAGCAGGGCAAAGGCTAGCAGAGTTCTGCCAAGAGAACACACTGGTCATAGCAAACACCCTCTTCCAACAACACAAGAGAAGATTCTACACATGGACATCACCAGATGGTCAACACCAAAGTCAGACTGATTATATCCTTTGCAGCCAAAGATGGAAAAACTCTATAGAGTCAGCAAAAACTACTCTCATTATCTACTTACAAAAATAAACATTTATTGCAAACAAAGAAGGCTATGTATTACTTTTTATTTTGATAAATTTTGATACCTTTTCAAGAAAGGAATATTTGGGAATGTGTATATTAAAGAAGGGGCTTCCCAGGTGGCACAGTGGTAAAGAATCCACCTGCCAATACAGGTGACTCAAGAGACTCAAGTTGGATCCCTGGGTTAGGAAGATTCCCTGGAGTAGGAAATAGCAACTTGTTCCAGTATTCCTGCCTAGAAAATTCCTAGGACAGAGGAGCCTGGTAGGCTACAGTCCATGAGGTTGCAAAGAGTTGGACGTGACTGAGTGCATGCGCGTTCCTTCCCCTTCTCCCCCTACACACACAACGTAAAGAAGCAGCCAAAGAATGTTATTAAAAATATGCAAAAAGAGATGTATCAAGATCCCAGGAGGGGGAATAAACATGGGAAAAGAAGACCCTTGCATCTTTGAACCAGCTGGGAAAGCTATGGGTATCTCAGGTCAGAAATCTCCATGCTTCAACACAGGGAAATTTCTATTTAAAATAGACTCAGCTACACACAAAAACATATTTGCCTCTGGAAACGTATTTTTTTTATTACTAACAAGGCAATGGCACCCCACCCCAGTACTCTTGCCTGGAAAATCCAATGGACAGAGTAGCCTGGTGGGCTGCAGTCCATGGGGTCGCTAACAGTCGGACAGACTGAGTGACTTCACTTTCACTTTTCTCTTTCATGCATTGGAGAAGGAAATGACAACCCACTCCAGTATTCTTGCCTGGAGAATCCCAGGGATGGGGGAGCCTGGTGGGCTGCCGTCTATGGGGTCACACAGTTGGACACGACTGAAGTGACTTAGCAGCAACAAGGATCAATCCAAAAGAGATCCAAACCAAAATATTTAAATTCATGTGCAGACACATTCTATCATGTATAGTACAATAAACAGGTCACCAAAGTGTTCTCCACGCATCCTGTCTTTTCTTCCCTCCAATCCCCACCCCCAAAAAGAACTGCTGCATATTAAGCCCAAGGAAAGCAAAATATCAAAAAAGTAGAAACTCCAGAAAAAATTAACTGGTAATCACAATATTAGCCCTTGTGCTAAGGAAAAAGTGAAGGAAGGCAACAAGTTGTTTATATTCCAGAAGGGAAACTGAGCATCATGGTATATATTAGCTACAGTAATCTCCAACTAGCAAGATCAGGTCTCATGAAAATTATTTGAGAACTATTATTTTTTCCCTCTTGTCAAATGACAAAAATATTTATTAGTTTGTGCCCTGTGTTCAGAAAATCTAAACAAAACCTGTTCTATAAAATTTTAAGTCATCTGTCATTATGACTGCCAGTCTAAGTTGATAATAAAAACCTGGCATGGTCCTCATGCAAGACAGCAAAAAAGATACAGATGTGTAGAGCGGACTTATGGACTCTGAGGGAGAAGGAGAGGGAGAGGGAGAGGGAGGGNGATCTGGTGGGAGGTGGGAGGGGGGGTTCATGTTTGGGAGTTCGTGTAAAAAAATAAATAAATACAAAAAGAAAAAAAAAAAAAACCTGGCATGGAAGTCCAAAAAGAGTACTTTTAAGGACCATGCAAATTTTTTGCATCTTTACAGATTCCAAGGAATTTAAAGAGAAGTACAAACAGAGCCAATTAGAAAGTGGGGATAGCCTAATCGAAACATTATATTTGACCAGCTGTTTAATGCTTACTTACAGACAAGAATAAATTATTTGACATTATTTTCTCCATTTAAAAACTTTGCAACAAGCAAGAGAGTTAAAAACATACCAGACTGTCATATACTTTTTTCCATCCATCCTTTAAGCGCATAAACTCCCTACGAATGTTTTTGAAGGCAGACAAATCGTCCAGTCGACATATTTCATCCCAAGATTTTTGAGGGAGCCATGTACAAGGGTTGGCATGAGGATTATCCAGGCCAATGCCACCAGTTAACAGAAATCTCCACTCAGCTTTATTAATCTTTGGAAAACAAAGTAGCGTGAAGAGTCAGAAATGAGTTCATCATATACATAGGTAACTTACAACCATTTTTAAAAATTGACTGATTTTCAAGTTTCAAATATCCCCCCATAATATTCTAGCTATTGGTATAGGTCAGTTTTGATTCATAAGAAATCAATGTATTTATTATAACC
The DNA here is from genome assembly GCA_006410675.1 of Oreotragus oreotragus. Taxonomy (NCBI): domain Eukaryota; kingdom Metazoa; phylum Chordata; class Mammalia; order Artiodactyla; family Bovidae; genus Oreotragus; species Oreotragus oreotragus. The sequence goes on along the minus strand of SJYX01023048.1, from coordinate 87,587 downwards.
AGTTTTCACAATAGTTCCATTTTAGAGAGCTACTTGTTGATAATTTTCCTCCAGAATTTCTGGTCAAAACATGGAAATCTGAATTTTATTCTTTTTTAATATATGCCTTTCAAAATGACTGCTAAGGGTTTTATTGTCTGTAAAAGTTGTGGGAAGACAGAAAGCCATGTATCTGCCATGTTTTCAATTATTTTCTATAAAATATAATGAGTTGCTGCTATGAAATTTTTGCAAGAAATACTAAAATAAATGTTTCTCAAAATTCAACTAATACATTGTCATATGAAATTAATAAAGCTTAAACACATGTGTATAAAATAATGAATTTACACACCTCTCTTCCATTCTTAAAGTGCTTCCCATATTTTACGTAAACAGATTTGAAACATAGCTAAAATTATTGAACGGTATTGTTAAGCCCAATGGATAGATTTGACAAACTTGCAAAAGTTCCTAAAAACATTACCATTTATACTATTACTTGGGGTACATATATCAATACATTTAGTAAGTTTATTTGCATCCTTATATATGAGATTCTGATAGAAACTATTTTAAGCTAAAACATACAAAAATTTAAGTAGTAATAGTTACATAAGGAACTCTGCTTAATTTATTTTTCACCTGTGAAATTCAGTCTAGTTGTGATATCTTGCCTTCACTATAATAATTGCTAACTATTAACAATCCTTTTATGTATATTCCCACACAAATTCATAAATTAATGAATTCACATTAATACTTTCTCCCCATAAATTAGAATAGTACTGACCAATCGCTCATGTATCAGCAGATTTACAGTTAGACAAAAGGAAAAAAGTAGTTTATCCTTTTCAAAGAGGGATCGGCAGATGTTAACATAAAGGGAATAAGTGAAGTGATCCTTGAGAATTTGAAGCCTAAGGGTCAACAGAAAGAAAAGTAAATAAATAAAAATGCATTATTCCCTCAAAAAATGCTCTTGGGGAAACCTATTATAAACCATTTAGATGTGTGTTCTTCTAATAAACTTTCTGGTTAATTACTCCCAAAACAAATCAAGGATTCTCATTAACTGGGGACACCAATTTGAGAGTTACACAATGTAGGAATAATTCAGTAGAATTGCATTTTTACCATCAACTGACTTTTTTTTAACAAAAGTTCATCTTCCTTTTGGAAAAAAGATCAATGCATGGTATATTAATCTATTACATTTAACAGTNCTCCCAAAACAAATCAAGGATTCTCATTAACTGGGGACACCAATTTGAGAGTTACACAATGTAGGAATAATTCAGTAGAATTGCATTTTTACCATCAACTGACTTTTTTTTAACAAAAGTTCATCTTCCTTTTGGAAAAAAGATCAATGCATGGTATATTAATCTATTACATTTAACAGTTTTTGGACTATTTATAACTATAAAACATTTCTTGGGGCAAAACTGGATTCCATATTTCATAAACTTTTACACATGTTCTATATGATATATTATTATAGATGAACAGACTAAAGTTAATAGTTTCTTTATTAAATTAAGTTTAGAAGAGGGCTACTCTGTTTATAAATCCATAAAAGCTGGACTAATAGTATAACTTGATAAACTACATTTTTATTTACCACATAGACAAGTCATAGAAATATGAATAATCACAATATTTGCAACTAACAACGTCCTAGTAAATGCTAACATGTGCGACTGGTATTCATAGTAAACCTTAACATGAGAAAAATTATTATTTTCAATGCTGATGTGTGATACAGTGTTGTAAGGTATTCATGCTCCCTCTGATGAATTTGTTCATTTGAATAACCTTACAGAAAAGGAATTTATATCAGGCGTCTGAAAGAAGTGAACACATTTGTCCTAATTTGGGGATTTAGCCAAAGGAAAAAATCGATGATGGTGACATTTATATTTATTACTGTGTTATTTATAATACAAAAGCTGGAGACTACTTGCAAATCTTACAATAAGAAAATTATGAAGAAAATTATGGTGCATTCATTAAAAGTATATTGTACAGCTGCTAAAAATTATATTTCAAAAGAATATTTAATAACATGGGAAAATTATCTTGACAGAAGTAGAAAGGAAAGAAAAAATTCTGTGTGTGCACACAGGCATGTGTGGTCTTGCATGTATTTTTGAGAGTGAGAGACAGAGAGATTGATTTCAGTGTGGTTCCTGTAACAAAATTATATTCTAGTTAGAGTTTTGTTTCTGTACATCTTGCTACAGTTATTTATTTTGCCATAATAAATTCTAATGCATTAAAAATTTATAAAGACAGATGATTCCAATTATTATGGTTATTTCATAGTATATACACAGTATTTATATATTTAGTTATAACATATGTTTGGTATTATTAAATAATAATTATTATGAATAGTAACAATCAGAATACAAACAAAAAAAGATATTTTTATCTCTCATGAAAGAAAATTAGAAATAATTTTAGACCAATATTAAGATTCTCCAACAATTTAGTAGTCTACTGTTAATAGTCATATCCTTCCTATGCTTTTGTAGCTATAAACTAATCAGCGCCCAGAGACCACAGGTTATCTAATGTTTTTTTGTCCAGCTTTATTGAGGTATGATTGACAAGTAAAAATTATACATATTTAACAGATTATCTGATGTTTATCAATGATTGACAAATAAAAATTGATTTCTATGAGAACTCTAATTTCTGAATGAGAAATCTTGCTTCCTCCTACTTTTTACTTAAAAATAAAAAAAGGAATATTAAACAAGATTACTAATAGAGTCTCCCTTGTGGTAGCCATTTTGGAACTCTATTTGGCAATATTTATTAAAATGAAACATATATATATATATATATTGACATGAATCCGTCATGGGTGTACATGAACTCCCAAACATGAACCCCCCCCCCACCTCCCACCCCAGTTTAAAATTATAAGTACCTTCTCTTTGAAATATAGGTAGGCCTTTTGTCAACTTTACGACACAGGAATGTGCCTTCTGAATATCTGAGAGCCATTTTCATGGGCTAACTTCATGGGCACCTGACTCTGAGCTGCCAAATTACATCCTATCATAAAGATAAGACATTCATTTTTCCTCTGGATGAAGCCAGTTTGCTAAAGTTAGGAAAGTTAGATTTCTGTCTTTGTACTCTCTTAGTGGACTGCTGCTGGTGCTACAGATCCCATTCTAGTTTAATACTTATTCAGTAAAAAACTGTTTTCTTTCTCAACTACTTTGTGGGGAAATTTTCTGGATTGGGAGATTTGTTTTTACACTTCCCCAACAATATAGGAGCATAGGGAATGCGCCCATATTTAACAATGAAAGTGAATAAACCACTTCTTCGCACTGTGCAAAACAATATAAATTTCACAAACACAATGTTAAGTGCAAGATGTCAGATAAAAAAGAGCACAGATCATGTAATTCCATTTAAATAGCATTCTAAATTAGGCAACACTCATTTCTAGGATTGAAAAGTCAGGACAGTAATTACCTGGGGGGATGTGGGTTATAGTGACACACGGAGTGGTTTCTGGGCTGTTGATAATGTCCTATGTCTTGACCTGGGTGTTAGTTACACAGGTGTGTCCACATAAAATTTTATTTTGCAAATGCTCCTGATTTCTGCATGTTTCTGTATGTACAGCAGTAACTTCAAAGTTTTCAAATGTATTTTTTAATATTTACTCTTTGGTTCCAGAATTATATTTTTAAGATCACTGTAGTCATAAATATGATTTTCATTATTTCTAAATGAAAGGATTTTAACTAAAAAGAAAAAGGCACATTTTGTTTTCTGGACTTCATTCAAATCTTCCATCTGGGTAAAAGAATTTGATTTTCTATAAATTGTAAGGGGCTATATCATAGTTATGAAGAAAGAGATATCATATCTGTCAGTTAATCCTAATTTCATATAAATGAGATAGTAAAGGAACCATTAAATATTTTTAAAGTCTAAAATTGTCCAAATTTATAAAACTTATATACAAAATAGGTCTTTAAGAGAAAAATCAAAGTTTTTTCTCTAGACTCCAACAGATTTTAAATTAATTAAAATGATAACACTCTGGTAGTCTTGCTTTAATCAAGACAGAAATTAAGAGCTGCAATGAAAAGCAGAACATCATTTACTGTGTCACCCTATGTGATTAGCTCTGTGATAAGTTCTAGATTCTAGGAATATTTAAAAAATTATTGCCTCAGGGAACTCAGAATCTAATGTGAAAACCAGACATGCTTGTTCAAGTAAGTAACATAATGCAAATGGCTGGGAACTTTCATAAGAAGGGTCACTTAAATTTCTGTTTTCTATATTTCAGTAATCCTTGCTCACCTTGAAAATGTCAGATACTGAAAGAAATATTTTCAAATTTCATAATATAAAGAGAAACTTTTAAACTCTACCATCATGCATTCCTTCCCTAAAGATATCCTCTTCCTCCCTTTCTTCTCTTTCTCCTGGGCAGGTACTTGAAAAGTTGTTTGCTAAGCCAAGTGTCAGTGTTATACCTTCATTAGTCTCATATACAGGCTTGTAAAATAATGAATGATACTAACCAAAGATTACTCAGTTTAAGAATATTTAAAATTTAGCAAAATTCTACCTTGTTAAATGAAAAATTCACTTTAGACTTAGGAGATGAGCATTTTGGACTTCTAAAAGGTAATTCTTAAATGTGAATGATATTAGTAAATTGAGTTTCCTTTGTGAGTATGAACAGTTAGAAAACTGAAATATCTAGCTCTGTGTTGATCAATAAAATTATAAAGAGCAAAGATTGTAATTATTGTCTTGTTCAAGAAATAATTTAATGTTAGACTCTATTAAAAACATGTTTTAATACCAAGCTAAAATTTATCTCACTGACAACAAAAAAATGAAATTTTTATTCTCTCATAGACTATTCCATTACTTATTGCAATAGCCAACAGAAAAAATAGGTATTTATAAAAACAAATATCACAATCACAGCAGACTGTTTTTTTTTAAACTTTTTTATCTGTCAGTTTTATATATGTGTATATTAAAATGTGAATTTGTAACTTTTGGAATGCAAGCTCACAGAAAGTAAGAATTGTATCTTTCAGGGATATTACTTCCTCTTTCCATACCTCCAATCATAAATACATTTTGCAAATGATGAAAAATACTTCATCTTTTCAGTATTACATTATAATCCCATATCTCTGTAAACAATTTCCTGGCAGACTGAATCTGGACACATCTGTTCAATATCTAACCCTCAAATTTATTTCTGTTACAATGATTAATCAAGTTCATTCTAGCTATATGACTGTAAGGTGAACACCATGCTGAAACAACAGTGAAGGCCACCAATTACTATATTTCATGCATTAGTTATTATTCGTATTAATTAGTATTGCTTTTACGTACCTTTTTGACAAAATTTCTGACTTCTCTGAATTTTCAATAGACAGGATGAAAAGGTTAATAAACCAGGTCAGTGAGTATTGGTACATGGGCTCGATGTTTGCTAAATCAGCAATAGAAAAAAACAGGATGGTGGAATGAACGGCAATAGGTCGATAGCCCATGCGGGTGCTATCAATCTTCCTCTCTGTCTCCTCAGCTACTTCCTGCTTTTGAGAAATCTCATTAGCCAAAGCCTTGGAGGAAGATAATATTTTAATGGCAGTTTCATCTTCTAATATATTGCCTTCTGAAGATGAAAGAACTTCTAAAATCTTGTCTTCTATTTCTTTTAACTGCCTGGAATTAAAAAATATATATTTCTCAGAAAAAGAAGAAATCATTAAAGATCACTTCATGTATATATTCTTTTATAAGAAACAGAGAGCATGTAATCTAAAGAAATACATCACACGTGACAAATACCCGGAACGGTGATGCCATATAATTAATTTCTTATCTTGCAAAATGTCAAAAAGACAGGCCTTTCTGCTCCACTTCTCTTTCTAATGATCATTTATGTGGTAACTAGAGAGAGATAGTAAGCCCATCTACTCTGCCATCAAGTAGCTCAGCTCCTAACTGAATAGAAAGCATCACTCCATTATTTTCTGAAATTTTTCATGACTTACAGAGCATTACCCTTTCTACCTATGATACAGATATTACAAGCAGAAAGTGATATGCAACATATTCATTCAGGCTATGCTCCAGCAAAAACAGGTAACCTCAGCTACATAATGCATACTAAAACTTTTGTGCTAAAACTTGGTGGAATAGTTGAAAATACATTGCCTTGACTTGCNCAACATATTCATTCAGGCTATGCTCCAGCAAAAACAGGTAACCTCAGCTACATAATGCATACTAAAACTTTTGTGCTAAAACTTGGTGGAATAGTTGAAAATACATTGCCTTGACTTGCGGCAGGCCTTCTAATCCTTTCAGTGCCTGAGAACTTGTACGTAAAAAACATACTCTGCAATGCAATTTTCCAAATTAACATACAGGCTGTAATACCTTTTATTTTCCACTCAAGTCTTTCCTTTCAATGCACCTATTAAACCTAACAATGTAGATCTTTAATATGTACTTTAATTGATTCTAGTGATCTTGAAACAAATTAAGAATAATTCTGTATTTTATAATATATAAAACCTTTTGTTTTCAGCTCCTTGTAATATTAAGGCTTGCTTTTCTTCTTCAAGATCTGGCCTTTCTCGTGCTACCACAATTCCCAAAAGCTGATCCTGCATCCCTTCAGAAGTGATCATGAAGTTTAACAGTGTCACCTGCAAATAAGTACACAACAATTGCATCAATATTTCTGTTGAGAAAGCCTCTGCTTATATGCTTCAAATTCTAATCTTAAAGTTGACTCTAATATCACAGTAGTATACATGAAGGAGCTTCCCTGATGGTTCAGCACTAAAGAATCCGCCTGCAATGCAGGAGATGTGGGTTTAATTCCTGGGTTGGGAAGATCCCTTGGAGGAGGAAATGGCAATCCACTACAGTATGCTTGCCTGAAAAATCCCATGGACAGAGGAGCCTGGTGAGCTACAATCCAAAGGGTGGCACAGAGTCAGACATGACTGAGTGACTGAGCACATATATATGAAAGGTAGAATTTGTGGAGACTGTGATTAAGGATATAGGCAAACTGGATTGTTGAATTAAAAACCTGCAAAAGTTTCTCATGGTCATAAATGTAATACTTCAGAGAGTTGTGTTTGGTGATCAATTAATTCTTATTTCAAATTCGTCTAACTTCTGACAACCCATTAATCCTAAAATCAGTCAGAATCAGGCGGCAGGCCAACCTACATATTGGCTGGACCGGCTGATTTATGTTTTAAGGAGCCTAGTTGTGTCCAAAAGCAGAGGAGATAAGAGAAACAGAGACATAAGAGAAAAAAGAACACAGTGATGACCTGTCATGAGTATATATTAGGTTTGCCAAAAAGGTCACTTGGAATTTTCCTGAAGATGTTTCAGAAAAACCTAGGGCCTTCCCAGGTGGCTCAAGGGAAAAGAATCGCCTGTCAAGCAGGAGACCAGGGTTCAATCCATGGGTCTGGAAGATCCTCTGAAGAAAGAAATGGCAACCCACTCCAGTATTGTTGCCTGCGAAATCCCATAGTGAAGGAGTCTGGCAGGCTACAGTCCATGGGGTCACAAAGAGTAGGACACAACTTAGTGACTAAACGACAACAGCAACCATAACATACTGTAATATAGTCATATCACAATATAGCATATTATAGTGTGTCACGTTACAATATGATACTCAGCCACTATTATGAACAAAGGAATACACGGTTCACCAGCGTCCATCGAGATGCGGTCCACTAACCCCGCTTCATCTCAGCAGTTAATGGCTCTTATACACAGGTCTCTGCCGCCTGAGTCTTAAAGTTACCCGTCTCCTGAGTCTTTCCCATACGTGGGAAAGTAAGCATGCTCAGGTCTCTCCTTTTAAAAGGCAAAAAGCAAACCATCCGCACAATCTCTTTCAGCTCTTGAAGGATCTCTCTTTGTGCCTTCATAACTATTAAATGTATAACTGAAAATGTTATTTGTATATTCTTTTGTCTCTGCCTCACTTCATTTCTCAGCCCTCTACAATCTGCTCTCATTCCTGCCTCTACATACCTGTCAATACTCACAGTAAAAAATTATAGCAACTTTCTAGCTCTGGTAACCAAGGGATCCATAAGCCAATAAACACCCGATCTTGGCCTATTTGACCCCTCTTGTTCCCCTGCTTTTTTAAGCATCTATTGTGCAGTCTTCTACCTTCTCGTCTTGAATTAAGATCTCCACCTGTGTCCTGAGCATCACTTCCCACTTCTCCCTTTCACATGCCTTTCAATGTACCTACCTTGAACTGACTGTGAAATCTCAGACACACAGACTATAAACCATCTGTATATGCTTCAGCCCTGACTGCTGAGTTGGGAGAACTTGTGTTTTCCCACCTTCCTTGTAAGAGAATTATTTCCTCTTTGGAGACAGAGTAATTCTGTTTTTGTGAGAAATTTCCTACCTGCGAGCAGGAAGTGTAAAACAGCTCCTTGATGTACCCCTGTGAGGGTGACGGCCTCCTCCACCCACAACCAGGCACCTTCTCCATGGTACTGTCTTCCGATTAAACCTCTCCCCTAGCTTGCCCCATGGCAGGCCTTGGATGCCACTAAGTGTGATTACATAGGCACTTGTAATCATACATTTATATGGAATAATAAGCAACAATCCTTTAAATTGAGCGATTAAAAATGATTAAATGTTGTTGTGCAATTCTCTACTGCTTCAGAATTTAGTCATGGAAAAATTATCATTAATGTTTCTAAGAGATTTTTCCTGTTAGGCTGAGAAACCAAGTATGTAGATTACATTCGTTTCAATCCCCAAACCAGTGTTACAGTGCTCAGAGAAATGTCTGTTTGACAACTTTTATCTCAGACACAAGGAGGTATTCATTCATATTCCATTAATGTTAGATCTTTTGACATCAAGATTTTGCAAATCTAGCCATTTGCTAACAAACATTTAAAACCATACAAATATGGCTTCAAATTTCATTTTCATTTAGATTCAAATGAATTATAGCAGCACAGTTATCATCCCCTGGGTACTTTTGAAAGCAAAAGGTACATAAAAGATCCTAAAACTAAGATCAAGAGGAAGTATTTTAATTTGTAAATGAAAGCAAGTAACTGCCTCACTATGTTTTCTAATCCCTCTTTAATCAATCCCAGCAATTAAAAATAATGAAGCAATAAGACACTCTAGGGATCTCAAGGATTTCAAGAATGAATCATAAAATAGTTCCCTATCCACAGTGTTTTATGAGTTCAACTATAACTAGTTATTACTCTACATAAATTGTTATTTATGTTATCTGTGATCTTTTCATAAATTTTACTGAAAAGTAAAAAAAGATGTTCCATGTGTTTTATTTAAAAAGCTTTTTGGTAATGCAGCTTTGGGATTTTATTTACTTTTATGAGTCATTCTTTTCCACTTAAATTTGAAAGTTAAATAATAATTCTAACAGTTAACAATCATAATACTATTGCTGGGTCTTATTATAAGCATTTTACATAGATTATTTAGTCTTCATATCACTCTATGAGCTAGACATTATTCGCTTTTTATAGATGAGGGAACTGAGGCACAGAGAGGTTAAACAACATGGCCAAAGTCACATAACTGGTAGGTGACAGCCGAGATTTGAATCAAGGAAGTCTAACTCCAGAATCCATGCTCTTCACTACTAGCAGATATTGCCTCTCCTAGTAGTACTTAACAGAATTTTTAGGTGTTTAGATAACATGTTTATTTTAATAATTAAAAACAGTGGCTAGAAATTTTCATTTTAAAAACTAAGCTCAAGGGTCACTCCACCTTCCCCCAGTCTTCCTGGCTTCCCTGAATGTCCAGTCTAAAGTGTGTCCCCATATATATGGAATTTAGAAAGATGATAATGATGACCCTGTATGCGAGACAGCCAAAGAGACACAGATGTATAGAACGGACTTTTGGACTCTGAGGGAGAGGGCGAGGGTGGGATGATTTGGGAGAACGGCATTGAAACATGTATACTATCATGTAAAAAATGAGGCGCCAGTCTATGTTCGATACAGGATACAGGATGCTTGGGGCTGGTGCACGGGGATGATCCAGAGAGATGATATGGGGTGGGAGGTGGGAGGGGGGTTCAGGATCTGGAGCTCGTATACACCCTGTCTCTTATACACATCTAGATGTGTATAAGAGACAGTTTGAAGGCAGGGCCAGGGGATGGGGTCCTCCCACTGGGACACCCAGAGAAGAGACAGTTGGAGAGGGCAGCGGGCATCTGGAGTGGGGCTGCCTCAGGCCCATGGCTGTCCCACTTCTATATCCAACATCAGAACGTCCATTCATGCTGGTACCCTGCCCTCCTGCTCAGGTCCAACATGGCTGGATGCCCCACTTTCTCACTGAAAGCCCTGCCCGTAGGATTCATGTCAATGCATGGCAAAACCAATACAGTATTGTTAAGTAAAATAAAGTTAAAAAATAAATAAATAAAGTGTGTCCCCAACTCTGAATTCCTCTATGCCTTTCTAGTCATAAAAAATGTCACTTGACATATACATTATTTACAGTGTAAGCCTCTTGAGAGCTTTTTATCTTTCATGTATTTTCACCTTTGAGGGCATGAATTAGTTCATCTTCATGTTTTCTCTGGCTCTATAGAGAGATGCCTATGTTCATTTAAATATTTCTAATAATGAACAGTGTTTGAATTCTCTGGATAAATCTTGTCTCTATATATGTTTCTTTCAAAATCTGAATATTTCTTAATGTCCTCTCCTCTGAGCCTCTATAAATGAAAACTATCCTTCCCTCCCTCATTCATTCATTCTACAAAAATTTGTCAAACATCAAATGCTGACCAGGGCTAGGAACTGGGAATAATGAATGGAATAACCTCCTGAAGCTTGGTTACAGCTCAACATCTCAAGTCATTGTAGTCACTGACTATAATTTTAACTTTACTTTTTAAAGGAATGTTTATTATTTTAAAAGAACAAGTCATCAAAAACATTTCTAAAATCAGATAGCAGCAACCTTATTCTAAGGTTGAAAGAATGAAGTTCTGTTCCTGAATCCCCATTCTAAGAATTAGCATATTATCATTTATGGCAAAGAAAGAATGTGCATGTGTGTCATCTATTTTTAACAGTGAAAATCTAAGAATAATATTGGTTGCAGAAATTAAATTATCATGGTCTTTTTTCACTGCATACTGAAGGGTCCTTTATTACTGACATGCACACACAAAAGCAACATTTGGAAATTATTATAGCAGTTTTAGGAAATGCCAAACAAGGACAAAATCCATTTTACTTAGAAAGACCTGTTTTCTTCATGGCTCAGGAGGAAAATACAGACTTGCAAAAGCTGGTAAAGAAACATTTATTTTAGATACTGGCCTTTACTGAAGTTTCAGGAAGATAATGAGGATTTCTTAGCTTGGTAGTAATATAAAAGCAGAAGTCTGGTGAATATTCAATGGTAGAGTCTCCAAGTCGTATGCACGTACTTCCACCCTGCTTAAAGGTCTGCTTTAGTAGAAGAGGTTCCAGGATTGGATCCAGTTCTTCTCCCACATTTTCTAGCAACACTGGAATAAAATCAGAAAAAGATTTCATGTTATTTTAAATAGTGACTATAAACTTCCAACTCTCAAAATTCTTTCAGCCTTCTAAATTGCTGCTGTTTCTGGTTGCCCATAAAACTATTTTTGTCTTCTGAGTATAAAGAAGTGCACCATACCATCATTAAAAAGTCCACAAATAACAAATGCTGGAGAGAGTGTGGAGAAAAGGGAACTCTCCTTTGCTATTGGTGGGAATGTAAATTTGTGCAGCTACTATGGCAAACAGTATGCAGGTTCCTCAAGCAATTAAAAATAGAGTTGCCATATGATCCTGCAATCCCAATAGAATTTGAAAAGATATATCCACCTCAGTGTTCATTGCAGCTCTTCTATTTTTAAATCTGTTTTATTCAATATCACTATACTTACGAACACTAGGCATCATGTTGGCCTTTTCTCATCATCCTCACAACTTTGAAAAGCATCAAATATTATTAACCTAGTTTTACAGTTGAGGAAACTAAAGCAAGTGACTATAATAAAGTTTTCATCTAGTGAACGACAAAAGCAGGAACTTGAACCAAGCAATCCGTCTCCTTACACAGCTCTCTTAACCACTATGTGATACTGCAAGCATTAAGAACTACATTCATAACTTCTATAATTTGATAGGTAAAAAATACTATCAAAATGTGTATTCTGGGCTTGATGCTTTAGGTGCTCTTTGCCTAACTATAATTTTTCTCCCAGAAACTGTATGCTAAAATATTTGCCTATTTTCCTGTCGTGGGGCATGTTTTCACCATTAGGTTTAGCTGCAAGTGATTTAAAAACCCCAAGTAATAGTGACACAACCAAGAAGGAATTTATCTCTCATGTAAAGGGGAGCCTGAGGTAATCTGTCCAGGACTGAAAGGACAGTGTGTTTAAACTGTCAGAGATCCAAGTTCCTGCAATCTTGCTGCTTCACCATTTTTGGCATATGGCTTTATCTTGTGGGCCAAATTAGTCTTTCAAAGAAAATGCACATTGCAGCCATCAGAAAAAAAAAAAGAAACAGAAAAGAAAGAAGTATCGCTTAAGGGTATTTTCTGGGAATCACAAATGGCACTTCCACTTACATTCACAGAAGTTAGGAAATTTATTCCTTTACTTTGAACGGAATGTGCCCAGGTAAACACAGGAGATGCTAATAATAAGGTGACAAGAATGATCATTAGGGAACAGTGGCACCAAGTGTCACAATGTGCTAGCTTTTAAAACTGTATTTGTATTTTTAAATATTGTTTGGAGCAAACATTACCCCCAGTTTTCTGCTTGGTTTTAAATCTGTTTATATTTCTTTTTAAAATTCAACTTTTTGCTGTAGAAATTTTCAAACTTTTTTCAGAGGTAAAAAGGATGGTATATTCTTGCCAATTTCACCCAATCTTGTTTTATCTATTCCTTATTTCACCCTGGATTATTTACAAACAAATCCCAGTCATCATAAAAATCCATTTGCAAACATTTGAGTAGGTATCTCTGAAAGTTAAAGACTCTTATTTAAAAAATAATATATTTTTTAATTTTAATTTAATTTAATTTTACTTTACAATACTGTATTGGTTTTGCCATACATTGACATGAATCCGCCATGGGTGTACACAAGCTCCCAATCCTGAACCCCCCTTCCACCTCCCACCCCAAATTAATATATCTTTAAAAATATCAGTAATTACAATTTCATCAACTATCAAGTCAGGGGATATGTTTACCGATTGTTTTAAAATACTTTGATTAGTGTTGGATTGCTAAATTGGTATACAAATAAATTCCATAAATTGTGATTGATATTCTCTAAGTTTTTTTTATATAATGTTTCTTGGCTTAAATTATAAATTTGTAGAGTCAAATCTATTATTTTTTACCTTAAAATTTTTTTTCCATTGTATATTTTCTTAGAAACTTCTTTTCCAAAGACAATTGTTATTCCCCTCATGTTTTATTTTAGCATTTAGGTCTTCTCTTTTTGTCTTTCATATTTAACTCTTTAGTTCAGCTGAAGCACATTTTGGTACAAGAATGATTTGATCAGTGAAAAAACAATGCCTTACTCAAGTCTTTTGTTGTTTTGTGTGTGTGTGAAATTTTGTTATTTCTTTACTCTGCATTGTTAATGTCATCCTAGGTTTTTGTTTCATATGTGCTGTATGCTAAGTCACTCGGTTGTGACCCCATGGACTGTAGCCCGCCAGGCTCTTTTGTCTATGGGGATTTTCCAGGCAAGAATACTGGAATGGACAGCCATTTCCTTCTCCTCGGGATTGTCCCGACTTGGGTCAAACTTGGATCTTTCCTGACCCAGGATTGAATCCGGGTCTCCCACATTGCAGGTGGATCCTTTACCACTGAGCCACTGTAACTGACATCGTTTTTTTGTGTGTGTGTGTGTTTAAATGAATTATCTACAATATAGTACTCCCTGCTGGCTCAGATGGTAAAGAATCTGCCTGCAATGTGGGAGACCCCGATTCAAGCCTGGGTCAGGAAAGATCCCCTGAAGGAGGGAATGGCAACCCACTCTAGTATTCTTGCCTGGAGAATCCTGTGGACAGAAGAGCCTGGCGAGCTACAGTCCATGAGGTTGTAAAGAGTTGGACATGACTGAGCTACTAACACTACACTACTATCTACATTATCCTATGTGAGACTTCAAATTAGTAGGAAAAAATTTGCACACTGTGTTCAGCTGTGCAGCATATTGCATTCAAAGTTGATTAATCAATTACTGGGCATTTACTGACCACCCTCAAAGAGCTGGTGTTGAGAAACAGCTTTATACGAAACACTAAAGTCAGCTGTAGAAATCTGCAAATGTTTTGATCTTGGCACTTGATTGAACAGCTTGAGAGAGATGTCATAGAAAGAGGTGTTTGAACTGCATATTAAATTTGAAGAAATTCACCAAAATGATGGAAGAGTACAGACGAAAGCTAAGGGATGTGAAACTATGTCATTTGTTACATGTACTGCCAGCTGCCTTCCATGTATTCCCATCTAACCCTCATTCTATGCATAATCTCTGTATCTCTCTTTAAACAAATAAGCTCAAAGACAGCAGAGGCCAAGTCTGTATCTTCATGCTGTGTTTTCAGTGGCACATGCCAGCTGTAAAATAAATATTTGTAAGATGAATGAATGAACAAAGAAATGAGGAAATGAAAGAAACACTGAACCAGAAGTAGCTTTGCCCAAGGAAGGCTCAAATAATGATAGGTTTTGCCCTAAATGCAAATCTTTTTTTTTTTTACAGAGTTAATGCAAAGCCATTAAAAGCTCCTCTAAAACTGATTTCTTTTCAAAAATTTTTAAAAAGTATTCTTTTATTTTACAGCTTTATTGAAGTGTGAACTGGTTAACTTATCAGAATATTAACATCAATAACATTCTACACACACCTTGACCACTGGTGTAGCTAATACAGATGTACCTTTATTTTCTAGAACATTGGCTTTCAAACTTTTTCTTTAAGCAGCAGGATACTTTTTTCAAAGAGGATTCTATCTTAAAGCTCAATAAACAACAAAAAAGAGAGGTCTGCTGAGGTAGGTGGGTAAAGGCAAAACCTCTGCCTTCTCTACCCAGGCCACCTGGCAGGGATCAGAAGTCACATTCCTGGAATAGGTCAAAACTTAAAGAGAACTTCTTAAATGGAAGAATCTTTAGTTGCTTACGTTTTAAAATTGTAATAGTAACTGATTCTTTTCCCTGAAGGCTAAATATAAAAACAGTTATAAAATCTGCCATCTGTTTCTCTTTCTATAATAGATTTAAAACTTTTCACTTCTCCCTGATGATTAATGGTAGAATAATCATTATCCATTTTTAAAGTATTTCATTCGAAAAAGTAGGTTAAAGCAACTGTGAGTGACACAGAAAGCACTGGACAAAGGCAGAAGATTTGGGGACTAGTTTTAACACTTCCCTTACCTGAAGACACAGTCTTAGTTAAACCACATAACTAACATCCTCTGTCATCTTACTTACCTTGTTAATAAAATGCAGTGGTTATTAGAATTATGAGGTGGCAAGAATACACAGAAGAACTGTACAAAAAAGATCTTCACGACCAAGATAATCACGATGGTATGATCACTCACCTAGAGCCAGACATCCTGGAATGTGAAGTCAAGTGGGCCTTAGAAAGAATCACTACAAACAAAGCTAGTGGAGGTGATACCATTCCAGTTGAGCTATTTCAAATACTGAAAGAGGATGCTGTGAAAGTGTTGCACTCAATATGCCAACAAATTTGGAAAACTCAGCCGTGGCCACACGACTGGAACAAGTCAATTTTCATTCCAATCCCAAAGAAAGGCAATGCCAAAGAATGCTCAAACTACTGCACAATTGCACTCATCTCACACGCTAGTAAAGTAATGCTCAAAATTCTCCAAGCCAGGCTTCAGCAATACGTGAACTGTGAACTTCCAGATGTACAAGCTGGTTTTAGAAAAGGCAGAGGAACCAGAGATCAAATTGCCAACATCTGCTGGATCATGGAAAAAGCAAGAGAATTCCAGAAAAACATCTATTTCTGCTTTATTGACTATGCCAAAGCCTTTGACTGTGCGGATCACAATAACCTGTGGAAAATTCTGAAAGAGATGAGAATACCAGACCACCTGACCTGCCTCTTGAGAAATCTGTATGCAGGTCAGGAAGCAACAGTTAGAACTGCACATGGAACAACAGA
>SJYX01023048.1:0-70935 GCA_006410675.1 Oreotragus oreotragus | reverse complement strand
CGAACAGTCGGACATAACTGAGCAACTTCACTTTCACTCTTCACTTTCATGCATTGGAGAAGGAAATGGCAAGCCACTCCAGTGTTCTTGTCTGGAGAATCCCAGGGACGGGGGAGCCTGGCGGGCTGCCATCTCTGGGGTCACACAGAATTGGACACGACTGAAGTGAGTTAGCAGCAACCTGCAAGAATCAGATAATGTCTATGACATTTAAACTGTTTTTGAGCATAGGTCAAACTAATGAATATTTACAGAGCATTCAATGTGTCAAGAAATGTATCAAGCTCACTATACCCACTATTTAAACAGCTCCAATTAGTATGCTTCCCATGTTCTAGATGAGTAAACTGAGGTTCAGAGAGGGTAACTTGCCAAAGATCACAAAGCTAGGGAATGAAAGGACTGGTTTTTGAGCCTGGATCTCCTGTCTCCAGAATCCATACCATTGTTTGTGAGAGTGTTGAATAATTGCATCCCTTTGTGATTCATTCCGAGCTCTGAATCAAATGAAAAATATCCACAGGCGTAAAATATCAATAGCTGTCAAAAGATCCGCTCCAGAAAGCTGAATTCTAGGGCAAAATGAACTTTCCCAAGCATAACTCAATAGCTACTGTCTTCTGGCTCCATCCCCTGGCCTGCCCCAGTGAGCTTAAACACAAAGTGGGAGCAGAAAGAAAAAAGAAAACAATTGAAAAAAGAGAAAAGAAAAAATAAATAAAACAAACAAAACAAGATGGCAGAAGCAGAGCAGCAATGAACGAACCAGGAGAATGGTTAACACCTACATTCCGGAGTGTTGCAAGAACCGCAGGCAATTACACCCCGGAACAGGGCTTCCCCGGTGGCTCAGATGGTAAAGAATCTGCCTGCAATGGGGGAGACCCAGCTTCCATCCCTGTATGGAGAAGGCCCCCTGGAGAAGGAAATGGCAACCCACTTCGATATTCTTATCTGGAGAATTCCACAGATAGGGGAGCCTGGTGGTTTATATTCCGACTCTCGCAAAGAGTTGGACAAGATTGAGCAGCTAACACACACACACACACACACACACACACACACACACACACACACACACACACACACAGCCCAGAATAACCTCCAGGCGAAGGAAAGAGTAGAGGTGAGAAAGGAGCCTGCAGCCAGGCTAGATCCTAAAGCAGCCAAGGAGGAGTGTGGCTCACAAGCTCAGCAATCCATTGCCCGATTTCACAGCCAGTTCTTGCGGGGACTTTCCTTGGTGGCTCAGACGGGAAAGCGTCTGCCTACAATGAGAGAGACCCGGGTTCGATCCCTGAGATGTGGAGAAGGAAATGGCAACCCACTCCAGTACTCTTGCCTGGAAAACCCATGGACGGAGGAGTGTGGTCGGCTACAGTCCATGGGGTCGCAAGGAGTCGAACACGACTGAGCGACTTCACTTTCACTTTCTCCTTGCGGGAGAACGAAGACCTCGCTCCTACAGGTAGACAAAGAGTGGGGTTATAAGCAGCTCTACTCCAAACAATGTATGGACCATAAGGATCATTTACAGTTGCCAAGAGCTCTAAACAATGTAAATAACCACCGACTGCTATACACACGCTGTTACAGAATAGGGTCCAAGATGCAGTACTGAGTGAGAAAAGGAAGCTAGGGAACTCTACGCAGCACATGATTTTATCCGCTGTCAGAGTGGCTGCAGGTGGAGGAGGCGCCCTCCAGTGGCCAGCATTACAATCACAAGTCGTCCACCAGCCCACTCTTAAGGGAATACTGCCGCCTTGTGGCCCGCGCGCTGTAACTGCGTCCCGTGCCTCCGGTCTGAAGCGGATGACTGAGGCGGGGCGTGGAGGACACCGGCTTAGTTTCATCCACGCCTGGGAAGGGCAGTAAGAAATGACGCCGTTCAGTAAGAAATGACGCCTTCAGCCTAGTTTAAATTTCCAAAAGACTGTCTCGTTCATCCCTTTAGAAAAAAGCTGAGATTAAACCCTGCTATCACCAGGCTTCTCATTCTCATCTATCAGCCACAGCAAAAAAATTATTAATAACTTGCTTGGCAAAAAGCCCTTGCCAAAGAGACCAGGGAGTGCCAGACATAACCTCTGCCCCAGGAGACCTACAGTCTAGGATGAGAAGACGATAGGTGGAAAGATATTGATATTGGCAAGTGCAAAGCAGGGGGTTAGTAATACATTCATAGAACAAACAGGATTTTATTTATTTATGATTTACAGATCAGTTCTTTCCAAAAACTATTTAAGTGAGTTACAGTATTAGAAGGGAAGGAGGTGCTGAATCATTTAAGACAGAGAGATCCCAAGACTGGAAGATGGAAGAACAGTCATTAATGCAAACATGAGTTATTGATCTTCAACTTTCAGAGTCAATCTGTAGTCAAAGCACTTCATTTATGACAAAGGAGGCAAGACTATACAGTGGAGGGAAGACAGTCTCTCTAATAAATGGTGCTGGGGAAACCGGACAACTGCATGTGAAAAATGAAATTAGAACAAACTTTAACACCATGCTGTTGTTCAGTAGCTAAGCCGTTTCTGAGTCTTCGTGACCCCATGGACGGCAGCGTGCCAGGCTCCTCTGCTCTCCACTGTCTCCTGGAGTTCGCTCAGATTTATGTCCACCGAATCAGTGATGCTATCTAACCGTCTCATCCTCTGCCACCCCCTTCTCCTTCTGCCCCAGTCTTTTCCAGCATCAGGTCTCTTCCAAAGAGGAGGCTCTTAGCATCAGGTGGCCAAAGTATTGGAACTTCAGTAGCAGTCCTTCCAATGAATATTCAGGGTTGATTTCCTTTAGGGTTGACGGGTTTGATCTCCTTGCTGTCCAAGGGAATCTCAAGAGTCTTCTCCAGCACTGCAATTCAAAAAATATCTAACACGCACACAAAAATAAACTCGAAATGGATTAAAGACCTGAATGTAAGACTGGACACTATAGAACTCTTAGAGGAAAACAAAGAACATGCTCTGACATAAATCGCAGCAGCATCTTTTTTCAGTCTTCCCCCAGAGTAATGGAAATAAAAACAAAAATAAACAAATGGGACCTAGTCAACTCAAAAGCTTTTGCACAGCAAAGCAAGTGGTAAACAAACCAAAAAGACAACCCAAAGAATGGGAGAAAATATTTGCAAACGATGCAACTGACAAGGGATTAATCTCTACATTTACAGTTCATACAGCTTAATATTATAGGAGCAAACAATCCAATCAGTAAGTGGGCAGAAGATCTAAATAGACATTTCTCAAAAGACATTCAGACGGCCAAGAGGCATATGAAAAGACGTCCAACATCACTGGTTGTTAGAGAAATGCAAGTCAAACTATAATGAGTCATTCCGTCAGAATGGCTATCATCAAAAAAAATCTACAAACGATAAATGCTGGAGAGAGTGTGGAGAGAAGGGAGCCCTCCTACAGTGTTGGTGGGACTGTAAATTGGTACAACCACTGTGGAGAAGGGTATGGAGGTTCCTTAAAAGACTGAAAATAGAGTTACCGTATGACCCTGCAACCCCACTCCTGGGCATATGTCTGGATAAAAACATTGCAGCACTGTTTATAATAGTCAAAGCATGGAAGCAACCGGAATGTCCATCAGCAGAGGGATGGGCGAAGGGGATGCGGTGTATTTACATGTACAGTGGAATATTACTCAATTACAGAAAAGAGTAAACGGTGCCATTGGCAACCATATAGATGGACCTAGAGATTATCTTAAGTCAGAGAAAGAGAAATATTGGATGATATCACTTAGATGTGACATCTACCGCAGGATACAAGTGAGTGAAAGCCACTCAGTTGTGTCCAGCTCTTTGTGACCCCATGGACTATACAGTCCATGGAATTCTCCAGGCCAGAATNATGGACCTAGAGATTATCTTAAGTCAGAGAAAGAGAAATATTGGATGATATCACTTAGATGTGACATCTACCGCAGGATACAAGTGAGTGAAAGCCACTCAGTTGTGTCCAGCTCTTTGTGACCCCATGGACTATACAGTCCATGGAATTCTCCAGGCCAGAATACTGGAGTGGGCAGCCACTCCCTTCTCCAGGGGATCTTCCCAACTCAGGTATCAAACCCTGGTCTCCTGCATTGCAGGCAGATTCTTTACCAGCTGAACCTCCAGGGAAGCCCTGATACAAGTGAACATATTTACAAAATGGAAACAGACTCACAGATTTGGAAAACAATTCATGGTTCAAATTTATGGTTACCAAAGGTGGAAGAGAGGAGAAGGATAAATTAAGAGTAAGGGGTTAACAACCCTAATGGCAGAAAGTGAAGAGGAACTAAAGAGCCTCATGATGAAGGTGAAAGAGGAGAGTGAAAAAGGTAGCTTAAAACTCAACATTCAGAAAACTACGATCATGGCATCTGGTCCCATCAGTTCATGGCAAATAGATGGGGAAACAATGGAAACGGTAACAGACTTTATTTTCTTGGGTTCCAAAATCACTATGGATGGTGACTGCAGCCATGAAATTAAAAGATGTTTGCTACTTGGAAGAAAAGTTATGACAAACCTAGACAATATATTAAAAAGCAGAGACATCACTTTGCTGACAAAGGTCCAAGTAGTCCGAGCTATGGTTTTTCCAGTAGTCGGGTACGGATGTGAGAGTTGGACCTTAAAGAAGGCTGAACGCTAAAGAACTGATGGTTTCACATATGTGCTGCTGGAGAAGACCCTTGAGAGTCCTCTGGACAGCAAGGTGCTCAAACCAGTCAATCCTAAAGGAAATCAATCCTGAATATTCATTGGAAGGACTGGTGCTGAAGCTGAAGCTCCAATACTTTGGCCACCCGATGAGAAAAGCCAACTCATTGGAAAAGACCCTGATGCTGGGAAAGATTGAGGGCAGGAGGAGAAGGGAGTGACAGAGGATGAGATGACTGAATGACATCAGCGACTCAATGGACATGAGTTTGAACAAACTCCAGGGGATAGTGAAGGACAGAGAAGTTTGGCATGTTGCAGTCCATGGGGTTGCAAAGAGTTGGACACAACCAAGCAACTGAACAGCAACAAATGGGATTAACAGATACAAAACAGGTGTCAAATAAACAACAGGGAACTATATTCAATATCTTGTAATAATCTATAATGGAAACGAATCTGGAAAAGAGTTTATATATATATGTATATATGTGTGTGCCTGCAATGCAGGAGACCCAAGTTTGATCCCTGGGTCAGGAAGATTCCCTGGAGAAGTGAATGGCTACCCACTTCAGTGTTCTTGCCTGGAGAATCTCATGGACAGAGGAGCCTAGCAGCCTGCAGTCCATGGGGTCACAAGGAGTTGAACACGACTGAGCTTTTGAACTGTGGTGTTGGAGAAGACTCTTGAGAGTCCCTTGGACTGCAAGAAGATCCAACCAGTCTGGCTTAAAGCTCAACATTCAGAAAATGAAGATCATGGCATCCGGTCCCATCACTTCATGGGAAATAGATGGGGAAACAGTGGAAACAGTGTCAGAGTTTATCTCTTTGGGCTCCAAAATCACTGCAGATGGTGACTGCAGTGACGAAATTAAAAGACGCTTACTCCTTGGAAGAAAAGTTATGACCAGCCTAGACAGTATATTCAAAAGCAAAGACATTACTTTGCCAATAAAGGTCCGTCTAGTCAAGGCTATGGTTTTTCCTGTGGTCATGTATGGATGTGAGAGTTAGACTGTGAAGAAAGCTGAGCACCGAAGAATTGATGCTTTTGAACTGTGGTGTTGGAGAAGACTCTTGAGAGTCCCTTGGACTGCAAGGAGATCCAACCAGTCCATTCTGAAGGAGATCAACCCTGAGATTTCTTTGGAAGGAATGATGCTAAAGCTGAAACTCCAGTACTTTGGCCACCTCATGTGAAGAGCTGACTCATTGGATAAGACTCTGATGCTGGGAGGGACTGGGGGCAGGAGGAGAAGGGGATGACCG
The DNA here is from genome assembly GCA_006410675.1 of Oreotragus oreotragus. Lineage (NCBI taxonomy): Eukaryota > Metazoa > Chordata > Mammalia > Artiodactyla > Bovidae > Oreotragus > Oreotragus oreotragus. The sequence continues at coordinate 64,994 of SJYX01023048.1, read as the reverse complement.
AGGATGAGATGGCTGGATGGCATCACTGACTCTATGGACATGAATCTGAGTGAACTCTGGGAGTTGGTGATGGACAGGGAGGTCTGGCGTGCTGCAATTCATGGGGTCGCAAAGAATCAGACACGACTCAGCGACTGAACTGAACAGAACTGAATCTTTGAAAATTCAGTAAATTCCATTAGGATATTGAAAGAGCAAATCCTGAGGTACGTTGATAAGGAGTCCAGGACTAACAGTGAAGAAGAGATCCAGAGCTCTTGAGAAGGAGAAAAGGTTCTGGGGCTTTCAAGGAGCAGAAAAGGAGAAACTTTTTTCTACACTGCTTTGTCTTACTCTTACTGGAGAAGGAAATGGCAACCCACTCCAGTATTCTTGCCTGTAGAATCCCATGGACGGAGGAGCTTGGTGGGCTACAGTCCACGGGTCACAAAGAGTGGGACATGACTGAGCGACTTCACTTTCACTTTCTTCGTCTTACTCAATATAACAATGTATCTTGTCTGAGGATATGTTTGTCCTTAACAGGAACCTTCTGACTACTCATGTTACCTTGAGATGTGTATGTTATGGGAGTGGGTCTCTTAAGACCTTTCTATTGTTAGTTCTAATCTTGCTAATTTAAGATATATGTTGTGAGAGTGGGTCTGGGAAAAGTATATGAGGCCTTGATAAGACTATTGAGGGGAGGCACTCTCTGTCCCCCTTCTGATGAATATGTCAGAAGCTTTTCCATTCTTTTTCACTATAATAAAACTCTGCTGCACAAAAGTTCTTGAGTGATCAAGCCTGGTCCCTGGTATGGAAGTTAAATCTTTGGAGATCACAAATCTGAAACCATTCACAGTAAGCTATCAACACCTTCCTAAAACATGAGTACTCTTCATTTCCAGATTCATGTTTTCATTCATTATTTTTATTATTCATTACTATTATTTAAAAATTTTTTCCACGTTCTATTATACTGTTCTCTTCTTCACAGAAACCAATCATGACTTTCCATCATCTGCAATTCTCTTTAACTGCATTTATTTCTTTGCCCACTATACTCATGTTCTATGCAGTTTCCTTAAGTTCAACAGAAACCTTCCTGATTACATTTTCAATATTGTTTACTCTGCTCCTTGCTGTTTATAATAAATTTCTTTCCATAACAGAAATATGTTCCTGCTCCTCTTTATCCTTGGTTCTGTCATTTCTCTTTTTACGGTATATTATTTTTGTTTCTTTTCTCCCAGATGCCATTTGCTGCTTAATTTTCTTGGCAGCTTAGAACATATGTCTAAAATTCTCTTTTATCCAACAAAAATTTCATTCTTCCTTGTGTTAATCACCTATCTTTTGAACACTAAAATATCCTCAAAGGATCTGTGTTTGTCTATTCATCTGTATTCTGTTAATTCATCTTTAAATAAAAGAAATTCTCTTTGGCTCTGCCATTTAAACAAAAATGTAGATGGTGTCTCCCTGATGACTAAACACTGGACACTTTTTTCAAAAAATTAACATCAGAACTCCCAACTGAAACTACACTTGCTTAATCAAGTGGATAAGCAGCATGGAGATAGAAGGTGGGAATAAAGGTAATGAGTCCTTTATTTCTGTTTAATTTCTCCTCCAAGTCTGCTTGCTGCTGCTGCTAAGTCACTTCAGTTGTGTGCGACCCCATAGACAGCAGCCCACCAGGCTTCCCCGTCCCTGGGATTCTCCAGGCAAGAACACTGGAGTGGGTTGCCATTTCCTTCTTCAATGCGTGAAAGTGAAGTCGCTCAGTTGTGTCCGACTCTGCTTAAGCTCCTCCAATGGAGAACCAGCTTCACTTGGACTATGACTGTATCCTAAGCTATAGGGGACCCTCAGTGTTGGCACATCTAACTGTTCTCGGGTGAGCCAGATTCCTGAGAGACTTATTGAAACAAAATGGAACCTATAATTCACCATCATTTTAGTTTAGTAGGTCAGCACTTACTTTTTTCTTTTCCTGTAAAGTCGGTAGTAAGACATTTGATTCACAACTCTAAGCCTTACCTCACCCAAAAGCTTTACGCCTATTAAACCCAGAGAAAAAAGGTACGACCACAAAGTCTTTCCTTTAGTTCTTCTACAGAAAAATAAGGTTCCCCGATTGCATCACCAATACAATGGACATGAACTTGGGCAAATTTTGGTAAGTGGTGAGGAACAGGTCATAGCAAACACCCTCTTCCAACAACACAAGAGAAGACTCTACACATGGACATCACCAGATCAAAATCAAAATCATATTGATTATACTGTTTGCAGCCAAAGATGGAGAAGGTCTATAGAGTCAGCAAAAACAAGACCGGGAGCTGACTGTGGCTAAGATCATGAACTTCTTATTGCCAAATTCAGACTTAAACTGAAGACAGTAGGGAAAATCACTAGACTATTCAGGTATGACCTAAATCAAATCCCTTATTATTATACAATGGAAGTGAGAAATAGATTTAAGGGACTAGACCTGATCGACAGAATGCCTGATGAACTATGGATGGAGGTCTGTGACAATGTACAGTAGACAGGGATCAAGACCCTCCTCAAGAAAAAGAAATGCAAAAAAGCAAAATGGCTGTCTGGGGAGGCCTTACAAATAGCTGTGAAAGAAAAGAAGCCAAAAGCAAAGGAGAAAGGAAAGATATATCCATTTGAGTGCAGAGTTCCAAAGAATAGCAAGGAGAGATAAGAAAGCCTTCCTCAGTGATCAATGCAAAGAAATAGAGGAAAACAACAGAATGGGAAAGACTAGAGATCTTTTCAAGAAAATGAGAGATACCAAGGAAACATTTCACGCAAAGATGGGCTTGATAAAGGACAGAAATGGTATGGACCTAACAGAAGCAGAAGATATTAAGAAGAGGTGGCAAGAATACACAGAAGAACTGTACAAAAAAGATCTTCACAACCCAGATAATCACAACAGTGTGATCACTCACCTAGAGCCAGACATCCTGGAATGTGAAGTCAAGTGGGCCTTAAGAAGCATCACTAGGAACAAAGCTAGTGGAGGTGATGGAATTCCAATTGAGCTATTTCAAATCCTAAAAGATGATGCTGTGAAAGTGCTGCACTCAATATGCCAGCAAATTTGGAAAACTCAGCAGTGGCCGCAGGACTGGAAAAGGTCAGTTTTCATTCCAATCCCAAAGAAAGGCAATGCTAAAGAATGCCTTTAAAAACTACTGCACAATTACACTCATCTCACACACTAGTAAAGTAATGCTGAAAAGTCATGAAGCCAGGTTTCAACAATACATAAACCATGGACTTACAGATGTTGAAGCTGGTTTTAGAAAAGGCAGAGGAACCAGAGATCAAATTGCCAACATCCGCTGGATCATCAAAAAAGCAAGAGAGTTCCAAAAAAACATCTATTTCTGCTTTACTGACTATGCCAAAACCTTTGACTGTGTGGATCACAATAAACTGTGGAAAATTCTTCAAGAGATGGGAATCCCAGACCACCTGACCTGCCTCTTGAGAAATCTGTATGTAGGTCAGGAAGCAACAGAGAACTGGATATGGAACAAGACTGTTTCCAAATAGGAAAAAGAGTATATCAAGGCTGTATATTGTCACCTTGCTTATTTAATTTATATCTAAGTACATCATGAGAAACGCTAAACTGGATGAAGCACATGCTAGAATCAAGAATGCTGGGAGAAATTCAATAACCTCAGATATGCAGATGACACCACCCTTATGGCAGAAAGTGAAGAAGAGCTAAAGAGCCTCTTGATCAGAGTGAAAGAGGAGAGTGAAAAAGTTGCTTAAAGCTCAACATTTGGAAAACTAATATCATGGCATCCAGTCCCATCACTTTATGACAAATAGATGGGGAAACAGTGGAAACAGTGTCAGACTTTATTTTCTTGGGCTCCAAAATCACTGCAGATGGTGACTGCAGCCATGAAATTTAAAGATGCTTGCTCCTTGGAAGAAAAGCTATGACCAAGCTAGACACCATATTAAAAAGCAGAGACACTACTTTGCTAACAAAGGTCCGTCTAGTCAAGGCTATGGTTTTTCCAGTAGTCATGTTTCCAGTAGTCATGTAGATGAGAGAGCTGGACTATAAAGAAAGCTGAGCACCAAAGTACTGATGCTTTTGAACTGTGGTATTGGAGAAGACTCTTCAGAGTCCTTTGGACTGCAAGGAGATCCAACCAGTCCATCCTAAAGGAGATCAGTCCTAAGTGTTCATTGGAAGGTCTGATGTTGAAGCTGAAACTCCCATCCTTTGGCCACCTGATGCAAAGAGCTGGCTCATTGGAAAAGACCCTGATGTTGGCAAAGACTGAAGGCAGGAGGAGGAGACAACAGAGGATGAGATGGTTGGATGGCATCACTGACTCAATGGAGATGAGTCTGAGTAAACTCTGAGAATTGGTGATGGACAGGGAGATCTGGTATGCTGCAGTCCATTGGGCCACAAAGAGTCGGACACGACTGACTGACTGAACTGAACTGAGGGACAGGGAAGCCTGGCGTGCTGCAGTCCACGGGGTTACAAAGAGTTGGACAGGACTGGGTGACTGAACAACATTTCTTTCAAAGCCTGCCCATACCTCAAACTCCTCCCTCTAGATTAGCAAATGAAAAAACACTTATTATACATTCCCTTATACATCTGATTCAGGGATATATTCATCAATTGTCAATGTTCTCACACTCAATTCAGTCTAAATGGCTTATCTAGCACCAATTCTCTCCAGTTTATGGTAGCTTCTACTTAAGACACATTTTCCTTTTAAATAATTTTGGTGAATTCAATGGAAGATAATTTAATAAACATTCATTTCTCTCTTATCAGTTTTCCTCAGCATGAACTCAGACAATTTAATAATGTAAAAAATAAAATCCACATACATATTTCATCTTCTAGAAGATATATACCAAGAGTAACCTCATTGAAAACAGCGTGCACCCAGCAGGTATTCAATATCAGTTGAGCTAATTCTCTTCATGAGAGACACCTGAAATATACTCAGCGTATATGTATCAAGGAATTTCAAGAACTTCATTTTCACAGTAAAGCTGCGAATGTTTTAAAATGCACTTCTGTGTGATAGCTCAGTTGGTAAAGAATCTGCCAGCAACGCAGGAGACCCTGGTTCGATTCTTAGGTCGGGAAAATCCGCTGCAGACGGGATAGGCTACCCACTTCAGTATTACCAGCTTAGCTGGTAAAGAAGCTGCCTGTAATGCAAGAGACTTGGGTTGGGAAGATCCCTTGAGAAGATACCCGCTCTAGTATTCATGGACTGTATAGTCCATGGGTAACAAAGAGTCGGACATGACTGAGCGACTTTCACTTCATGTTCTAAAATGTCCAACTTTCAACTTTGCTCTCATAGTTTTCCTTTAAATATACTGAACAATGTTTCTTTAAAATATAAAGGGCATTAGAAAAGACGGTCTAGAATGAAAACAAAAAAATCCGCTGAATAAATCAAATTAAAACTCAATCAATGCTCTAATTAAGAAAACTATGCCATAGTGGATATGGTACCATAGGCCATCCAAACAGGCTGATAGTCAAATATTCCCTCAGCTATTTGCTAGCTATATGACCTAGAACGATCTGCCTCAAGTAAACATCAGATTTCCCACTTTGAAGATTAGATTCAGTAAAGTAATTCCTACACTTTACTGAACTGTTTAAATGAGTTTAGTATGAGATAGTTTAAAGTTTAAATGAGATAGTAATAGGGCATTTAGTATAGTATATGTATAGAGTTGCACATAGTTTATACGTTTAGTGTGTGTGTATACATGTATCTCCAAACTCTGATCTCTGATCTGGACCAGAAAGTCATAGTTCCATTACAAGGAAAATTCATGTTCTCCAGGCTCCCTTAAAAATTAAGAAGCCATTTATAAAAAATAAAGTTTCTTGCCATTGCCAAAAGTATATTGTTACAATATTCTGGTATGTTTCAATTATCATTTAAATAATGCTCTTTTCCTTTATAGCCATAGTTTCTAGAGCTGATTAAGCTCATGTGAATAGAAAGGCATAACAAAACCTATACCTGAGCCTCTAAAATGCTAGCTTTGTCCAAGTCTCTCTCTGAAGAAAAGAGTCACAGTCAACTTCAACATGAAGAAACAGAGTACCCCAACCACTACTAACTAGACCAGAAGCAATGAGATAGAGGTGAAACCAGTCACCAGTGACTATGGCAATATCAGGACCAACTACCAGCTACGCTCTCCAGGAACAGGATGGAGAGATGAACACACAGAAACAAGGAGGGATTCATAAGGAAAGAAGAGGTATTCTTTCTGAGCTATTATAGAATCCTGAACCATAATCAACCACTATTAGAGATCTCCAGGATAACAGCATAATTTCCAATTTTTGAAAATACTAGAAGAGAAACAGAAACACAAAAATATACACACAAGGCAAACACACACAGAAAATATACTGCTGTTAGGATGATTATTCCATGCTTCTCTGCTTCCCTGTGTCAAGCAAAACAATACTACTGAAATTTTTCAATTCAATACTCATAATAGCAGAAGAAAGTAAAGTGCTATGGACAATCCTGCTGAAATTCCTTTGGCATTTCTCACTGGACCTTAAGTTCTCATTGTTTATCCTATGTCATAATATGCCAAGGAACTCTTTCGCTATAAAACTGTTTTCATTGAAATCTTCGAGCAAAATTGATGCTTCAAAAGGAAATGCCATGCTCACCTTACATTTTCATGAATCTTCTAAAATATCAATCAATGCCTTCTCCCAGGAAATAAAGATTCTAAATAGTTTAGACTTAAGATAAAACCCAGACATTATTTCCTCAAAACTTGACTCCAACTATTATGTAAATCAAGAAACAGCAAGTTATTTTTTATTTTCTGGAATATTTATCAGAAAAAAACTCAACTCACGATCTGATGTGTGGGAAATCCTCTTCAATTTTGCCTCCTGTGTTTTTGAAAATTTGGAGAGCAGCTTCCGCTACTTTTTCATCATCCATTTTCAGACAAGCCAAGAGAGACTCAAATGTTTCAGCAGAATGAAATGAGATAGGATGTGTAAATGAGAGTACCTAAAAAATGATCATAAAAATGATCTATAAATCCTTTTCATCTTTATAAATCCAAAATGTTACACACTAGAGATGCTACAAGTCAAAGTAAAAACACAAGTAATTATGCTAAAAATAAATGAGAGCACTGGAAGACTGTACAATCTAAAGAAACAACTATCTTCTAAATTAAACAACACGCTAACATAATTCTCAAAATAATCTGGATTTGGTTAATGTTTGGAGAGGAGGGGTGGAGGAAACTCAAGCTAGGAGAAAAGGAAAATGAGAAGAGAATTTAACAAAATACCTCTATTATTCTAAATATAGGTCATTCGAAGAAGATAATAACATTTTTGGAAAAAAGTAATCTAGGGACGAGGGTAAAACATCAAACAGTAAAAGAAACTGTAAGGTTACAATAATCACACCAACATAGGACTAAAGAAAAAATAAAGCAATAAATAGACCTTACCACATCTAAGAATTTAAGGTAGAATATAATAGAATATAAAGACAACAGAAAAATAACTGAAAATGGATGAAATTTTTAATAAACAGACCTAGTAAAACTGGGTATAGCAATCTGAAGGAAATCAAATTAGACCTTCCATTACAATCACACTTTCAAAATAAATATCTGCTAAGACATCAAGTACATGATTTAACCCCTGTGAGACAAGTTATTATTTCTACCTCCATTACACATGAGGAAGCAAAACCAATTAACTTAGAGCAACTATCTAATAAATGACAGTAAAAAAAAATCAGACCTGCTTTATGACACACTTAAAAACACTGTCTTAAAAAAACATTGAGAAAATGCTTGTAATTTATTATGGGAAAAGTCAAGATATAAAATTGTATATTAGTCTCATTTCAACTGTACCAAAAAGTATATTTTCCTATAGATTAAAAGGAAACAAAAGAAATATTCATGAATGATAGGCTTCTCAATGTTTTCCTCTTTATGATTTTACATGCTCTAATTATCAACAATTAACTGCTATTTTTGTAATAAGTAAAAGGCAAGGGTAAATTTTAGCTAACAAAATAACATATAAAATGGACTTTAAAATTTTGGTGCTTTCTGTGGTAGGGTTAGCAAGTTCTTTGCACACTAATGAAACCTTTAAATTATAATCCTTAATATAATTAATACTAGGCTATATTATATAATTTAAACATAAAAATATTAATATTTAGCTTACATGTTAGAATAAATACACAATTTCAAAATTACCTAAAAGTGAATAAGAAAATTTTATTTTAGATTCCATTAACCTAGAAAAGCAAATCTCGACTAAAACATACAAACTATATATGTAACAGTTATCTCATTAAGCACTTAAGTGCCTAAATTTCAATGTAAGTGTATTTACCTTAAGCAGTTCAAGACCTGCCCTGATGGCTTGATCAGTTGGAACACCCTCATCTTCATCATCTGCTGTTCCATCTATTGATTTGTTCACTTGCTTTATAAGAGCACTAAAGTATGACAAAAAAATATTTTTTTCCATTTTTTCAACTCTTTTTTAATTAGCAATGTTTAAGAAAAATAATCCTGAGTATTTTCTATACAGACCACAACTTAACCACGCACAAATGTGATACAGCTGTTTCCCAACCATTATGGCAAAACAAAAAGCTGCAATAAATATTTTGAGATGCTTCTTTTCAAAATGGTATTTCCCCATGTCCATTCAAATGAGGTCAAAATGTTATCTGACTTGCTGTTTATTAACGCTGTATTTTTATTCTTGTATTTGCTGTGTGAAGTTTAGGTCCAAACATGTGAATGATAAGAGATGTTTTCCAATTATCTAACATTCATTATGGCTCCACTATGTAGAACAACATATACTGAAATAAAGGATAAATGGTAACATAAAGCACTTTCAAACAACCTTTCAAATATTATTGTGTTCAGCACTGTTATGAAAGCCAGAAAGGACTGCTTCTGATAGGTGTAAGAATGTTATACACTAAACATACAATAAATCCTCACTAGAATACTTAGAACAGATCACAAAGGAAATACAATATTTTAAAGTTTTCTTTAAAAACAAGCTTATGTGATTTTAAAATAATCATTTGAAATGCACTGTCAATTATCCAAAATACTCATTCACTTTGATAGGTATGTTTTACTACAAAAAACAAGTAACAAATATCAAGTCAGAGACCTAATACAAATCAAAATACAAGAAAATTCAATTAGTCAATGTTTTTTAAAACACTTAGTATATTTATGTTTCTAAAAAATATGTATTCAAATCTAAGGTCAAGATATGAGTCAAATACATCTGTCTTCCTTGCAATATCCTCCTAAATTTATTGTTCTCTTATCAGTTAAAATCACTGAGGATGTTTTCTGTCCTGTTCTGCCCATTTTCCCTGCTTAACTGTTTCTCATAGCTCCAACTACTCCAAATAAAAATCTCCAGCCTGAATTCTCTTCCCAAATTTTCATCAGTTCCAAGGTTTTCTTTACCTATGTGTACCAAAGGAATGAAAAATGCCATATATCCAAAATGAAATTCATTTCTTTCTTCCATGACTAAGAGCAGGAAGCTCCCTGTCTAGTGAGGGGAGGCCAAAGGCCAAAATTAAGTAAATAAGTACTAAAAAGATAACTGGGAAACAACAGGCCTGGAGAGAAGGCCAGGACAAGAAGTGAGGCTGGTTAGCAAAGGTAGTGAGGAAAGGCATTCCTGTAGAGGTGGTACTGCTGTTGTTTAGTTGCTAAGTTAGGTACAATTGAGCTAATAACCACAGAATTAAGAGCCAGTGATAAAAAGCATCAACCTGGAAAATCAGAGAGAATCAATTGAAAAACTATTACAAAATACTAAGAGTTCAGTGAGGTGACACCAACAACACCAAAAATGGACAGAGCTATTCTGTATTAGCCAAAGCCACCTTAAAAATACAGGGGCCAGGGGGGAGGAAATATATTTATAATGACAAGTCAAAATGTATAAAATAACTAGGAGTAAAAAGTTTTAAATGCACAAAATCTGTATATAACTTCTAAAATTACTGAAGGGAGCAAAGAGATTTAAAAAAATCAAGACAAGTATTTTCATAAGATGGAAACAGTATTATACGAATAGCATTTGCCACTACATCTAAAAGTATCTTACAGGAACACAACTTGGTGTGGGATAAGATTCAACACATGCATTCTGTAACTCATCTGGAAACATTAAGTAATGTTTGAGAACAGCTAGTAAATATTAAGGGAGGAGGGATGAAAGAACTTTCTAAACAAAATTTAAATTCTTATCATAAAAGCCTTAAAATACAAAGAAACAAAGGGAAAAAATCCAGTAAGACCCTAAATATTGTGAAGAATTTATCCTAAAATAAGGGAATGTCTCAAATCAAATAGGAAGAAACCAATTTTTCAATAAATGATACAACTAGATACTAGGCTTTTAAAAAAGGATGGATCTCTTATCTCCACCTTACAATGAAATGGATTCCAGAACAATTAAAACCTAAACGTAAAAAACACAGCCACCTAATACGATACCAGAAAGAAAGGCAGAAAGAAATAAAGGAAACAAATGATAGATCATGTAATTTAGTAGTTATTCATGTCAAGCATAAATTTAAAAGGCAATCAAACTGTCAATAGCCTTGTTTTATAAAGCATTCATATAATCAATAAAAAATGACAATTTTTCTAAGCCACTTACAGAAAAATAAGAAGAAAAGTAAAAAGCCAAAAAACATATGGGGAAAAAACATTCAACTTTAAACAGTGCCATCATTCATTGCACCCATAAAATTAAGACACTTGCTCCTTGGAAGGAAACTTATGACAAACCTAGACAGTGTTTTAAAAAGCAGAGACATCAATTTGCCAACAAAGTTCTGTATAGTCAAAGCTATGGTGGTTTTTCCAGTAGTCATGTACAGATGCAAGAGCTGAACCATAAAGAAGGCTGAGCGCAAAAAAACTGATGCTTTCGAATTGTGTTGGAGAAGACTCTTGAGTCCCTTGGACAGCAAGGAGATCAAACCAATAAATCCTAAAAGAAATCAACCCTGAATATTCATTGGAAAGACTGATGCTGAAGCTGAAGCTCCAATACTTTGGCAATCTGATGCAAAGAGCTGACTCACTGGGAAAGATTCTGATGTGGGGAAAGATTGAGGGCAGGAGGAGAAGGAGGCGGCAGAAGACAAAATAGTTAGATGGCATCACCAACTCAATGGACATGAGTTTGAGCAAGCTCCAGGAGATGGCGAAGGACAGGGAAGTCTGGCATGCTGCAGTCCACAAGGTTGCATACAGTATGTTTTATAACATAATCACTTTATTTTCTTTTCCAGAAGGTAGAACAGCAACTTGTTTCTATCAGTTAACCTATGAGAGCTAACTAACCAGTATACTGTTAACAGATAAAAATTAGGCTTGCATTGACAAATTCTCATCCAAAAAGTGTGTATAAAATTAAAATAAATACTAAATACATACAGATATATACAGATGAGTATATAGCCATTATGTATATACATAAATCTATATAGATTAGTGCCTTACATATAGCAGACCCTCAATAATGACTACTAAAGCATGAATAAATTAATGATAATGAAAATTCAATACTTTCATTAAATACCTGATAGACTCAGTATCTATGTGCACAGGTGCTATCCTCTCCAAGAGAAACTTGATCATTTCCAGAAAAGGATTTGTAGGCTGTTTGGGGTTGCCCAACTTCTTAGTTATTTCACGCTGTAATGGAGATGTTTAAAATATTACAAAAGTATGTTTAAATAATTCATTACATTAAAATGTTAAGAAACTACAATAATTAAAATCACATAGTACTGGTACTATTAGTATAGTATTGGTGCTGGAATAAACAAATCAATACAAAAAGACTAAATTAAGAATTCAGTATAGGAAAAAGGTAACATTTCAAGTAAACAGGAAAAGGATTATTCAATATATTATTATACTGAATATACTAGAATAGCTCAATAGACATTTTTTTTTTAAATAAAAGCAGAGTTAAATTCCTATCTCACATCTTACACCAAAGATATTCCAAAAAGATAAAAACAAACACAAAAGAATAAAACCAAGGGTCATGGGATATCAAACTTCAACAAGCAAAATTATCAGGGGAGCTTATTAAAACTACAGATTCCTGGGCCTCACTGTGAAGATTCTCATTTAGTCAATCTGGGGTAGAGCCAAGAATCATCTTTTATAAAAGAATTTAGGAAGATACACGGGCAACATGTTAAATAATAAGGACATAAGTAAATATTTTCATTGACCTGCAGTACAATGGGATTTCATAAGCAAGACTCCAAAGGCAAAAACCTTGAAGAGACCACTGACAAACTTAGATAACAAAACTATCATATGTAAAGGGCACTGCAAACAAAATGAAAAGGGCTAAACTACAGCTGTTGAAAACTACCTGCAGCCTAATCAACACACAATGCCATGAAATACTAACGAGCCAATGAGATAAAGACAGTCTAGAAAAGTAGGCAAAGATTAAAAACACACAATTTACAAAAGAAATAAGAATGACTAATGTATCCAAGGAGAAAAAATGCTCATATGATTGCAACCGATTTTATAAATCCATCAAAATAATGTTTTTGAGTTTTGTGTTTCCAACAGTGATACTGGCCAATAGCAAATTTATCCTAAAGAAATCAAGACTGTGTAAAATTATTAAGCTATAAGGATTATTTATTTTTTACATTAATCAAAGACTGGGAAAAAATTTAAATGTGTAACACAAGTGGGGGCCATTCAATAAATTATGGCACATATATTCAATGGTGTGCTATGTTGCTACTAAAGATAATACAGTAAAAGACTAATGAAAAAGTAAAATATACCAAGCTCTGTATAATATTATTTTAGAAGAACATACACCATAATATTAACAACTGTGTCTACAGAGTAATTACAGTTTAATACATTATTATTTTTGTGATATTTCTTAAATTTTACATAATGAACATAAATTATTTTACAAAAGGGGACAAAAAAGGATTTGTGGGCTTCTCCAAACATTATGGAGGAGCCTGGCAGGCTACAGTCCATAGGGTTGCACAGAGTCAGACATGATTGAAGTGACTTATCACCAAACATTAACTCTTTTAAATTTCTCTCCTTACCACACAACCTTCAGCCTGTTTGCAGGAGCATGTTGGACTGACAAGTACTTCTAACTGTTTTCTTATTTTCTCATCATCTTCTAACACTTGTGTGAATTTCTTCATGAAATCCTGAGCCTTACCAGGATCCGGCAAATTTCCTTAAATTAAAATACAATTTTAGATATTTCTTGAAATAATAAAAGAGCAACACTTTTAATTCTTTACTTTGATGAAGAATCCTAACATACAAATTCATTTAATTTAATGAGATAAAATTATACAGATCCTTTAATAGTGAATTTTCACAAGTAAAAAATTTTTTCCTAGAAACATTAAATAAAACCACTGTGAAGGACCATCTATCCAGAGAAAGATCATACTGGTTAATTTTAAATAACTCCATATAATATCTGAAGACCTTAAATGTCAACCTGAAAAATACCAATTTTATTACTGTCCCATGAGCTTGTGCATACATTGTTCTTTTGTGATTCACAGCAAGAGATAAAGATCAGTAAGATTTACCTTGAAGAAACTATCTTCCTGTTCTGTACTGTTTACTGTTAAAACATCCACAGAAAATGCACACACCCATGCATGCTGCTCCGTACCAAAACAGGCTGAACAACATGGTCCAGGTGTTACTGCCAGATATGCCACTACCACATGAAAAAGTCTGAGTTCTTACAGAATCAAAGATTAGTTTTACACTGCTCTCCTAATACATCACTAACCAAAACACTTATGAAAGCTAACAAAATATCCATCATAATATCGTTTTTCTGGCTGTTCACAACTGTAATGGAGAACCAGACTAGGTAGGACCGTGCTAATAAATAGGGTAATACAGAAATATGCACTCTAATAACAGAAACCTGTTGAATCTTAAAATATGAACACAGTAAATGCAGTCTTCAAGTTCATATATGACTCTGAAGTTCCATTTATATCTTGGCTACATGACTGAACATGGTAAGAACTAATCTCCTCCCCGCCAACTATGTGACTGTGTAACCTTTCCCTATTTCCATAACACAAAAATTCTACTGTACTGTTTATCAACAGTTTTGGAAAAAGTCACTGTATAGCCCCTCCACAGCATCATATTAAGGCTACAATAAAGCATATCACCTAAGAAACAAAATGAAAAGAAAGTGAAGGGAGAGGAAAAGGAAAGAGAGGAGAAAAGGAGGAAGGGAAAAACAGCAATGAAAAATCCCTTTAAATCAAGATTCTACAAACATACTTGACCATTGGAACTCTTTTTTTTCTGATGGTACTACTAATATGTGCAGGATATTGACATTCCTTGGAGCAGAATTTGGGAAATATTGTACTTGTTGGAAGAAACTGGATACGAGGTTAAAACAGAAAGACTACAGGAGATTATCTCCTTTAGGGGATAGTGTCCACAGCCAAACAACCAGGGAAATACTTATTTAAAAGCAACAGCACGAAATCACTTGCTTTAAGTTATCCAAAGGGACTGAAAACAAATTTAATTGCTCACGACTACAGGGTATTTTGGTGTGAAACTTCTACTCATGCCAGAGTTTCTATCACTTAGTCTAATACCCAATGAATTAGGTTACTATTCTTTTTAGTGTCTTAACATACTTCCACATACATCCTAGAACATTTGTTAACATCTCAAAAATCCCCCCAAGATCTCTTCATTAGCCAAGTGGAAGCTCGGTGCAAGCACTTCCCCAGGTGCTCCTGATCTTCCATCCACCCTCATGCGGATGATCACAGTGATCTCTGAGGTGAGAGGAAAAGCTAGTGCCCTGCAAAAAAAGCTACTTTTCCCTGCCCTGAGCAAAGGAGACGTGCAACACAACCCTTTAGTATGCCCTGTTAAAGGCAATTAAATAACATTTGATTTGAAAAATTTTATTTGAAAACATTTTATTTGAAATGAAACTAATGTTTTATTTGAAAACATTTTTTACTTAAAAATATTTTACTTGAAAGCAAAAAAGTGAATTTTTTTAAATTTTGCAGTTATTAAGTATATCCTTCATTCTGAACTTTGATTCACAATGAAATTAAAGCTTCAGATAGATTCACATTAGAGCAAACAATAGGTAAGCACAGGCTCAGTTTTTAACAGCAAGCTTACATAGCAATTTGAATGAATTCTCAAAAATAAATTTATGCAACAAAACCTTTATCTAGCTCTTGCTCATACCAAAACACAAAATAATTCTGTGCAGAATACAAAATAAATGAAAATAAGGAGAGAAAAAAAAAAAAAAAGGAAAGCTGAGTATGCTGGGGGGAAGAAAAAAAATAAAAATCAACCAAAAAACTTTAATCTTTTCCTATATTATCACAGCCTAAAATGGAACTTTGAGGAATATTTTATACTACCAAAGAAAGAAATGTCTCAAATAAACCTTAAATTTTACATATAATATTTTAAGTAACTTACTTGTAATAACCATCACTTTTGAAAATATGGCCTTGACACTGGCATCTGTCTGAAAATCACACAAAAAAATGCAAAATTAAAATCTAGCAATAATCTTCATTATATTCTTCAGAAAGTTAAGCATAACCCACTCACAGTCTAAGCCCACGCCCAGATCACCAGTATATGCTCCTTCTTTAGACATGTTTAAGCCCCCAATAAACTGAAAGAAAGAAGTGAAGTCATAATCCACCCTCGTCACTTCTTCCCTCATCCTGTTTTGTCATCCTCTCAAAAGGAAAAAAAAAAAAAAAGATATGACTGCTGCATCAACCTTTCGGGACACAGAGGTATTTTGTTTTTCTTAAGTATACTCAAAGGAGAGGACAACTTAGTTTAAAAGGGGAACAAAGTAATCTGGAAATGGTTTTCACATTTGTAGTCTATCTCAAACAAAAAACTGACAAGTATGTAATTCTGATTGAACTGAGGTATTTAAGCCTGAGAATTATGACACATAAGTCAGGAAGCCACTGGGAAGATGCTCGATGAAGACACTTAAGATGCCATTAACACGTACAAAAGATTTTTCCAAGAGGCCTAGTTATATGCTGCATCAGTATAGCATAATATTTCAGTGAATGAATGTCTTCATTACATTGTGCTTCACGTAACATATTCTGTAAAGTCATGGGTATGAATGATGTTTCTAAGAATGCTAGTTATTCACTGCATCAGGTTAGTGTTATTTAATGAAAAGAAAGATCACCGACAAAGTACAATACTGCAAGTTACTTTGAGAGACACTGAGCAAATCAGTTAGTTAAATGAAATAAGTAGAAGAGCTACATTGCTAAGCAAGAATAAAAATTAACTTAATCAGAAGGCATAAAGAAGTCAAAGAAAAATATTAAATATCTAAGAGTCTTCCTGATAAAACAGGTAGAATTATAAACAGACAAAAATTAAACACAGCTTTTTTTTTCTAACTTTATAACTGTATAACATCTATTAGAACTCTCAACATAAAGTGAGTATTAAGTAATAGACTTCTCCTTTCACTACAAGGCCGCTTTAGAGTGCCATCCTTCTCCATTCTGTTTCTTCTTCAACCCCACCACACAAGAATGAGAATTCTCTCTTTGATTTAGATAGCATGTTAATTAAGACAATTTAAAGAATACCACAAAGTAGAAGGGAATAAAACACTGTAACTGAATTGAGACTGTATTTTATTCCTAGACTGAACAGGAATATGAGACCCTGCCAAGTTTTTATAAACAAGCAAAGAGAAGAAGTTCACACTAAATAAATTTTAAAGGGACAGTGAGAGTCAACAAAGCTATTCTTGAATCACAGACTCATACATAACACTGCTCAACACACAACCTATATACTTAAAATGCTATTCGGCTGCTACTTTGACTTTAATAATGTTTTCAATCAGTAATAATTTTACACCCATGAAAATGAGAACATCTCACATTCTAAAATAGTATGTTTGCAACTTTAGAGGTAGTAAATTCATATGCCTCTAGGTGACAAAGAGGGACACTTTATCCAGAGCATATTACCTGAAACACTGTTAACACTGCATTATAACACTGACTAAAACAAATGTTTACTGGCTGAAACACACTAACTTAACTGAGATTTTCCAATTTCCCTCCTTCGTGCAGAAGTACTGAAATAGCAGAATTACTAAAATAATTTTAAGTCATTGTGTAACAAGGAAAAACTTACTCTAGTAGGTTCAATATAATCAGGAATCACAGAAGGTTTAATTATGTTCAATAAGTCATAAATAAAGAGATAATTGTTAGCCTATAAAACAAAAATACTACTCAGTTGTAAAGCTTCAATCAGGCAAACAAGGGTCAAGAAATGTCTTATTACTACTATTGATTCAGAGGTTAAGAAAAAGTGAGGTCACCATAAACCTCAAACAACTACTGTTAGCTCACTGATTTTTAGGGCAAATGGCAAGATTTACACCTAGGAAAACTGGAGATGTTCTCCCTTAGATGAAATAACTCCTAAAACAGAAAGTGTATGTTATGGGGAAAGGGTGAAGGAGTCCACTATGTGCTGAAAAAGAAACAAAAATAACACTGTGCTGTTTTCCCTGGATGCAATTTAAAATGACCAGACACACAGATTTTTAGAAGAATTGTATCTTTTATAGGCCTACATACAACATTCTCAAACAACATCAACTGGATGAATAACTACCATTAAATTATAAATATGAAGACCAGGTAATACATTAAAATTACCACAGTATTAGTCCTAAGTAAAAATATCAAAATACTAAACTATAATTACATGATTTTAAAACTTTCTATAACCACAAGACTATACGAAGACGATGGCAGCATTTCAGTGCAACAACAGTAAGTGTAATCTTACTGTTTTATATGCTTTCAATAATGCTGAGTTATTGTTTTTTGTTTTTAAAGTTACCAAAAAAGGCTTAATTCTGAGTACACAGAAGCACATTCTGTTTCCTGTTGGATATCATCTTTTGCAGATACAGTGAATTTAAGTTTTTCTATGTAGTAACTTTCTTAAAAATTTCAGTGTTCTAAGTTAGAGATCATAGGTTCTAGAGTCAGAATTGTTCCACCCAGAAAGAGCTGTTCAACAAACACATAGCAGAAATGGTGATAACATACTTTGGGTTGCTTAATTAAGTCGAGCAAATCCTTTACTTGATGTCGAAGCAGATTTTGACACTTCCACATTTCATTCAATGCTCTGAAAAACATAAACACATAAATTTAAATAACAAAATGGAATAAAAATCCTCTAGGATATTCCAACTATAAGTTCAGACTATAAAAGGAGATGACAAAGATAGGGTAAAAGTTACAGGGTCCAAGCAACTGATGATAAATGGAGAGAGAGAGGAATCAAACAGAAGAGATAATAACATTTGGGGAGATGGGCATATCAAAAGAAAGGGACTAGTGGTGATTGTTTTTCCTTTTGTATAGAAATAAGGAAAATTTCTCATTAACTGGAACACATTTGCAGGCAAGGGCATAGGAATTAACTGAGGTGATTACAAACGAGAAATAAAGCAATATTTAATGGAATAGTATCTTATAGTAGGTAGGATGAAAAGGAATAAAAGACAGAAAACAGTGAGCTCTGAGATAATGGGGATACTTTTTCCTGAAAGAAAAATATTATAATTTTACATTATATATATATATATATATACACTTTATTAGTCATTTATAAATTATGTTAAATAAGTGAATATTCATCTTGCACAACAAAAATTTTGATGTCCCCATAACACTTTTATTGTTCTCGGGCAGAAATTTTAAAAAGAGGTTTATATAAGAAATTTATATTTATATATAAAATATATACAAATCACAGAGAGCAGTTAATGTTATTTAAATGCTGAGTTATAGACTATCAGAACTATTTATATTTAAAATTTTTAAAAAGAAATTTTCCAAAACCAAATACCACTTCTCATTATTGTTTTCAATTATCTACACTTCTACTGGGGCTTCCCAGGTGGCACAAGTGGTAAAGAATCTGCCTGTCAATGCAGGAGACTAGAGAGACTCAAGTTCCACCCCTGGGTCGGGGAGATCCCCTGGAGAAGGAAGTGGCAACCGCTCCAGGATTCTTGCCTGGGAAATTCCATTGACAGAGGAGCCTGGTGGGCTATAGTCCACGGGGTCGCAGAGAGTCAGACACGACTGAGCACATACTTTCTATTAACTCCATTATCACACACAGAAAGCACTGCTCTGAGACAATAATTTAATGCAGACGTATATAAACCATGTAAAAACATCCATTTTCTTTTGATAGACAAAGCAATTATTTGCTTAATATTTTCATTCTCAACAGTGTGTCTTAAAGGTACTTTCGTATTTTTTTAAAAAAGGAGACAAATTAGCAGAGATTTGGACACAAATTCCTTTTTAGTAGTCCCTTATAAATGGTACTAGCAAAACAACAGTACTGGGGCATTTTCATCTTAAAATAGCTATACTTTATTTTTTTCAAGGTACTAAAATTTCCAAAAGTTTAACAGGCACATTTCAAGGATTTAAACATTAAAAGAAAAATGACTATTATCCAGAGGACTGAAAAAGTCTCATAGCAAAGTAGCAGTTATGTAATGAAAACAATAATTTTGAAAGAAACAGAGCAGTCATCTGTGAAATTACTTCTGAACCCCAAAGTCAATGAATTCTCTCCATATCTACACATTTTATCACTACTTGTAACTTTAAAAGGCCCTGGATTTTGAAACTTGCTTTCACTTAAAGCAGAGAAATAAAAAAGAAATTATCTTACCTATTATAGTTATTTATTAAAGATGAAATTTTAATTCTAAAGCGTATTATAAACTATTATGGTTGCAGCTTAAGTCAAAAAATGACCATTACATACTAAGGATTTGCACTGTAACAACCAGGAGGGGCACCCCCTCAAGCATTTTAATCAAGTTATATTAAGCAGCAAAGACAATGTGTCCTTGTGTTTTGCCTTTCTAAACAGCACTTAAGGGAAAAAAAATTGTACTAGTGGAAGCAGTATTACTATACTAGGAAGACAAGTACCCATTTATTCAATGTTAGTCTGAATTCCAGCTCTGTCACTAAATAAAAGTGAAAAATCTGACTGGAACCTGGCAACTCTTACATTTGTTAACTGACTTTTTTTAAATTAAGTGACATTTTAAGTAGACAACTAGTCCCCTCATGCGGGCTTCTCCTCAGTTGCACCAATACACTACATGCTTGCATCATTTCAAAGAAACAGAACTGCCACTGAGCCACAGAAACCTGTCAAATGTTGATGAGAACCTCTCCTCCAATCTTCTGCTCTCAACTGGCAAACTACCCGTCAGACTCGGCAGTACAGAACTGTCTAGATGAGAGCCTGATCAATGAAGGAGAAGATCACCACCGGGACACCTGATAGTACCACTTACTCTCATGGATAACACCTGCTCTGGGCAACTTGGGGAAGGTGGAAATATACACCATGATCAGAGGGCACTCAAGCTGCCTCAGTTCTCCTCTCCAATCATCAAGATACTCAGCTAACTTAGTGACTTACCCAAAAGTGGGTACATATCAAAAAGTCTAAAATATAGAATGTACTTTGTCTCCCCCAAAAAAACACCATCATAGAATAAAATATATGGCTCTTTCAAGAAATAAAAATCCTTATCAGACAAATTCTTAGCAGGAATCTGCCTGTTACAGAGGAGCTATTTTAAATACCATTCAAACTAATTAAGACGTCACAAATTCAAATGACTTTCTGGGCTAGAATGGTAATACAAATGAATGAAGTAGGACAGGCATTATAATACAGTAGTGAGCACTGTGGTGAAATCAGAAACATTAAGTAAAACATCAACATTATTAGTATTCAGGACGATGGAAATAAAATGAGACAAATTTTCATACCCAAAAGATTCACAAAAAATAAAATGCCAGAGGATGGAGAAACTTAGAAACCACAGGCAAGAGTATAAATTAGTATAATCATATTGGAAAATGATTTGACTAGTTTATAATGCTGGAAATGTGCATCCTCCACAGTTCCACTCATAGCTGTAACTCCAGTGATTCTAAACCTTGCCTGCCCATTAGAATCCCCAGAAATGCTTTTCTAAACATCCCAATGTGCATACTACAAACTAGACAAATGACAAACTGAGGATGAGATTCATGTGTCAGTGTTTTTTAAACCTTTCCAAATGATTCCAATATGTAGTCAAATCTGAGAACCATTCACAACTATACCTCAGAGAAATTCTTGCATGTTTACTAAACTGGAAAATGTTCACAGTAGCATTATTTGCATTATTAAAAAATGGAAACAACACAAATGTCCATTCTTTCCATGCACTCAAATCTGCAATGTCAAGATGATGGAATAACACTGTGGAATAATGACAAAGTAATTCAATACCTCAGTGACAATGAATAACCCATAAGCTATGTAGAGAGAGTGGATGAAGTTTAGGAACATAACAGAATGGTGTGGGGGAAAAAAAAAAATAACAGAAGACTACACCCACAATCACTCCATTTTTATAAAGTTCAAAAATGATCAAAACCAAAAAATATATAATTAAAGGATACATACATAGGTATAATAAAACCATTCTTTAAAAGGTAGTAAGAAACACAAAATTAAGGTTAGTGGTTTCCTTTAAGAGGAAAGAGGATGAAAGAGAATGGGTGGTAGATTAACAGACGGTTATTCAGTTAAGTTCAGTTCAGTTGCTCAGTCGTGTCCGACTCTTTACAACCCCATGAATCGCAGCACGCCAGGCCTCCTTTTTTCTGGAACTCTCTTGCTTTTTCAATGATCCAGTGGATGCTGACAGTTATTACTATGCTTCAAAACTCAGCATTTCTTTGGGTGCATAAAACACTTCATGACAGTAAATGTAAAGACTTTTGGAGAAAACAACCACAGACAAAATGTAAAGAATAAGTAATAAAATGTTAAAAAGCATCAGGTGTGTAGTTGGTCAGTTAATTCAAAAAAGTTGATTAATAGGAAGTAACAAAGGGACATATTGAATTAATGGAGAACTTACAAATGGATAACATAGTTATGTAGAAACTTGAGAGTGTGGGTTATTACAGGAAGTCATTAGAGAGAATAATGGACTTGAATATCCATGTAGAAAATAATATAAGATTCTTATTTGACATCATGCATAAAAATAAATTATAGGAATAAAGATCTCAATCTGAAAAGCAAATCTTTAAAATTTTATTCAAAAATATAGAACAACAAATTAACCTCAGCATAGACAAGAATTTTTAAAATGCAGAGAGAGCATAAGCAAAACAGAAAAAGACTGATATATTTGGTTATATTAAAATTAAAACTTTTATATGTGCTAAGACACCATAAGCATTGTAAAAACATAACTAAAAGCTCTAAGATATATTGTGCACATACCTGACAAATGTTTTAGTGTATAGAACGTATAAAGAAACTTTACAAAAAGTTTACATAAAAAATAATTTCAAAAATGTTATATATACACACATACACACACACATACCTTACTTATTTTAACTTAAAAGAGGTAAGTATTCATGCACTCACCAACCATTTTTGCAGAAATCAACTGATCCACAGATTGGAATTTACTTTCAGCTTTTCCATGAAATTATTTTTCAGTATATCTCAAAATATATTTTCAGTATATTATTTTAGTTCTGAAATTGTCATTTATGTTTTGTGTATTCTATTCACAAATTTTAAAATTTTCTTTTCCGTTTCTGGTATTAAAGTTTTCATTAGTTGTTTGCTCCTATGGGTTTGGAAGTTATATACTCAAATTTTTTTAAGGAGGACTCAAATTTTTAATAGGTATAGTTGGTCTAATTAATCAACATATCGTATCTGTCCTTGCTCTTATACGATGAAAGAACATCAGAACACTACCTGCCATCTTAACATGTTGTTATCTGACTGTGTGCCCCCTCCCAGGGAACGAGAAGGGTATCCCAAGGACTCTCACGAGCTCAAAAATTGTTGCAGTGGTGTAGGTTGACTCAGTGTCAGCCTAGATGCTAATCTACTTTTTAATACAGATCCCAACACTCGTTTAAGAAAACTATCCTATTCCTTCCTTCTGGATTTAGTTTCCTTTTTTACTCTTTAGTAATTTTTTAAAGTAGGATCTATGAGTGGTGTGAACTCTCACTTTTTGCTTAAAAGTGTCTTTAATTCATTACTATTCATGAATGACAGCTGAACTGAGCCAAGGCATCTAGACTGGTTGTGACTTAAAACAGTTTGTTCCAAAAGGGATATACATATATATATATCCTACCTCATCCATGCTAAGAGGCCATCAACTGCACCATGAAGAAAAGGATGCATTCCAATTTCAGAGATGTTAGCATATGAAAATTTAAGGTTTTACAATCAATTAAATACAGTGGAAACATATTCTAGTATATGCAGTGGAAAAAGAATGAGTTTTGGAACCAGGCAGAACTGAATTCAAATTCTGGCCTTGTCTCTTACTACTTTATGTGTAATTTTATGCAAGTTAACTGATCTCTGTGGGATTCAGTTTATCACGTGGAGAACAGAAAAAATATCACTTATGCTAGGAGTTGCCAAGTCAAAGGCCAGATGGTAAATTTCACAAGCTTTGTGGGTCATAAGGTCCCTGTCGAAATTACTCAACTCTGCCAATTGCAGCAGGAAAGCAGACACAGTTAACATACATTCCTGTGCCTGAAATACAGACGATATTAAGAAATGTACATTTTCCCTCCTACAATATTTTTCTCTACATTTCTGTGAAAGATATACACAGACACATAACAATTTCCATGGGGGAAGTGAAGTGAAAAATCTCATTAAGCTGTGACAGGAATGAAAATTAGGTACAGCTCCCTAGACTTCTAATTTCTTCATATGTAAACCCCATTAGCTAGTGGTTAAGTTACCCAGTTACTAGAATACTAAGGATCTATACTTTCTGAAATCTAGAGCATATCAATCTCCAGGCCTCAATTTCCTAAGCCTCAGTACAATTCAATTAGCAGTTCCTCTTCCATATACAAAGTGCCAAAAGGCCTTCAAAAGCACTTTTTGAATGAAACGTGGTCATAAAAATATATTTTTGCTTACCTTTATGCCAAACTATAACACCATGTTGAGATTATGCAGCACAAAACTGTGTATCCTACTAGTTTACACTATAACTCAAATCAGTATCAGGCAAAAATAACAAAATACTACTTTCACAATATGGACCCTTCCAATGCCTTAAGGAATATAATCAAAAAACAAAAAATATATCAATATTTCTTGAGACAACAGAAAAAGTTAAATCCTAAAAGCTACCTAATCAATCAGCTGTTTTTCAATTAGTTACAAAAATCCTTATTAATCCCATGTTAGCAGCAGTACTTTCTGAAAAAATATCCAAGTATTCTATTGTGTCTGACCATTTAAACAATGTACATTACATAAATTGTCGACATTAAAAATACAGTTGTTTTCGTTTCCATAAAATCCAGTATACTGCAAAAGATGGAAAGAACAGAGTTTGACATTTGAAACATACTTCACTGCATTTAAATCCAGGGTGGCGTACAAGTAATACAAGCATTTCATGCGTTCTGTTGTTTCCAAATTGTGGGGCACCATGTATTGAGCAAAGATCCGTTCAACAAGCAATCTACGAAAAAAAATAAAGTACTCTATTAATTTCTATAAATATATGTATTACATATGTACATAAATTTCCAAAACATATAAAAATACATATGAGAGCTTCTTTTCTGAGTGGAGATGAGATTTACAAATCAAAAGATTTCTTTAACAAGAAGAGCCTCCCCCCACCCCACAAAAAAAATGGCAGCTGGATATACAAGAAAAACTCCTATACCTAGCAAAGATAGCTACTTCTGCAAGACCTTGGGCAAGTTATATACTAGGGGCTCAATTTCATTAGCTAAATAATAAATGGTTAAAAAAACTACATTAGAACTTTCCAAGCAACAAATTCTAATCTAAGTTAAAACTAACAAGGAAATATTGGTCTTCTGAGTTTCCATAGCGATCATCATGAAAAATGACCTAGATAAAAGAACAAAAAGAACAGGGGAAAGGGGCGCTACCAAATCAAAATGCAACTCTCTGTGCACTGTCACATGCTCAAAAAGATTTTAAAAGTCAATTTAAAAAAAATAGTAACTGTGAAACTTCTCAGATGATATCAACCCAAGATACTCAGTTTCTTCTTCCTACACCTCTTAAAATTCTAAGATGTCCTACTGGTTCTTAATTTTCTTATTTTGATCTTTATAGGTAAGATCATTTGGACCCCACTAAAAATTCATCACATCAGTGCAGACTGGAAGCAGGATTTACAAGTCTACTAACTATAGAATGGATAGGTTCCAAACAAGATCTACTCTTATATACTGGAATAGAAAAACACAAAGACTATATTCAGATAATGTGTTTTTATATATAAATTTATAAAAATTTTTTTAGCCTTAAGTAGGAACTGTTTTTATTTAAAATGCCTAAATATAAAAGGTATATATTTGACTTTTATTTGAAAAAAAAAAAATCAATGTGAATCCTTATAATACAATTACCTATGCAACAATATTTAAATTATAATTGCATACATTTCTACTTTCAAATATTACTCAGTTAAAATATAGTATATGAAAATGACCATAAAAGATGTATCCATCCCTACTTCATTTAAGGCTTTGGTGGGAAAGCAACTAGTCACTCAAAATTTTTAACTTGCAGTAAAAACCAAAGAGGGAGTTTAAAGTTATTAAAATTAAAAAAAAAAAAAGTTCACCTAAAACAACAGCTCAACAACAGTTATATAATACCAAAAAGCACCAAATATTTTACTTATGGTCTCTTTAACTTACCTATCATCAATACTATTTTGATAATATATATGGAGCAATTTATCTTTGATCCATGAAATCTGTTTTGCAGCATCTTTCCCAGCTGCTGATTGTAAAGCATATTTCTTATAAATCTGGGCAAGTCCCATCATGGCTTCTTTGCGTACTCTCCACTTAAAATAAAAACATTTTTTTTAAATAATTCAAAAATGCCTCCTCCGACCTGTCTCTTATACACATCTCAAAAGATGTATCCATCCCTACTTCATTTAAGGCTTTGGTGGGAAAGCAACTAGTCACTCAAAATTTTTAACTTGCAGTAAAAACCAAAGAGGGAGTTTAAAGTTATTAAAATTAAAAAAAAAAAAAGTTCACCTAAAACAACAGCTCAACAACAGTTATATAATACCAAAAAGCACCAAATATTTTACTTATGGTCTCTTTAACTTACCTATCATCAATACTATTTTGATAATATATATGGAGCAATTTATCTTTGATCCATGAAATCTGTTTTGCAGCATCTTTCCCAGCTGCTGATTGTAAAGCATATTTCTTATAAATCTGGGCAAGTCCCATCATGGCTTCTTTGCGTACTCTCCACTTAAAATAAAAACATTTTTTTTAAATAATTCAAAAATGCCTCCTTATATTAATTCCTTCAAGCTTAGTTACTCCCTTTTTTATTTACTTTTTACACAATATAGTTTAATCATACCTCACTTACTAGATGTTAATTTGCAATAACTATAAAAAAATACAACTATCATTTAAATATTTACTACATCAAGCACAGACATCTATTAATATATAAATAATTTTAATGCTTTGATATCTCCCGGAGAAGGAAATGGCAACCCACTGGAGTATCCTTGCCTGGAAAAATCCCATGGACAGAGGAGCCTCTTTGGCTGCAATCCATGGGGTCGCAAAGAGTCGGACACGACTGAGCGATTTCACTTTTGATATCTTAGACCCTTACCAACCTCTAAAAACAAATTTCAGTCACAATCTACTTAATGTCATTTAGAATTAGTGAGGGGTAACATGTTACCAACTTTTAAAAAGCAAAGACAGTTAAGTGCATAAAGTGTGCGCTATTCCTTATAGAATTTTTCCAAATTATGGTCTATATTAAACATACTTATAAAGGTACATAGAATAGTGGCTTTACCAGATGCTCAATGTAAAGACACATTAGTGGTTCATTTTGTATACCTGGGAAAGACATTCAGGTGTCAGAATAACGTATTCAACTATTTTTTTTTAAAGAGTACCTGCTATATATCTAACATTAATTATCTCGGTATGAGATTAACCTTAAATTTTATAGCACTATAATCAGTAGGATGTTAGTAATATTTAGAACTTCACAAATCTGCAAAGACTATTCATTTTTCCTTTGCAGTCATAGCAACATTTTTCTTTTGGTTCCTCTTTTAATTACAGTAAAGAACAGTCCTTATTTCATCCATCTGTTGCATACACACTGAAATAAAAGACTTCAAAAGCTTTACTCAAAATTCAATACATTTGTAAAAACTGTATATCCAATTTCCTATCTTACCTCTAGTTCCTGAAACTGGAGTTTTAGGAAGAATTTAAAGATACAGAGCAAACTGTAATACTGCCAATAATGTAAATACATTTAACAACTTTTTGGTATTCAATATATACAGAATGACCCAAGCAGTCCTACAACGAACACAACACGATGACCAAACACATGTGAAGCATGATCCCAGCAACACACAAACTCGGACCATGAAGACGACTACTTAAACAACACTCAGAAGGCTGCCACCCTAGCATGATGCAAACCTCTTTGTCTTCCTTTACAACTTTTGGCCTTTTCATTGTTTAGTATCCTACTGATACATTCAATAAAGACAAGTCTAAACTTATCAGTTAAAATAAGTTGCTCTGCATACCTACAGATTTCACAAGAAAACCATGCAACTCCTGTCCATCTATTCTCCACACACAACCAGCATGATCAAAGAGAGAATTAAATGATGAAGAGAGCACAATCAACCCTGTAAGCGACTGTCAAAATGTTGTAAAGTATTTGCCTGGTTAAAGTTATTCACAGCTACCATCAAGCCTCTTGCTTTCTTTGTTAATTAACCCCTAAATACATCAAAGATTTTCATCTTTCACCAAAATTACTCTTAAGTCTAAGTCTATAAAATCCATGCCATGAAGAAAAAACAATGGGGAGGAGCAGAGAATGAATATTCACTGAAACACTAAGCACCGAACACACTCCAGGCAACAAGGAATACAAATCTAACAAGACACAGTCCCCTGTTGGGAAGCCACTAACTAATGAGTGGAGCTAGTTGGTGCTCGAGGAAGAAGGTTTGGGGCCAAAGAAGGTGGGCAAGAAGCATGTTGCTCTGCTCAGGTTAGCTTTTGCCATGTTGAAAACATCTTTTATTTTCTACTCCACAGAAATTATAATACAATCAGCTAGAGGACTATGAATTGATACCCATATTAAAGGAAAAAGAGAAGTTGTGTCAGAGTTCTTCACAAAGTCACTTATTAAGATTAGTGTACAGGTTAAATATCTGACTAATCTACCACTTAGACCTGTCCTATTTGAGGATGAACAAATAAGATGAACAAAATTTAATGTAACAAAATGTAAAACCTTCTTATAAACATTATTTTAGATATTAAAATGCTTCCCCCAAAAAAGAGCTAATTTCATTTAAATCTCAATATTTGCAAATGAAACTCTATTAAAACATCGAGTATTCAAAATACAAACCTAATAGTAATTATTATTCCTACTTACCCGTTTGTCTAATGTTCTCTCTCTCACAAAATTAAGTAAGTGATCATTGACCAGAAGAATATCTTTTTTAGCAGCTGTAACTATAGACACAATAACATCATGCCTAATAGCTTCCTCAGGGTCATGTGACCTCACTTTAAGATACTCTGAAAGATAAAATTTGATTAAAATGGAACTTTGACAATTAAAATGTCTTAAAAGATTGCATAAGACCTTTGAAAATAAACCACAACAAAAACAAAAACCTAAGTAGAAAGTTTAATGTTTCAAAAATATTAGTAGCAGGAGAGAAAGAAAAGAAGAAAGAGAAGGAAGAAGGAAGGAAGGTTAGTACTTCAGTCAAAATACAGTGGTTTACATGCAACTGAGTAGTAAATTCCCTCCCCAACTATGGGGCAGGGTGGATAACTTAGGAGTTCCTAGGCTCAGTAATTTAACAAGCCACATAAATGAATCAAGAAGTATATCAATATTTCACTTTTATTTTTAATGGTTAAAATATTCAGGTCAAGTGGTTCTGTTGGGAAAAGACTAGAGAATATAAGTTTCTACCTCCCTTAACTAGGCAAACCCTTGGTGAGGTTACTGAAAGATTAAATTAAAATAATGGCAGCAAAGAAACAGGATTACAGGAAAGAGCGTAAGACAATTCCACTTAACTCAACTAAAAGAAAGACCAAAGGGATGACAGAAGAAATGAAACATTAAGCAATTATGAGACTGGAAAAATCCCATGGATGGAGGAGCCTGGCAGGCTATAGTCCATGGGGTTGCAAAGAATCGGATATGCCTGAGCACCTTCATTTTCACTTTCACCACAAGTGAACATAAATTATTATTCAGCTTTTTAATTAGAAGATTAGTAATATATAATTTCGTTGTTCAGATCTGGAGTAACATATATAGCCATGTCTATAAACAACACACAAGGCTTATGATTGTAAATAGATTTACTACTCAATAAATCAACAGTTAACAAATACAATGTAAAAAGCTCATAAAACCAATGCCCAGGTCCTAAGCTCCTCCACCTTGAGCATTCTCTACCAAACAGAACTATTTCAAACAATGAGAAAGACAGTATGTGTGACAGGCAATGAAAAGTGGACACTGTACAATAATACAGAACAGAAGAAATCGCGGAACAAGACACCAAAGGCCAGTCTTCTTCCAGTGGTGATGCTGTATATATGGTGGAACTGGAAAGGAGTCCTTTATTATAAGCTCCTTCCAGAAACCCAAATAATTAATTCCAACAAGTACTGGTCCCAATTAGACCAACTGAAAACAGCACTCAACAAAAAGCATCTGGAATCAGTCAACAGAAAACACAGTCTTCCATCAGGATAATGCAAGGCTGCATGTTTCCTTGATGACCAGGCAAAAACTGTTACAGATTGGCTGGGAAGTTCTGATTTCTTGCATTATTCACCAGACATTGCACCTTCGGTTTTCCATTTATTTCAGTCTTTACAAGAAAAAATTTTCAATTCTGTGGAAGACTGTGAAAGGCACCTGAAACAGTTCTTTGCTCAAAAAGATAAAAAAGGTTTTGAGAAGATGAAATTATGATGTTGCCTGAAAAATGGTAGAAGGTTGGGAAACGAAACAGTGATTATGAAGTTTAAAAAAGTTCAAAGTGAATATAAAGTTTAATAAAGTTTTTGGTAAAAATGCAAAGTGTGTGTTTTATTTTTAAATTAAAAACCTGAAGGCCAACCCAATAATAATAAGCAATAATATGAAAGTTGGGGAAGAGACTGCTCAGAGTTAAAGTATTCAAGGGTCCTTGATTGCTCAGCAAGAATCTAGTAGTCTGATTAACTTTAGACTTAATTAGTCAACTGTCTGGTGAAAGCATGAAGGAGAATGTAACTTTCAGGCCCATGGGGATAAAAATGGAAAAATGAGAAGAAAATACACTGAGAAGATGAGAGGAAAAACAGAAATAAGAGAAGCGAAGAATAGGCATGTAAAATAGAAAACACAAAATAAGATCATAGGAATAAGTTCAACTATGTCAAATTCAATATATATTTTCAATAAAATTTTTAAATCACTTTTAAGACTACTACATATAATTTATAGATATGTACACATGCAACATAGATAGAAAAACATGAACAGGTTGTAGACCAAATTTAATAGAGAAGTTACTCTAAGTAGGAAAAAGAATCCCTTGTGAAAAGTGTTTCAACTGTATCTACAATGTATTTTTCTTTTTCTTTTTTAATCTCCTAAACTAACACAGCAAAATGGTAACATTTCTGAGGAAGACAGTGGCTGCTATACTCATCTATATTTTCTGAACTATTTCATAATTTCATATCCGGCAACAGTCAGATATATAATATTCACATTACTATAAAAAGTAAAATACCTTATGAATTTACATATTTCAAGAAAGTTATCTCCATTAAGCATAGTTAGTTTATAAATTAATGACTCTCATGTAAGTTTTCAAAACATTAGAGACCACTGAGGTCTTATAATGTATTCAAAGTCAAGACCTATTCAAATCCAAATGCCTGAAATAAATTGCTCTTAAATTAAGAAACCAACACTGCCTCTTTTTATGTACATGATTGTAGCCTACCTTCAGAGTAACTACCATGATGGTGAATTTGAAGACTTCACCCACTAAAATCACAAAAAAAGTACAAAACAGAAGGTTTCTGTCCTATATATAAAGCCTATCTTTTTTTTTTTCCAAAGAGCACCAAGGAATATTTGCCATTATGGGTATACAGTACCTGTTAAGTCCTTTGCTAAATCAGGATGGTTCATGAGACAATGGCTAGCAAATTTCACACATTCCAGGCGGATTGGTACATGGATATCATTAAACCTGAAAAAATACAAAAGCACAGAGTAATCTTTAGTATAAGAGAAACAGACGTGTTCAATCTGCACTTGATTTATATTTATTTCTCTAATTAAAAGAAAAAATATTTTTACACAGCATAATTCAAAGCACAACCAGAATATTGTAACAAAGATTCGTATACTGTGTATGTACAAATGCTATGGAAACTTTATATTAAACTAGGTCAATCTCCTGGGAGAACTATGTACTTTTAAGGAGCATCTTTAAACAATACACATTTGGCTCAAAAATAAGAACTGGAATGACAAAATTTTTCCTATAAATATTATACTTTAACATATATATGCTTATCCAAGTGTTAAGTATATACACAGTTCATGGATCCATTATTAAATCCCATACTAAAATGAGAGCTCTTCCTCAAATTATTCTTTCTTAAATATAGAACATTCACAAATGTGTCGCAGATCTTGTACTAAACCCTGTATTATTTTATGACTTTAAAATTGTGCCAATAACTACTCCTATCTATTATAGTTAACCATCCTAATTATTTACACTAACATCAAATCAAATTTTCCCATAAAAATGCAGGTATCTCAGTATGCATCTCTGGAAAGGTAAAACTTTTGGCCGACGTTATCTAACTGCCTTTACCTTTTGTATTTCCCCTCTCTTTTCCTTTTCCCTTATAACCTGGTGAACCGACTGTTTTGTGTTTATGTATGTAGTGGTTTTTCACAGTTCAGACTGTGCTAATCTTATCATTCTGATGTCAACTACGAAGTTCCCCTCTCTCCTAAATCCTGCAAATCCGTAATCAAGTCTACAGATCTGATCATATTCAGGTTCTTTTTTTTTTTTAAGCAAAACTTGATACAGTATCATGTTCCTCCATCAGGAAACATATAGTTTAGTTGTCTCTAAACCACCAGTGTTCAAAGCCTATAATATACCTAAATTCATTATGAAGTACAAAACAGAGATTAAAAAAATATATATTGAGTAACAAGAACAAGATTTTCCATTCAACATTTTCGCATGTCTTAATTCTCAAAGATCAAAAAGTTTCCCAATCTTATACCACCTAATACCATAAGAGACAAAATTTAGCAACAAAAAGACAAATAGCAGTCTACTGAATGAGCAACAAATTACTCATAAAAGCTTAATATCAGGGGAAAAAAAACTGCTTCACGAAGTATACTCAAAAAAAGTTACATAAAATCTAGTCTTTATTCTCATATGGTTTCCTGAGTAATTTGAATCTAAATACTCAATCTATGTACTGTACCTTCTCAACTAAACATGTATCATATAACCATTAAAAGACATCTTTAAATACTCTAGCTCCTTAAAATGGGTAATAATATGATTGTTTATGCCATTAATAATACAAGGAAAAACTACAATGTAGTAAGGTGAGGTGGTGGTGAAGTCGCTCAGTCGTGTCCGACTCTTTGCGACCCCGTGGACTGTAACCTACTAGGCTTCTCCGTCCATGGGATTCTCCAGGCAAGAATACTGGAGTGGGTTGCCATTTCCTTCTCCAGGGGATCTTCCCAACCCAGGGATCAAATCCGGGTCTCCCGCATTGGAGGCAGACGCTTTAACCGCTGAGCCACCAGGGAAGCCCCACAATGTAGTAAAAAGGTAACAAATTTAAATTAGAATTTTTTCTCCAAAAATTCTACAGCGGTCTGGTGAATCCAAGTCCTGATTTAAAGATATATTAAATGTCTTTGTGTAAAATCATATTTTTTGTTTTTAACACATCAAATAAAATACATTTTGACTTTTATTAGTAGTTGCATAATTTAATTAAACATAAAATATTGTGCCCTCTTGCTTGTTGTACTTAAGGTGAAAAAGTCTAGAAATCAAATTCAAAATGACAATGGGCTATGGTTTATCAGTTTAACACACCTTGTTAAATATTATTCTTGAGCTACATAAGAAATAAGAAATCAGAGTAAAAATTTAGTGCTTAATGTATAAAGGCTTATCTCTTCATTTAACAAATTAGAAAAAACAAGTCCAAAAGAGATTAACTGTATTATAACCACTGATGGCTCTGGTAGTAAAATAGAAAAGTGGCAGTAACAATGCAAATATCTCAACACAAAGAAAACAGAGTAGGATTCAATTTTATTTACTTGTTTATTTATGACTTAACTGCATTATTTGTTATAAGCATAATAAAAAGCAGGAAGGGGTTGGGGGGGCGGTGTGGAATCCTCCTCTATCCTCAAGGTCAAAGTAGGTTTCAGCCAGGACACTGAGAAGTGGTTTTAGTATGTTCAAGATCAGGGACATCTTTAGAAAAGTAATAAATTCCTCACACAGAAAAAAATACACAAACATATTCAAATTTTGCAACCAATTTCACAAGGTTTGTGGATCATTAAAAGCATACAAGAAAGCCCAGATTATCAATTCTTCATTATCATAAGAAATGTAGAAAGGAGGTTAGTAGGGGAAACATACATAATCATTTATTTACCCATTCTATGGATACTCTTATCCTTACAAATCTCTAAATAATCTAACTAAATATAATTTTTGTGGAGGGGCTATATCTCACAATGATGTATTTGCAGTTGGAATGAATCACTGCTATGTAATAACACACTTCAATTTCATGATTATAATACTTTGTAAGATAGCTACTTAAATATATTATCTTTTAAAAATAACTAAAAAAAATATTTCTGAAGACAAGGGGAATTTGTAAATATGGCTAATCACTATCAGCATCAAAAATTTCAAAACATAAAATCCTTCTTTTATGAAAAAATCCTAAATGTGGATGTTGTTTTAAATTAATAAGTAGACATAAACACATATTACTTTAAAATAGGACACCAAAATCATATACCTGCCCAAGTAACACTGCCAAAGGGGTTTGTTTTGAGAAGCCAATTCTGAATCCTTTGCCCCAAACATTTTTGCCAGTAATTTAACAACTTGAAGACGTTCCTCATTATCATTGCTCTAAAACAAAACACAACCACAGCTTTAAAACCATGAGGTAGATATACTCAGAATAATTTTCCCATGATTTACCTTAAAAAACCTTAAAAACTTTCTATGAATTTCAGTTGAAAAATTATACATAAAAAATGTTCAATATATTTTTCACAAAATTAAATGTTATCTTCAATGCTCTAATCATCTCAAATTACATTAAAGAAGTACTCCTCTACATGAAAATTCATCCCAAAGTTTGATTAAAACTTAATGGCTTGGCCTACAATGAGGCTTGTTTCCATTCAAAATCAAAAACTAATTCACATCAAACCAACTTGGGACCCTTGAAAAACTATTTGTGGTTTTTAAGAATAGACATTGACAGGGCCCAAGCCTACAGTAAAGAAAGAATTATGTATGACTGTTTAAGCCCTTTGTAGAAATAAATACGCACTAAATCTCCCAAAAGGAGAGTCAGTTCATCTACATACAGCAGATTCCTAATGGAGTTTAACAATGTGATGAAGCCTCACAGATAAGAAAACTAAAGTCTCTGTTATATATACAACACAAGTACTTTGCAGATAAGAACTCAAGCTTCATTATTGATTTTGGTGCCTCTAATACATGACAACATTTAAATGAATGAGCCAGCCACAATGCTAGACTTGAACACAAAATGTGAGACTGTTACAAAGCACTAATAATCAAGTTACTTAGACGGCACTGTACAGATTTCTTTTAAAATTTTAAACCAATGCCAAAACCAAGCATTTAAAGACTATGATATGACCTGACTCCTCTTTCTTTCGCTATTCCTCCAAAAAAGTACATTTCAAACCTGACTGAACATTAGAATGACCTGTAAAGCTTTTAAAAATAAAAACAGCTAACCAAAAACTCATCTCTGAACTCCACTACCTGAAATTCTGATTTAAGTCAATCTGTCTGTCTGTTAAGGCTCCAAAGGTAAAGATTTTAATGGGCAGATAACGATGATTTAAACTGACTTTATGTAACCACAAAACTGTAATTCTTCGTGTTCTGCAAATTCACTCAGCACCTTCCTATCTCTCCGTGTTTCTGCATGCTATTTCCTTTGCTTTAACTGTATGCTGTTTGTATCTTTTATGATACTTATAATATCCGGCCTCTTATTAGATATGGATTTTTCCTCTTCCTCCCATAATGGATGTTAAATTTGCTAGAAGCAGCAATGCTAATTTCTGATTCTTATATTTCTTATAGTATTTAATATTTTTATTAGATGAAATCAAGCCAACAAATAATTAAAGGTATGACTGCCTTCTGCCTCATCAAAATTGTTAGTGATATGAAAAGAGCAGGCAGAGGAAGGTCAGTGAATCAAATGGCTCAGTTGGCAAATACATAAAAAAGATACCCAGAATAAAATGAGAATAATTATTCGCTGCATTTTGGGGGTAACTATACTATCAACACAGATTATTCTGTAGCTTTCAAAGAGACAAATTCAAAATTTTAGAAACAAGAAGCACAACACATAAATCATTTAACAACTTTTCTGTGTGGTAGAGTGCAGTTCATCAAAGTGTCTTAATTATAACCAGATTTATTTAATCTTTATGTTAACAATCTGAAAGAGAAAAATATGCCCCAAACCTGCAAATGAAACTTAATTTGATGGCATAACTTAATGCCAAGGCAATAAGGACATTATCAATAGATTCTAGAAAGTCATCTGAAAAGCAAAGGCACTTCGATACAGGCTAGGCAAGCAAAGATAACACTCATAAAGGAAAATATTTCACCCTATGTGGATAACAGACTCTAAACCATTTTTATGGCACAATCAAAGGGTCTGGGAACCACAATAAACTATGCCTTAGAAACCAAAAAGTTAGTCACAACCCAGAAAACATCACCTGGAAAACATTCATCCTGCTAATCATTAATTATAAGCAGACTCAATCTGCTAGGCACCATGTCAGTCACTAGCAATACACAAACAGGCAAGGCACAAACATGTAAATAAGTAACAGTAATATACCATCACACTTAAAACATTCAGTTAAAACCACTGAAGGATTAAAAGGCCACAAATAATGGTTCTTGCTAATCTAGTTGATAAAACCATGTTTTTAGAATAGTTACCTTCAATTTAAATTCAAGCTGGGGTAAAACTGAGAGCAGCAAATGACTATCAATATTATAGAGCTCCAAAATTAAGTCAAAGACATGCTCTGACAAATCGCTGATAGATGTTTTCCCAAGCATCAGAACCTGATTAAAAAACTTTTGAGAAAAAAAATTTATTAACAGAAGTACCACAGATAAAGTGAACTTTCTGAAATTTTATTATTTCATTAAATCCATTAATATTCTATACAAAGTCAAACCAGGCATATCAAAATGTTTTCTAACAGAAGGTGGGAAACCACTACAGGTTACCAAAAAAGATAAAACATGGAATTCATCTCATACACAGTAAAAGAAATTTCTATTGATTTATCAATTAGCATATCAATAAACATCCTACCTACCAAACACATTTTATTCCCCATTATGGTACTTACCATATTTTACTCTGTATCACAGTTATTTGCATACACGTCTTAGTTTCTCTGCTAGATAAATTTCTTAAGGGCAAGGGATCACACTTTGTTCACCACAGCAGTATGGGAGAGAACAGCATGGAAGTCAAAGCCTTACATCTTCAAAGTAGGAGCCAATGCTACTTTTAAAATATGTAATTTTATATTTACAATGTAAAACATCTGATACGTTTTATCTTCTTTTATATTCTGATAAACAATGTATA
The DNA here is from genome assembly GCA_006410675.1 of Oreotragus oreotragus. Lineage (NCBI taxonomy): Eukaryota > Metazoa > Chordata > Mammalia > Artiodactyla > Bovidae > Oreotragus > Oreotragus oreotragus. Next base: position 27,564 of record SJYX01023048.1, on the reverse strand, counting down.
TATACATACACACACACACACAAAGGTTTATAGCACTAATTAAAGTCCAATTAAAAGCACACACAAACAAAAGAAAATCCAAATGCCAACATATTTCTTCTATAAGGAGCCAGCACTACCTTCTACACTCAAAACATTTATCACATTACTACTGAAAATTGTAAAAAAAACCCATGGCATAATGATCAAGTTCCTATCTAAAGTCTTCCAAATATGTAAAAAATTTAACCCACAGAATATCCTACATATTATCTCCTTGAAAAAGGCATTAAGGATTCTCTACATCATACAAGCTGCTCTGATCTTTTCTTTCTGTGACAATTAACATACAACTTGGCTTAATTAGGTTTTCTATCTGGAAAGTACAGACTTCACATTTCAACATCTTCTCTGCTTGTCTTTAGTTCTTGGGTTGTTTTTTAAATGAAGTTCTTTGGACTTATGAACCTGTACAAACTACCTAACCATGAGGGAAGAAAATAAAAAATTCTATTCTACTATTATTTATTGGTTTTAAAAATAAGTTGTCTGTGATGGTCATCAATTTTGTGTGAAAGAATTTCAAGACTTCAAAGATTAAATTCTCATTCAAGTTGAAGATAAAATGGCTTTTTTTTTTCCCATTCAAAAACTTTCTCCTGTTTAAAAATAAATATAGCTTTCCTTAAAAAAAGATAATTCTTTCCAATCTGGCCACCTTGATGCTCAAATCATCAGTCTGGGGAAAACTTCTATCAGTCTGAAAAAGCTCATCTGAAAATGGCAGTGGGGGAAAAAAACATTGCCTGGTTTAACTTCTTACAAATCTTATCAAAAACATTTATTTGACACTTACAATCTCCAGCCTTCACTGTATAACAGAAGTCTAGTACAGTGCCTGATAGTTTAAATTCAGTTTAAATGAATGAATGATGTGTAACAGGTACTATGATACAACTATAAGTAAAACAACTTCCTGACGGTATATACTTCAGCTAAAGAAGCAAATACATATTTGACTGAAGTATCTCCCTCTAAAAAACATGAGTCCTTCCGTTACAAATGGTAACTAATTTTCACATAACATTAAATAACAACTGCCTCCTGATGAAAGGAGGAGGAGGAATAAGTTAAACACTGGTAAGAAATTCTACCTTAAATTTAGATGATCAACTTTAGTTACAAAATAACTGACACCAAATGAGATTGCTGCTGCTGCTAAGTCACTTCAGTAGTGTCCGACTCTGTGTGACCCCATAGACGGCAGCCCACCAGGCTCCCCCATCCCTGGGATTCTCCAGGCAAGAATACTGGAGTGGGTTGCCATTTCCTTCTCCAATGCATGAAAGAGAAAAGTGAAAGTGAAGTCGCTCAGTCTGTCCGACTGTCAGCGACCCCATGGACTGCAGCCCACCGGGCTACTCCGTCCATTGGATTTTCCAGGCAAGATTACTGGGGTGGGGTGCCATTGCCTTCCCCGCCAAGTGAGATTAAGCTAAACTATATCAAGACAAACAACATATTTTTCAATGCAACAAAATAATTTTGTGCCATCCCCTAAAACCTGCAATTAAAAAGATCTGATAAAAAATAATATTACCAAGAAGTGATCCATATAGGAAATTGTTTGAACTGTCACTATGTACTTTCTGTTTTTGATATTGTTGTACCTTTAAAATACATATATGAAAAATAAATAAATAAATACATATATGTACTTTTTAGTTTTGTGAGTTGTCAAATTACAAATTCTATTTTAAGAAATAACTCATAACACCAACATGACTTCTTAAGTTCTCTATATAAAAACATCACTATCTATAAACAAAAACTTCAATGTGTCTACATGCATGAGAGTGAAAAAAGACACAAGTAAAAAAGACACAGACGTGGGGTTATATTACCTTGATAGCCTACCTTTATTTTTGCTTGTTAGTTCTCTACTAGGAAGATAAATGAATAATGGCTTCACATGTACAAGTCCAAAAAGACTGAGAATGATTTTTACACTGTACTAAAACCCCACAAGATAATTAAGCTCACCAGAAAGTATTTTACATGTAATTGTATAGATTTGCAGTAGAAAAGTTAAGTAGATTTAGAAGGGAGAACAGGAGAAGGGAAAAAAAGCAATTCTTAATGACTTATTAGCTAACTCTCAAATAAAGCAGGGGAACAAGAGAAAAAGGAAAACAGGGAGAGAGAAGAAAATAATGACAGAGTACTTGGAATAAATATGGAACTGAAGGTGTGCTCAGACCATTCTACTCATCCTGTATCTCCTGCCCCCATCCCCAGTTTCTGATAAAGACAAAGTATGGAGTGCACTGTCTATTATCTGTAGCAAGAACTAAGAGCAGGAAACATAAGGTGTAAGTGACAGGGAAATGTTTTTACCTTGATATATCTGGGATTATTAGAATTGTTTTTATCTTTCTTTTAGCTTTTATCATAAATATTTTCAGACATACACAGATGTTGCAAGAACAGTATAATGAACCTAATCACCTCATTCTATTCCAAATTTTTTTTAATTACCCAATCAAACATTTATTTTCCCAATCCTAGAAAACATACCAACATAGTACAGTGTTATTTTCTTATTTTTGTACCAGAGAAAGGCACCAGAAAAAGTAAGTGTTCCCCTAAAAAAACTGGCTTGGCAGTATCAGCTTAAATAAATGACCACCAGGAGGAGCTCACCTAGTGTATCTAATATCCATGGAGACAATCATTCACAGGCACTTGAAGCAAAGAAAAAGGGAAGGGGTACTTAATAACAGAATGCTTAAATGTGGCTCTACAGATTTGAAGTGCCATCATGTCATATAAAAAGAACTCAATCCACTCAATCTAAGCAATTTACTCCAGCCAATACACAACACTCACAAAACTTTGCAGAAATCAATATTTAAGAATTCCCTGGAAATCTTATTGGAGCTATTAAGACAGATTAGAATACATAATTCAAGTCTCCAGTTTCTCAAAGTTCACTCTCCAAAACAGTTTCTTTATAAATCAAATACATTTTTCCAAATCATCATGTGCTTACAATTATTTAAGCAATAAGCCTGCAACGAAGACTGGAATTTACCAAGGTATTGTTCCATTTCCATTATACATTTTTATATACCAAATTAAATTTTGTATACTTCAAGAAAAAATCTCCTTCGATAAACTTCTAGAAAATTAAATACATAATTACAAAAGATTTTCCTTCTTAAATTTTTCCAAGAAGACAGATTTATATCCTTTTCATTTTCAGATGTGGATAAAAGTGGAAAGCAGGGTGGAGACAGACCTGCTACCCAATTCCAGAGGCCAGCATCAAGACTGTGTTCTAGATTTGTTCCACTGGACGGAACAATGCACATGGAATACAATGTGAATGGTGCCATCTAGAGTTGTGCAGCTCAGCAGAACTGCGGGGGTAAAATAAAACCTCAACAAGCTTCTATCCGTGAACCTAGCAGACAGAATACATTTCTCCTGAAAATAGAGAAGATGGTCAATCTTAAATAAGTAGACCTGAGATGATAATGAAAGGGCTTTCTCACTGCAATTATCTCCCATTCTCAGAAAAGGTAGATTTATATGGAATCTATCCCAAGGAGAGTAAGATAGGCAACTTTCACCACATTGCTGTCATTCATACTTGCCTTCAATTTTTATGTCTTGATATTAGTTCATATCTTCTTGTTGTACAAATCAATTTAATTTCCAAAAAGCTGTAAGCAACTTCTCTGAATAATGAAAAGTTCCGTATGATTTATCTAATTATATTTAACTCAATTTCCAACAATAAAAACAGTATAGTTTGCTAACCAAAATAAAAACTGTTTTAGTTACTACACAATTTGAAAGAAGGAAATGAACAAAAGACAGGTAATCTAGAAAATATTAACCAGTAATAATTTTAAATAAGGAGAAAGAAAATACACTTAATGATTAAAACAATAAACATCTTAAAGTATGTACTACTTGCCAAAACTCTGCTTCGAGCAGTCTTTAAAATTTTGGCTAATCTTTCTGACAACCAATTGGACAAGGAAGACTTACATTCGTAATATATGGTTCAATAGCTTGAGCTGTCCTCTTCAGTAAAGCCTTTGCCAAATCGTATGCTTGCTTGTTTAAATTCTGAGGGGGGAGGGGAAAAAAAACCTATATTATACACCACTAAATATGAAAAAGGAAATGTTACCTGTATTCAAAAACCTACTCTTAAGTATATAAATGAATAAGAAAACTCTAAAATTCAATTTGAATAAAAGGGAGGCAGCACAGCAAAGACACTTTTCTCTGAAGACTCAGTAGTCTGGTAGATCTTAAGATCCCTGTTTAGTATTTTAATACGTAATATGTGCATGCTTAGTCGCTAAGCCATGTCTGACTCTTCGGAACACCATGGACTGCAGCCCGCCAGGGTCCTCTAATTGGATTTCCAAGGTAAGAATATTGGAGTGGGTTGCCATTTCCTTCTCCAGGGGGATCTTCTTGACCCAGGGATCGAACCTGGTTCTCCTGCACTGCAGGTGGATTCTTTACCGTCTGAACCACCAGGGAAGCCTGTATAGCATACTACAGCTTATTTACTCATTCTCCTATTCATAGACATTAAATTGTCTTGTACATGGCTCTTGCACATATAAGAAATAATTTTCTATAAATACTACCTTTATCATTTTTCAAATGAGCTGTTTTTGCCTTATTCTTATTTGTGAAGTTTCTCTATAAATTCTATCCACTAAATATCTGTCAATTATATGCACAACATATCTTATAGTTAACATTTTTACAATGCTTATGGTACCTTAGGACATAGAAGTTTTAATTTTAATATAAGCAGATATTATCAATCTTTTCCTATTTGGCTTGTGCTCTCTCCACTATTTGGCTTGTGTTCTCTCTACATTTTTAAAATTCTTTCTACACTGATGTTAATTTGTTGTTTTATATTTTTGAATAAAGCTTTAAACACCAGCTTTTCATATTTAGATCTGTATTCTACCTGTACTTTATTTTTCTGCATGGTGTAAAATAAGAATCTTGTATTATTTTCCACATGGACATTCAAGTCCATTATTCCCTCCAGAGACTTCCCTGTAATATCCACACTCTCAAGTTTCTATATAACTATGTATCTATTTGTAAGGTATCCATTACTTCCATATGTCCCTTGGTGTATTACTATTACTGTCTGATTTTACAGTCAGAGACATATGGAAGCAATGTCTTAATATCAGGTTAAGGTAAGTCCCCGCTTTCTTACTCTTTTTCAAAAACCAATCTGTCCAACTAAAAACACATGCTAACATACACCCACATTCACAGTATCTATTTTGATTGGGTTATCTATTAGTATGCAGAGGAATGACATTATTATGATACTGAGTTTCCCATCACATAAACATAAGAAATCATGCAACATATTGAAGTGTTCTTTTATACTTTTCCATCAATTGCAATAACTTTCAACGCTAAGGTCATGTACAGTGTTATTAGATTTCTAAGTAGCTCAAGTTTTTGTTAAAAGCTACAAATAAAATGTTTTTCCAGATTACACTAACAGATTTTTATATATTGATCTTATACCTAGCAACTGCAGAATTTTCTTACTTGTTCTAGAAACTAATTCATACATTTTTTTTTCTGTACAGTCAGAACATCTGCAAATAATTTCAATTTTCTTTCTAATCCTTTTTTATCTTGTTTGTATTGTTTTATTCCACTAACTTAAGGCCTCTAGTTAATGTCGATTAGAAACAGCATACTTGTCTCTTTCCTGAGTAGAAGTGACATTTTTATAATATCCCTAACTTCAAAGAGAATGCCTCATCGTTTCACCATTAAGTGCAGTACCATACACAACCTTATAAGGATAAAGAAATTACTTTCTATTTCAAATATGCTAATATTCTTTATCTTAAGTTATACTGAATTTTAGCAAATAGTTTTATTGATCTACTGATATTTTGATCTACTGTTATTTTTTCTCTTTGCTCTGTTAATTTCCACAAATATCTTAGCCTACTATTAACCATCTTTGTATTCCTAAAATTAAGTCAATTTGCTCATTACCAATATTACTTTGTATCATTCTGGATACTGTCCATTGCTATTTTATACTGGATTTACATGAGTATGCTGCTGCTGCTAAGTCGCTTCAGTAAGTGTCCGACTCTGTGCGACCCCAATAGACTCCTCTGTCCCTGGGATTCTCCAGGCAAGAATACTGGAGTGGGTTGCCATTTCCTTCTCCAATGNAAATTAAGTCAATTTGCTCATTACCAATATTACTTTGTATCATTCTGGATACTGTCCATTGCTATTTTATACTGGATTTACATGAGTATGCTGCTGCTGCTAAGTCGCTTCAGTAAGTGTCCGACTCTGTGCGACCCCAATAGACTCCTCTGTCCCTGGGATTCTCCAGGCAAGAATACTGGAGTGGGTTGCCATTTCCTTCTCCAATGCATACATGCAGGCTAAGTCGCTTCAGTCGTGTCTGACCAACTCTGTGCAACCCTATGGACAGCACCCCTCCAGGCTCCTCTGTCCACAGGATTCTCCAGGCAAGAATACTGGAATGGGTTGCCATTTTATTTTAAATTAAATTATCCTCCTTTCTTGCACTTGGTTTTTTCTAGTTTCCCTATGAAAATTAATTCTGCTCATAATGTGAATTGTAGAACATGCCTTCCTTTTTATAATCTGAAAAAGCTTTCTAAGTATCAGGATTACATGGCACTTAAATGATTAATAGAAATCTGCTGGTGATGCATTTTAAGTTCTCTTATGCTCGGTTTGAGTTCTGTGGCTGTTGCTATTCTTACTGTCATGGCTGTCTGGCAGGAAGGCCTTTGTTTTATGGATAGAGTTTCTAAAACCAATTAAATTTTTTAGTGGTTAAAGGTTATTCATATTTTTCTCTCTTGAGAAAAAATTGGCAAGTTCTATTTTCTAGAAATTTGACCAATGCCAAATATGTTAGCATAAAATAATGCTCATGGAATTGTTTTTGATCTTTTTAATGTTTGCTGTTCTTCATTTCACTCTAAAAGTGTTTACTGACACCATCTCCCTTTTTCTGATTTGACGTGATTTGACTTAAATTAGCACCTTTAGGTTTTTCTGAAATGTCACAGTGTTTTCCATTTGATTAACTTCCATTCTTCATTGTTTACTTTCTTCTACCATTTGTACACTCAACTTTTTGAGCTGGAAACAACTATAAAGTTGTAGACAAAATTTTTAACTTGAATCCCAGAGGATTCAATATGTATCATTTTAATTATCATTTCTAAATATCTAGTGATTTCCATTATGGTTTATTCTTTCAACAGATTATGAGTGCTACAGCATTGTTAACTTTGTGTTTTAAAATCCTCAAGAACCACTGGTCTATTAGATTTATAATTACTGGGAAGTTTTTAAAATGGCCCACCAAACTGTGAGTTTGTCCTTATAATTTTTCAATATATGCTTTATATATTAATATTTTTAGTCTATGTAACTCCAAGTTAGATATCATTTTAGTGCTATAATTTATCACTGTATAAATCCCTTCTCTACCCAGTAAAGACTGTTGCTGCTGCTGCTGCTAAGTCGCTCCAGTCGTGTCCAACTCTGTGCGACCCCACAGACGGCAGCCCACCAAGCTCCCCCGTCCCTGGGATTCTCCAGGCAGGAACACTGGAGTGGGTTGCCATTTCCTTCTCCAGTGCATGAAAGTGAAAAGTGAAAGTGAAGTCACTGAGTCGTGCCCAACTCTCAGCAACCCCATGGACTGCAGCCTACCAGGCTCCTCCGTCCATGGGAGTTTCCAGGCAAGAGTACTGGAGTGGGGTGCCATTGCCTTCTCCAACCCAGTTAAGACTATACTACCCAAAAATCAATACAAGCTACTTCAATTTTCCTTCAGTTAGTATGTGCTTGGCAAATACTTTTCCCATCCTTTTAGTGTCACCTTTGGTGAAATTACTTTTGTTGTTATTTCTTATTAACAATGACCAGGTGGATAATTTTTAACCTAATCTGACAACCTGAAGTAGTAAATTTGGTCCATTTACATTTATTTTACTTCTTCCCTGTATTGTAACCCTTAAAATTTTAACAGAAGTATTTCATTTAAAGTCCAAAGCAAATTTTTTTACAGCTCTATCCTCCTGATCATCACCAGGATCCTGTCACTCACTGACTCCATTAAGTCATTCCATCTTACATGCAATTTTTATCCAACGGTTTAGGACCATTTTGTTAATATCCCTTTAGTAAGTACAATTTTTACTACTATTGTTTTTGCTTTATATCAGTTCTTAGAGCATTTTGTTGTTCACCACTATTACTTACATTTCACTTCTTTCAAGTTTCAACTTCCAGTATTCTAAAGTATTTGAAGAGTAGTAGTTCTTTCAGGAAGGGTATATTGACAAGTTGTATATTTAATGTCTTAAGTTCACTAAAACTGGATAGCAACTGTGTCTGTGTAGTTATTTTATCTTAGCACTTTGTGAAATATAGGTCCATTATCTTCTGGCATCTGTCCTTGCTACTGAGAAGTCAGACATCACTTTAAGGTTTATTCTTTGTAAGGGCTATGCTTTTCCCCTCTGGATGCTTTGTATGAATACATTATTTCTATTTCAGCATTCTACAATTTCTCCAGGATGTGTCTGCACTGCGTTTTGTTTATATCCTGATCATGACCCTTTTGTTACCTCACTCATAAATTTATGCTTTTCATCAATTCTAGAAAATGTTAAGCAAATATATACTTGCATATCATTTCTTTTTCCATTTTTATTTGGTGTTCTGTATCACTTTTAGATATACTGGACCTTTGCAGTCTTTCACCTGTTAGAATCTTTTGTTTTCCTTATCTCACTGTATTTATATAATATCCTCAGATCTATATCCTAGTTCTCTAAATGTCTATTACAATCCAATAAAGATTTTGATCTCAATGACCATTTTTAATTTATACTTTTCTTTCCCCTAACCTTACACCTTCTACTTTCCTATGTCAAGCTATCATGTTTTTTTAACTCTTAAACTCATAGGCATTAAGACATAAAACTGTTATATTTCATTCTGTTAAAGGCATTTATCATTTTTAGTTTATAAATACATTATCTGAATTTTTAGTGCCTGATTTTTCAGTATTGAGGGACTATTTTAAAAGTTTGGAAATTTTGGATTATGAGGTCAGTTTCAATGGCAATATTTCTGAGAAAGCTGTATAGCTATAATTTAAATTATATTTTGCCAGAAAGGTCTTAAGTTTGTCAAGACCTTTATCCTGTGACTCACAGAACCATATTTCCACTGCTTACTAGAGTGTTAGTCATTTTCAAAGAACAAAACACACAAACAAATATACATACACAACTCAATTAATATTACCCAGGCAAGAAATACCAGTGCCATCAACATTTCCTTCTTTCCAAATTAGTAAAGACTTCTCTTTTAATTTCACCCCACCTTTCAAACTATACTATCACTATCTTTTACCCAAGGCCCTAATTGGTTATGTATCTCCCAACATATATAAGAGAATCAAAGAAAAGAAAATGAAAGTGTTAGTCGCTCAATCATGTCCAACTCTTTGCGACTCCATGGATTGTAGCCTGGCAGACTCCTCTGTAAATTTCCGAGTAAGAATACTGGAGTGAGTTTCCACTTCCTTCTCCAGGGATCTTCTCAACCCAGGGATTGAATCCATTTCTAAGTAGCTATTAATATATTCCTTGAAACATAATCCTATATAAAACTGAGTTATTACAGATGTTTTATCACATGTACTAAATCTACTATCTCTTCTTTCCATTTAATTAATGACTAATAAGTGTTTCATGTTTTCAGTTTAGTTCAATGTGTCCGACTCTTTGCGAACCCATGAACCACAGCACGCCAGGCCTCTCTGTTCATCACCAACTCCCAGAGTCCACTTAAACCCATGTCCTTTGAGTCAGTGATGCCATCCAACCATCTCATCGTCTGTCATTTCCTTTTCCTCCTGCCCTCAATCTTTCCCAGCATCAGGGTCTTTTTCATTGAGTCAGCTCTTCACATCAGGTGACCAAAGTATTGGAGTTTCAGCTTCAACATCAGTCCTTACAATGAACACCCAGAACTGATCTCCCTTAGGATGGACTGGTTGGATCTCCTTGCAGTCCAAGGGACTCTCAAAGGTCTTCTCCAACACTACAGTTCAAAAGCATCAATTTTTCGGCACTCAGCTTTTTCCACAGTCCAACTCTCATGTCCATACATGACCACTGGAAAAACCATAGCCTTGACTAGACGGACCTCTGTTGGCAAAGTAATGTCTCCGCTTTTGAATATGCTGTCTAGGTTGGTCACAACTTTCCTTCCAAGGAACAAGCATCTTTTAATTTCATGACTGCAATCACCATCTGCAGTAATTTTGGAGCCCAGAAAAATCAAGTCAGCCACTGTTTCCACTGCTTCCCCATCTATTTGCCATGAAGTGATGGGACCGGATGCCATGGTCTTAGTTTTCTGAATGTTGAGCTTTAAGCCAACTTTTTCACTCTCCACTTTCACTTTCATCAAGAGGCTCTTTAGTTCTTCACTTTCTGCCATAAGGGTGGTGTCATCTGCATATCTGAGCTTACTGATATTTCTCCCGGCAGTCTTGATTCCAGCTTGTGCTTCTTCCAGCCCAGTGTTTCTCATCATGTACTCTGCATAGAAGTTAAATTAGCAGGGTGATACTATACAGCCTTGACGTACTCTTTTTCCTATTTGGAACCAGTCTGTTGTTCCATGTCCAGTTCTAACTGTTGCTTCCTGACCTGCATACAGGTTTCTCAAGAGGTAGGTCAGGTGGTCTGGTATTCCCATCTCTTTCAGAATTTTTTTTCTCCCGGCAGTCTTGATTCCAGCTTGTGCTTCTTCCAGCCCAGTGTTTCTCATCATGTACTCTGCATAGAAGTTAAATTAGCAGGGTGATACTATACAGCCTTGACGTACTCTTTTTCCTATTTGGAACCAGTCTGTTGTTCCATGTCCAGTTCTAACTGTTGCTTCCTGACCTGCATACAGGTTTCTCAAGAGGTAGGTCAGGTGGTCTGGTATTCCCATCTCTTTCAGAATTTTCCACAGTTTATTGTAATCCACACAGTTATGTTTCACTGAACACAATTAATGTTCATTAACATTAATCAATAAAAGTCTTCAAAACTAAGAATAAAGCAGGATAAACTGCATTTTAAACATAAGTAAATTCTGGACCCTACTGTTGACAGGTTTTAGATATATATTCAAGTATATTCGGCTACTTACCTTATGAGCAGGTACCAGATTTACCAAAACTGTATCCAAAAGCTCTTGAGATACTGTATCACCTTCACAAATAATAGAACTCATGAGATCCACCATATGCATATGAACTTTCTGATTGTGGCCATTGCTGAAATTCAAAATTAGTATTTCATTTAAATTTAAGCATAGCTGAAATTTATAGGATTTAATCATAACATGGAGCATCACATTTTATTTTACAATGATATTAAGGTATTAATTAAATACAATTATATATATTCATTTAAAGCTTCCTTCTCCCCAAAATCTTACAGTAGCATCCAAAATATTTTTTAAACTACATTTCCAAGATGACGTTTGCTAATTTTTATCAGTCTCACAATCAAAAGTAATTATATCAAATGTAACTTTAGTTTGGCCTTAAATTCAGAGCATCAAACTGCTTTGTTGAAGTTAATTCTAACAGATGATTATAAGGAATACACAAAGAACTAAATGATTCACAGGAATTAAGGGATCAGTAATATGTGATTTAAACAAAAGAAAAATAATATAATAAAAACATTTTTATATCAGCTAGTTAACTAATGCCACTCTTGTATTATTCTCTGCAATACAAAATTAGCTGTATTTATTTTCAAAACGTATCTATAAAAATCATGTTACTGAATTAAGTTACAAATATTAGTCTTCTGATATTCATCATAAAACACAGTTTATGCAGATTCATCTATAAGCTAAAAATCCTTTATATTTAAAAAAGATTATAATCTTAGTAAACTTACTTTATAACTGAAAATAATGTTCTGTATAATTGGGTAAAAATTTCATTGCTGTCTTCCAACTCAAAGCATATGTTATATGACTTGACCCAAGCAATATTCTAAAATTAAGAGGTGAAATGGGTAAAATTTTAATTAGTAAAAATATACATGTATAGAAACCATTTTAAAATGTCAGTTCAAAATATAACATACTGCTTACCTCAAGTAAATAAAAATATCTATTGAATTGTGGGCTCTTTGTATCTTCTAGTCCCTTCAACTGCCTTGTTATAAACATAAATATATCCTTAAAAAAAAGGACAAGGTTTTGTTTAGATTATGAAAACATCCACTAAATTCCTAAAGATAATTCAGCACTCATATGTATCTATCATGATAAAATTGTAAAGAACCAGTTTAAAAAAAGAAAAAAAAACAACTTGCATTTGGCTCAAATTTTTTAAATGTGCATTATCATGAAAACACCAGATTTCTTACCCCCTTTAAAGGAAGACAGTAAATCATTTACCATGATCTAAAAGTAGAGAAAGAAAAACATCTTACAGTAAGTTGAAAACAACAGCCCTGAAAACCGAGTAAAGTAAAACTTATGCTGTTATTAGAACGAACACGTTGCAATGACTGAACGCTGATTTGATCAGGTTTGTGGAATGGCATTATATACGGTAATTGTACAGAAAGAACACAGTTTAGGAAACTTAAAATTGCAAAACAAAATCACCCAGTGGAAAGAAAATAGACTGCAGAAACTTAGAAATTTTAAAAAGACCCTTAGAAGTTAACTTGCCAGGCTTCCTACCCAGTCATTATAATTATTAATACTTGTTTTTCCCTACAATTTATCAATCTATCTCCATCTCTTGCTTTTGACTTTTTATTGCACATCCCTTTATACCTGTGTAAAATAGGTTCAGTATCACTTTGAGTCAAATTTGTATGGAGATGATGTCTTTGGAAAGTTTGGAAAAGGCTAAAATTATAAAAGCTAAATTCTATAAAGGAAGCATGCTAATCTGTCAAAAAAAAGAGAGAGAGAAAAAAATTCCCTTATAATAAAATGATAAACCTTATTAAAAGGGAAGAAACAGAATATGCAGATTACTAAGTAGCTTTTCAAAAAAAAATACTATCAAAAGTACACTCTTCAAAAATGATTACTAAATACAACTACTCTTTAAATCAATTAAGTACCTCAAATTAGAGGTTCACAATTCATCTGGGTACACAACTGCACAGACCAGCTCACATTATCTACTTTAAGTCTCCGAGCACTCTCAAATCTTATAATTCAGTTTACTTTTAAATGACAAATATTGTTCCCTATTTCCCCCACTGTGAGATATATAAGACAAACATGCCCACAGCAGTTTGGGCATTCCTTACTGGCATCCTGGCTCACTGGATCAAATGAGTAGGTTTCTCATTTCAGTTTTTAAAATGCAAGTCCCTGACTATAGAACCAAGTCCGGGCTTTTTTTCACCAAGGTAAACCCAGTTCCTGACAGGTAACTAACATAAACATTTGTTAAATATAATAAATCTAAATTATCTTTTTTTTAATTCATACTCAGTAATCTTCCCGTGGACTGATTTTCTAACCCACAGTTTCTGCAGTTATCTTTTATTATTGCTGGTTTTTCTAATGTTCTTCTAACCTGCCTTACTCAATATTTTTTTGCACAGTTATTTTCATTCTTTTTATCCACTTGATTAACCAGGTTATTCCCTTTCTTTTTCCATCTTTTAAAAATCATTTCATTGACATAGCCTTTACTTAAAACTACCATAATCAAGTACTAGATATGTTTTCTACCTTTCATTAAAATTTTGCCCATTGTATTTTCTTCAGAACAATGCACATCACATCTTCCATTATATGAATTAGGATTCCTATAAATTCACATTTACACTAGATACTGTCTTTTCAATAATGAACATGGTCTTCACATGAATTTTTAAAAAGGAGAAGGAAGTGTATCCCAAGGGATAGCACTAATGATGACATAATTTAAAAAGTATAGGAATTCCCTGGCAATCCAGTGGTTAAGACTTGGCACTTTCACTACCATGGCCAAGGTTCAACCCCTGGTCAAAGGACTATGATCCCACAAGCCACACGGAGGGGTCAAAAAAAAAAAGTATAAAATACACTTTACTAATCAACTTCTTATTCTGAAGATCAGAACTTGTTTTATAAAATTAAGTACTAATGGGGGGAAGGAAATTCTACAGAAAATAAAGAAAACAAAAGTAGTTTAGCAAACGACTGCTGCAATTAATGTCAGAGATGCCAAACAAATAATCTAAATACTTTAATACCCGTTTCAGTTAGAAAGATTAAAGTATTAGTCAATCTTGGCAGTTCTTTGAATCAATACTTGCCTTTAATTTATCAGGGGATGTATAAGGAGCTTCAGGAGCATAAATCCGGAAAATATCAGCAAGGCAGCAGGCTACCAGTAAGCGAACATCTTTATCAGGATGCTTGAGGAAAAAGTCTGAGGCAAGATGTAAAGCTAGGTTTAAATAAAGCTCCTTTTCTTCTTCAGAGTCCTGGTCCATATCCATGAAAGTTTTCACAACCATCTATATAAAAATAAAATGAAATCAAATAATGATATCCTCTGTGTAAAAATATATTCATCTGAAAATAAAAATCATATTAATTACAAAGGTTAACTTTCAATAAATACACTTTCATGTTTCCTCTAAAAGTATCTATCTGTAGCATCCAATGAAGTACTTCCTGTGCTACAGTAAAAGAGAACAGGAGGTGGATAGTTCATTAGTAAGACTCAATAGCACTCATGGAGTGGGCACAAGAGAGCAAACCCTTACATAAAAGAAGTGGAACAGAAACAACAATCATGAAAAACTACATAGTCTGAACTCTGTGAAGAGCTTTCTCTAATATCAGCAGTCACAGTGAAGTCCCAGCCTGCACTATTTCTACTTCACATGAGACTTAACGAAACTGCCGAACTTGTTAGGGACAATGTAAAGGTGACCGTGTGGCATCCACTAGGTGGTGCTACAAACACCAATCCACAAGCAGGACTGGACTGGGTCCCTGAGACACATGGCAACATGGGTCTCCCCCCAGGTGCAGAGTGAACACTTCTGAGTAATGAACTGCCCAATGCCATACTAAATAATCACAGCAGCTGTGGCTAACAGTATTCCTCACAGGATGGACCCTCAGTTCTACTAAATCGGAATCCAGAACCAGGCATGCACCAATCCTTCCAGATTAATGGCACTCCATTAATTTAAGGGTAAAATGTCCAGGGCTACTCTCCTAACCTCTTAATTTTATTACTTTTAAGATATATGCTTTGATGGACTCAGGTGTATTATGGGGGAAGGAATGGAAAGCTACATGCAAGGAACTCGTTCTTTCCTTGGAATTTCTTCACAAGAGTGAGAGAGAAAGTATATTTTGAATAAAATATTATAGGAAACTCTAGGAATAACATAAACAATGACATCTTATATATTAGCAAGATTTTATAAAACTTAACAGAGGGAAGTGTAAATTAGAAAGAAAAAAAGAAAACTAAGCAGATTATTGCTGGGCATAAATGTCTACAAAATAATGAAAGGATACTACAAGCACTGCATGTGAACACTGTGGCAATCATTCCACCAAAATAATCAAGGGTCAGAAAACAGGAATTCCTCAATACTGTGTACAACTCATATCATATCATTGCTGAAATACAAACAAATCTGAGGAAATAAACGTACTTTTTCTCTAAAAATTTAATAGGTCAAGAAAATCTAGATACTCAGAAATGAAAAATACCATATACAGTTTGCAGCTTAGCCATTTCTAATAAAATATACACAAACTCTGAACTAGATAAAAGACCCACATATTGGTAAACTTAATCTGCTCAAAGATGCCTTTTGCTTTCAATAATAAACACCTTCTATCTGTCATTCCAGTATTGTATGCATAGGCTATAATACTAAGATTTTATGTGAAATTTATAATAGTACAAGGAGTTTTTTTCTTCTAATAAAAACAATCATGCAGCAATAAAGTAGTATTGTAAGGCTCCTAGGCCTTCAGTGATTAATTATGGCAAACTTTCTACACTGGAATATACGTAAATATTAATAACAGGCAACATGTCTAGGCAGATACAACACTGAAGGGGAAAAAAAATGCTTAAAAATAAAGAACATCTGAGCTAATCAGCTTAATAATCTCCTTGGCCACTCTGCTCTTCTAACCATTTTAATCATGAAGACCATCAATGATGGTGAAAGATGAAATATAATTCAAGCAAATAAGAAGAGTTTAACCATACAGTGACTGCCTCATGAATGCAAGTTCGCCATCCATCTTGACTCAGTGCTGCACATCAGAAACCAAGAGCTAAAAGTAACTCTTTAACTTCATTTCAAAATATAAGAAAGTAAAATGTAGACTTAATACTCAGTAGAAAGAATTAAATCTTTTAACTTTAATAAGAATTAAAAATCAAATTAAAATGGTTGTTTTTATAAAATGAGATATTGGAGAGAGGAGACAACTTTTGACAGATAATAAGGAGTATAAGCATATTGGGGATTTGTCTTTTATACCCAAGTAGAGCCTGGTGGGCTGCCGTCTATGGGGTCGCACAGAGTCAGACACGACTGAAGCGACTCAGCAGGAGAGGACGCCCTAAAAATCCTAAGCTTCACCTTTTCAACTATGCTCCAATTAACAATAGCTAAGGAAATTCTACAATTCTTTACCTATTCCACTTTCTTAGCTCCTAATTACAGCTAACTAGTTTTGGCCAAGAAATATTTTCTGCTCTGATGTGCTTTACCAAGCTGCCTTACCAAGGTACAGCCCTATATGATTTCCACAGGCGCTCTCCCCAACTCCACTTATCCTAAACGGATGCCCAAAGGACATAACCTAATTCTACTCACCTTTAACCGTCTCACCATCTCTTCTTTAGATATTTTATCTGAGATTTCCTTGACACCAGGAGGATAGGTAATTTTTCCATCATTGGTCCTTGTCTTTGAATGAGCCATGATGGAAATATTTTTACCCCTAAAACAAGAAAACTATTAGATGCAAACCTCCCCCAAAAAAAGCATTAACAATATTCATAATAAACATGAAAAAATTATAACTCCTAATTTATAGTAATTCATTGATGTAATGAAAATCATTTTATTGAACATTTCTCCAAATTTTAAAATTTTATTTTTACTTTCATTTCCATTAGTGACAAGCTAAGTTACTTGAACTAATCCTTCAATTACAAAAATATGTGATTTTATTTAATTATATACTTACCTACATATATAAAATATTATAATATTTATAATATACACTATAAAAGTATATATATATATATATATATAATACACACACAGCTTTCTTTTACAGTATTAAAAATTACTTGGGCTAAAATCTAAGAGAATTCAGGAATCCAGAGAAGTAAATGGAACATTATATCTACTTACACCCTGAGCCCATCTGCCAACCCTGACAAATCTAGAGTCCCGTTTCAGTGATCTTACGGGAAGAGGAGGACAGACTCCTGTCAAGATAGAACATCAAACAAAAGACCCTTCCTGACATTAATGTAGAATACTACCCCAACCCCCAAAAGATAATGCTTTCCAAGAGGTCGCTGAATTCCAAAGCACGGATTTTTATGCTACAGGAAGAAACCAACTCATTTCTCACTAGCAAAAATGTGTTGACTGTAATGGTCCTATTTTGATTAATAAAGCTGTGTTTGAGCCTAGTTGTGTGATTTAAAATTCACAGTCCAAAACCACAGTTACTCTTTCACCAACCTAACAATTTCGTCCAGCCAACTAGCATAACCATGATACTGACACCCAATGAGAAAAGTAAGAGAAGGGAAAAGAACCACCAACAGGTCTTTCCTGTTTACAAAGTTTTAAAATAAAATACTAGGAAAAAAAAAAAACTTAGAAACCAAATGTAGTTGCAGATAAAAAACTGGGTTTAATCCCAGAAATGCAAGGTTGAATTCACCATATTAACAGAATAAAAAAGAAAAATCATGTAATAATCTCAAAAAATTAAGAGACAATGTTTGAAGAAAATTCACCATCAATTCACAATTATAAAAGAAAATAAGGAAAAAAGTTCAACAAACTAAGAATTATAGGAAAGATTTCTGAATCCAAGAAAGGTAAGATGCTATACCCTACAGCATAAACCATGTTTATCGATGCTCTTCTGAAGATGTTTTACCTATTTTCAGGACCTACAAAAACATACCTGCTATCATCACTTGTTTAACACTGTAATAGAGATGCTGCTGAGAACTCAAGATGAAAACTTATAAAGAATTCAGTGACAGATTAATTATAAATCGGCATGAGGGATCTTACTGGACTGATAAAAATATTCTAAAATTGGACTATGGTGAGTTTCACATCTCAAGATATTTACTAAAAATTATTCAACTATACACTTGAAATAGGCCAATCTTATTAATTTTATGATCTATAAATTATATCTCAATAAAGTTGTTTAAATTTTTTACGTTCTGAGACTTTCATCTATAAGAAAAAGATGACACTGTACCCATATGTCACACCATACACAAAAGGAATTTCAGGTCGATTAATGAACTAAATATTGGGGTAATTGGAAAGGATTTTAAAATATAATGTGGGAAAACAACTTTACAACCTCGGGTTAGGAAAAGCCAAGAATCAAACCTACAGCTGTTTGTGTCCCTTCAACCAAAGAAGATATTCACTGAATGCCTAGGATAAAACCTTCTACAGGAAGATAAATATAAATGTGACAGGATTCCCAGTTTTCCATAGAACCTGGAATATAAGAAAGTCTCTCTACCTTGCCTCAACAGAAGCAAAAGCTGTTTGTCTTCCTTAACAACAGACACATGATTATGACCACAGACTACAGCTTAATAATGTAGACATGGTTCCATCTATACAGTCAAAACTTTATCAAGAACCTATTATGCGCATGACATTCTAGAGTGGCTATAGGGCCACATGAGTTAAGACAGGTCTCAAAATTGACAAAGGAAATAGACATTCCCCCTAAATGATTAAATCACAATAAATCCTAAAGTTATCAACAGAAATAACAATGAGACTGGAAAAATAGAAGATTGAAAAAAGTCGAAAGTAGATGGGGGTGAAGTGTTAACAATATACAGAACAAAAGGACAGAGAAAAGAATCTGAATTCTGGTCTAAATCTGAATTCAGTTCAGAATCTGTTACTGGTCTAAAGCCATGACTAAAGGAAAAGGTGGAAGGAAGTAAAAGGGAGCGAAGAAGGAAAGGTAGAGCAACAAAGCAGCCGGTCTCTCAGTTTGCACTTCAGCTTCATAAGCAATGGTTTTGTGAGCAGAGGTTTGAAATACTTCTGTGAGTATACCCAAGGGCTGTTTCCTCAAAGTAAAGATAAATTTACTGGCCCCCCTCTATAAGCAAACTCCATGTACCTTGAATTCTCAAGATTATGTTTAAACTTCTCCCAACCTCCTTAGGCCGAGCTTGGCTCTTCCCCCTAGAGCTTGGAAAACTGTGAACATATCATAATAAGCATTTAACCACATCACATTTAATAAATTCATTTGTCTGTTTCCCCAACTTGACTATAAGTTCCTTAAAACAAGGATCTGTTGTTCAGTCACTAAGTCATGTCTGACTCCTTGCGACCCCATGAACTGCAGCACGCCAGGCTTCCCTGTCCTTCACTATCTCCAGGAGTTTGCTCAAAGTCACGTCCACTGAGTCAGTGATACCATCCAACCATCTCACCCTCTGTCACCCCCTTCTCCTCCTGCCCTCAATCTTTCCCAGCATCAGGGTCTTTTCCAATGAGTCAGCTCTTTGCATTCGGTGGCCAAAATATTGGGGCTTCAGTATTGGTCCTTCCAATCAATATTCAGGGTTGATGTCCTTTAGAACAAGGATTAGTTAGTTAGTTAGTTAAGTTGCTCAGTTGTGTCCGACTCTTTGCAACTCCATGGACTGTAGCCCACCAGGCTCCTCTGTCCATGGGATTCTCCAGGCAAGAATCCTGGAGTGGGTTGCCATTTCCTTCTCCAAGGGATCCTCCTGACCCAGGAATCAAACCCAGGTCTCCCACATTAGAGGCAGACGCTTTAACCTCTGAGCCACCAGGGTTTAGGCATCCTTAGAACAAAGTAGGTGCTCAAGAAATACTTGCTGAATCAATGACCAGAACTATTTTAAGAGACAGTGGCTCCAATAGGATATACAGACTAGGCAGAGGAGAAATCAAATACAGTAAAAACAGGAAACTGCTACAAAATTCCAATAAGAACTAATAAGGAACAGACTGCAGGGAATGACTAAAAATAAGAAAACTGATGCAAAGACTATGAATGCTTACTTGAGAGAAGTAGAAGATGATTACAAGATTCAAAGCCTTTGTTCCTAGAAAGTCAACCATTTAAGTATCTACTGAGAACTTCCCTGGTGTGACAGCAGTTCTCTAGGCACTAAGGATACAATGGTAACACATAAAATAGTTGCCCTCATCATAACAGAGATAGGGAAAAACCAGTGAGAAGTCCAGTCTTTGGAAAAATTAAGTTTGGAATACAAGGCAACTAGAGATGTTAGCTGAAGTTCTAGAGAAAAGTCAATGAAAGAAAATACTTTAGAACCACATATAGCTTACGCTTTGGGGGCTTACAGAATCAATAAAGAAAATGTGTAGGGTGAGCTGAAATACAGAGACTAAACTCTAAGAAATATCTGAATTGATGTGGGGGTGTCAGGAAAGAAAACAGAAGAGGGTCAAAAAAGAGAGAAAAATATTGCTTTTTAACTAGGGGAAAAAAAAATGTTTGAAGATAGAGAGATGCTATATAGTGTTAGTGACTTTGGAAATACACATCACTCTTTCAAGATAACCCCAGGCCCTTGGACTTGGTAAACTGATCTCTTTATGTACTTCCCAGACAACAACAGGAATGAACACCAAATAATAATGTAAGACAAAAAGGTGGAAAGGAGAAAGAGAGAGAAGAAGGAGAGCAATACAGAAGAAGAAAGGAAGGTTACAGTAAAGAAATAGGCTATTCCACTGTTATGGGAAGTCAAAGGGAAAAGATACATTGACACACAGCTGCTCCTCTAAAATAGTGTCAAAGAAATCATTTGACATTCATTTTGTGTTGAATTTCAATAGTATACATTATGATAGAGCAAATGAACTGAAAATAAGAAAGTAGTAACTTTATTTATATAAAAACAGACCTGTGTCAGAGTCCATTTATACACTGTATATAAATGTAATATAGAGTACATATGTATATGGACTTCCCAAGTGGCTCAGTAGTAAAGAATCTGCCTGCCAATGCAGGAGATGCAGGTTTGATCTCTGGGCTGGGAAGATCCCCTGGAAGAGAGCATGGCAACCCACTGCAGTATTCTTGCCTGAAAAATCCCATGGACAGAGGAGCCTGGCAGGCTACACAGTCCATTGGGCTGCAAAGAGTTAGGCACAACTGAGGGACTTAAACACCACACACCTATATGTATATATTAATTTCAAATACTATTATATACATGTTGTTATAAAACCTAGTTTTGTATATAGAATGAACAATGAAACGCAAACTATTCTAATACTAAAGAGTTTATACAACCACTGAGTAAGTTCTAAGAAAATGAAAACATATTAAAAGAAACATATTGGTAATTTAAAAAATCATACTAACAATCCTAGAAAGGAAAAAAAAAATCAATGAAATCATCATTCTACCCTGGATTAAATAAATGTTCACAAGATACAATAAAGACTGCAGTAAAAATATTAAAAGTCTTTTCAATGAATGGAAAAAAAGAACACAGCATTCACTGGATTAAACCACAAGGGTGAGAGCAATAGCAACAGTCATTGGTGAACTGATCTGGGAAGAAATAAAAACAGGTATCTGTCATTTTCATAATAATTTTTCTTAAACACCCACTATGTAGCAACAAGTTTATCAGAGTCACAGAAATCAAATCTAGTCACTACTAGAATCTCTACTTGCCCATTGTTATTAAAAGTTGCTTTTCCTTCTGGGACTTTACTACAGGTTTAAGGTGGAGTTAGAAAGAAAACAAGATTTTGTGAAGTCTGACAACTGTAAAAGGTAGGCTTCCTACAACCGGTACCTCTTATAACCAGCAGATGGTGCCCTCCATAAATATCAATACAACCCTTCCAGTACATAGTCAGACAAAGAAGGGTTTCCTCTTGGCCAGAGATAACTGAAAAAATAGTAAGAGTGTGTTCTAAAAGAAAAGAGACAAAATAAATTACGTTATTCTCCTTTAAGTATATAACCTTAAGGCTACATTTACATACTTCCCAACTACTAAAGCAAAAAGTTTTTTTTTTCCATATAAATGTTACCACTAACCCAACCATTCAGACTGAATCATCTTTATTAATTCAAATTAAGTATATTTAATAGTTATTCCTCTACGTTTTGGTAATACAAAGTAATATTAAATGCTTCAGGAAGTCATTTTAGAAAGCAGACCCATTTTGTTCATATTTCTGGTAATGTTTATTTATAAATGATTAAACATACGGTTACTCTCCTGCCTACATTCTTTTCAAGGACCATCATGGAAATAGAATTAAAAGCCTGATAACATCTCAACTAGCACCACTTTCTAACTAGTAACAAAGTGTTCTGAAAAATCCCTTTAAAGTAGTATTTTATATTAATAATGATAATATCTCTCATTTATTAAATGATTGGTATTACAGTCCACTGGGTCACAAGAGCTGGAGACAACTAAGCGACTAAACAACAACAAAATTTCCTCGTCGGTGGTCAGCTCAATGTCCCATTCACTGAGGGGATAAGACTATATAGTTTCAAAAAAAAAAAAAAAAAAAACTATATAGTTTCTCTGTTCACAAACCTCAAGCACACATTCTTATTATAACTCCCACTCTCAGTAGACATAGCCTCTACTTCACTGAGAAAACAGAAGCTCTATCACACAGCAACTTTCCCAGTCTCCCATTACTAAATCTGTTGTGACTGGCCAAAAATTTTGTTCGAGTTTTTCCATACAACCTTACAGAAACCAGAATGAACTATTGGCCAACCCAATACTACAAGTGGACCAAGCCCCTCCTTCCCTTCTGTTAACTAGAAAGTATGTAACCCTCTTCACGTGGAAAACAAATCCCTTCACAAGTGCACAGAATCCCATCCTCGACAGGTTTCTCAGAGACTTTCACTTCATCCGTTCTCTCTTCTTGCTCAGCATCTGTATCCTGTGTCTACTAGATCCTTCCCCTCAGTGTTCAGAGTCAGCACTCAGTTCTTGTGCGGAAAGAAATTCAGGCAAGAAGGGAAAGAAAAGAAGGTACAACATGCCTGTTTATTTTCTACATGCCTCTAGCTACTGTCTTCTCTCTCAAACCACCTTCATAGCCAAGCTTTCCAAAACGTAATCTGCACTTCCTCAGTTCCCATTTGCTTATCATACTAACCCAATTCTGTTTCCAGCATCCTCCAACACCAGCAATACTGCTTTTGCCATAATCACTGAGGCTGACTTCAAAAATGACAACAGATTTTTCTCTTCCCTCTATCTACAGCCTTGCAATGTGATTTTGTGGCTCCTCTCATCAAGAAGAGTGTTTTTCCAGCACTTGAATTTGAGATGGTCTTAGGACTTTGGTCACTAGGGCACTGGCAAGCTTAAAAAGTGCTTGTGTTTTGGAATTTACTGACTTGCATTCTTGAAACTCCTCCTTAGAAGAGCACACGCCCGGAAGTTATCCCACTGTAAACGGAGACATATACAGAGAGAGATCTCAGTTATACCAAGTATGACCATCATGAAGGAAGCCAGTCCCAGACAAACTTTTGGGTGATCACAGACACACACTTGTAGATGTATGAGCAAGCCCAGGTCAATCAGCTAAGACTGACCCAGATCAGCAGAACTACCCAATTAAGCCAACCTCAAGCTGCCAACCTGGAGAACTGCGAGAAATGTTGGGTGTTTAAAGTCAAGTTTTGAGGTGATTTGTAATGCAATAATAGCTAACTAAAAGTCATTACTGCCCTCCACGTTGCCAAAGAAAACACTTTTCCAATCCTAATTTTATTGATCTGAGCAGTTTATGACACACAGTACAGAGCAGACTCCTTTCTGAAACACTCCTTTCCTTTGTTTTCTGCTACGTTTTACCTTTTCCTCATTTTTCTCCTATTACTAGTAACTGTCTACTTTGTTTCCTTTTCTTCTATCCAACCTCTGATTATTAACTCACCAAGGCTTAATTCTATCACCTCTCTTCACTTCTTGGTCTATATGTTTTTCTCCCAAGGCTTCTGCCCCAGGCTTTCTTAAAGCCACTCCAAAACACCCCACCAAGAGCTCTCTTCTCAACTCCAATCCACATATACCACTGCCAACCTAACATTTCTATTTAGGTATTCTCAAAGGTATTCTCTTCCCCATGGAATGTTAGGTCCATGAATCAAGGTAAATTGGAAGTAGTCAAACAGGAGATGAGATGGCAAGCGTGAACATCGACATTTTAGGAATCAGTGAGCTAAAATGGACCATAATGGGCGAATTTAATTCAGATGACCATTATATCTACTACTGTGGGCAAGAATCTCTTAGAAGAAATGGAGTGACCATCACAGTCAACAAGAGTTTGAAATGCAGTACTTGGGTGCAATCTCAAAAATGACAGCATGATCCCTCTTCGTTTCCAAGGCAAACCATTCAATATCACAGTAATCCAAGTCTATGCCTCAATCACTAATGCCGAAGACACTAAAGTTGAAAGGTTCTATGATGACCTAAAAGACTTTCTAGAACACCAAAAAAAGATGTTCTTTTCATTAAAGGGGACTGGAATGCAAAAGCAGGAAGTCAAGAGATACCTGGAATAACAGGCAAGTTTGGCCCTGGAGTACAAAATGAAGGAGGGCAAAGGCTAATAGAATTTTGCCAAGAGAACACACTGGTCATAGCAAACACCCTCTTCCAACAATACAAGAGATGACTCTACACATGAACACCACCAGATGGTAAATACCAAAATCAGATTGATTATATTATTTGTAGCCGAAGATGAAGAAGCTCTATATAGTCAGCAAAAACAAGACTGGGAGCTGACTGTGGCTCAGATCATAAACTCCTTATTGCCAAATTCAGACTTCAGTTGAAGAAAGCAGGGAAAACCACTGGACCATTCAGGTATGACCTAAACCAAATCCCTTACGATTATACAGTGAAAGTGACAAATAGATCCAAGGGATTAAATGTGATAGAATAGTTGGCTAGGGGTGAGAAATAATTGACTACAAAGGGACACGAGTGATGTTTGCGCAATGACTAAAAATCATTCAATTGTACACAAAATCAATGTTTTCAAGAAAAGATAAATGAAGGAACAATCCATTCTATCAGAGACAGCAGGGAAAGCAGTCAGCCACACATCACAGGGAGTTGGACTTTAAGCCGTGGCAGACAAGGCGGCTAAGGCAGGACTCAGGACAGAGGAAACACAGAGCAATGAGCAGAAGCACATCTGTGACAAGATATGTGTGTTCCCAAAAATAAAATATAAATCAGTGGAACAGGATAAGCCCACACACCTATGGTCAGTTAATCTATGATAAAGCAATGTTGTAAAGACCGTCTCTTCAACAAATGGTGCTGGGAAAACTGGACAGCCACAGGTTAAAAAAAAATGAAAGTAGATCATTTCTTAACCCTGTACATAAAAATAAGCTCAAAATGGATTAAAGACCTAAATGTGAGACCGGACACTGTAAAACTCCTAAAGGAAAACATAGGCAGAACACTCTCTAACATGGGCTCTCCTGATAGCTCAGTTGGTAAAGAATCCGCCTGCAATGCCGGAGACCCTGGTTCCATTCCTGGGTCGGGAAGATCCACTGGAAAAAGGACAAGCTACCCACTCCAGATTTATGTTATTTCTCTAACATAAATCACAGCAATGTCTTTTTCAATCCATTTTCCAGAATAATGGAAATAAAAGCAAAAATAAACAAATGGGACATACTTAACCTCAGAAGTTTTTGCACAGGAAAGAGAACAATAAGCAAAACAAAGACAACCCACAGACTGGGAGAAAACATTTGCAAATGATGTGACCATAAAGGATCAGTCCCAAAAATTTACAACCAGCTTATGACACTTAATAGCATCAAAACAAACAACCCATTCAAAAAATGGGCAGAAGGCCTGAACAGCGTTTCTCCAAAAAGGACATACAGATGGCCGACAGGCAGGCACAGGAAAAGATGTTCAACGTCGCTATATCAGAGAAATGCAAATCAAAACCACAATGAGCTATCACCTCACACCAATCAAATGACGTTCATTAAAAAATTCACAAACAACAAATGCTGGAGAGGGTATGGAGAGAAGAGAACCCTTCCGCACTGTTGGTAGGAATGTAACCTGATACAGTCGCTATGGAGAACAGTATGGAAGGGTTCCTTAAAAAACTAAAACTAAAAATAGAGCTACATATGATGCTGCAATCCCACTCCTGGGCATATACCCAGAGGAAAACATGATCTGAAAGGATGCATGCACCCCAATTTCACTGAAGCACTGTTTGCAATAGCCAAGACATGGAAGCAACATAAATGTCCACTGACAGAGGAATGTACAAAGATGTGGTACATATATTCAATGGAATATTACTTGGCCATTTAAAAAAGGGAAAAGAAATAATGCCATTTGCAGCAACATGGATCCAGACTCTCATACTGAGTGAAGGCAGAATATCATATGACATCCCTTATATGTAGAAGCTAAAAAGAAATGATACAAATGAACTTACAAAACAGAGACTCTCAGACTTAGAAAACAAACTTCGAGTTGTCAAAGGGAAGGGACAGTGAGAGACTTTGGGAAGGTCATGCACACTGCTATACTGAAAATGGATAACCAACAAAGACCTATTGAACAGCACATGGAACTCTGGTCAACATTACGTGCCAGCCTAAATGGGAGGGGAATCTGGGGAAGAATGGAGACATGCATATGTATGGCTAAGTCCCTTTGCTGTTCAGCAAAAACTGCCACAACACTGTTAATCGGCTATAACCCAATACAAAATAAAAAGTTTAAAGTTACCAAAAATAAAAAAAAGTGTTTCCAGAAAAATCTCACATTCTGCAAAATTAACACTTAAAAATAACCACTGTAAAAGAACATGAGCAGAACAACCACAATCGTAATAAAATACAAGCACACTAAGTATCCACTGGCAATTGTTATCAGCATCATAATCAAATTTCTCAGCCTTAAATCTCAGAGCTCAAGTTTCCCTTTCAAATGCAGGCTCCTGCCTCTTGAGAAATCTGTATGCAGGTCAGGAAGCAACAGTTAGAACTGCACATGGAACAATAGACTGGTTCCAAATAGGAAAAGGAGTACGTCAAGGCTGTATACTGTCTCCCTGCTTATTTAACTGATATGCAGAG
>SJYX01023047.1:0-31897 GCA_006410675.1 Oreotragus oreotragus | reverse complement strand
AAAAAAAAAAAAAAAAAAAAATTAAATGATTATTGAGTTGAATTAAGGAAATGAAACTTTGAGAAATGATGAGGGGCAAAGAGAATCCTTTCCTGGGAATGTTCTTTCTTGTTTTATAATAGCAAGAAGTATCTAAGAGAGATGATCAATTCTTCTCTGGAATTAGCCCCCTGTGTACTTAAAGTAATGAATTGCTATCCATCTGCAGAACAATCTAGTGGTAAAATATAGAGGCCCTCATAATGTGCTGTCCTCAAATGGGGCCAAGAGCTGGGCATGGTCTCCAGAGCCCGTCCATACATCAGTGGAAAGGGGAGCAATGGAAAAGCGCCTGAAAGCAAACTTAATGTAAGCACTGCTTGGGGACATGGGGGATTGTTGGGGCCCCTGGGGGTTATAAAGCTGCCACCATCCAGCCATAGGGCAGTGCCATGGATCTGCCGTGAGAAAAGAAAGTCAGTGTTTCTTGTGGACACGGGGAATCACGTGTTTGGAGTTGAAGGGGCGAGATTCTGGAGGCTGTATTTGTCAAGTGACAAAGAATATGCCCTCCCCCCACCAAGAAACCTGTTTTCTGTTCCTGTTTACACTAATATGTGACTTGGGAGGTTGTCATCCAGCCTCTTAAGGGTCTAATTTTCCTATCTGTAAATGGAGGATTGTAATAGTATCCTTGTCTCCTTAGGAAAGAATGCTTTGCGAGACTGAAATGAAGCAATGTGCATACAAATGATGGCAAATGTACAAAGTGCTGTTCAAGTGTTTGACAGCACAGTGGAGTGTGAATTAAGGGAATGTAGCAAGAAAGCAGTGTTAAGGAGGACCAGTTCATATTTCTGTCACTGCTTTGCATGACTGAGCAGAGGAGAGTTACCTAGATTAAATAAACCAAGTTACACAAATCTCTACACAAATCTCCTTGTACTTCAGTTTCCTCATCTGTAAAAATGGGGTAAACGCTTGTCTTGTAGATTGCTAAGAAAATTAGAAATAATGTGTGCCAAGAAAATTTGCTTGCTATAAGCTCCAAAAGTCAAAATATATTTTGTGAGCTTATCTGCCTTCCGATTAGACTGTGAGCTTTCTGAGGGCAGAAAAGATGTGTTTCTCTTTGCAGCTGAGTTTATCATGTCACTTGACAGTTCAGTAAAAAATAACAAATCTTTATAAACAAATGAAATATAGTACCAGGATCAACTAGGAATTAGAGAACAGCAGCTATTATTAATTTATCTTTAAACTTCAATTCTATTTGCACCTTTATCTTGTCCTAAATCTTAAATATGTTTCTTTCTACCCAGCCTCCAAAAGCAAAGGTATTTGTTAATCTTTGGAAATGCTCGTTTATATATTTATTCAACCAATAAATATTTATGGAGTGTTCACCCACTGGGTCACTGAGGTACTGAGGTGGAAAACTACACCTAGTCTGTGGCCTTGTTGGAAGAATATTGGGTTGGCTAAAAAGTTTGTTTGGGTTTTTCCATAAAATGTTACCAAAAAACCCAGATGAACTTTTTGGCCAACCCAATAATAGATAGGTCTCACAAATGCAAGATTAGGGGACCAATTTTAATTATCCGGGTTGACTTCCCAGAGAACAGTGGGGCCTCCAGTTGACATATGAAGGAAAAGTTGGGGATAAAAAAAAGCAAAGGGAAAACATTACTTAGACATTATGGGAAAGGCAAGGTGTTCTGGATGCCTATATGAAGGTTAACAGTAGAGGGTCGGGGAGGCTGGGGAAGAAGGAAGTGAGGAGACAATGGTTGTTCCAGGGACCAACCATGACGATTATATTCAGAGTTCCTGTTTTGTTTTGTTTTGTTTTGTTTTGTTTTTCCTGAGAGTACTTGGGAGTCATGGAAGATTTTAAGGGAACGAGAGAATGACAGGATTTCCATTCAGGAACCATTATTCCGGCTCAGTATGCAGGATGGTCAGAGACAAAAGCAAGGTCACTGTCGATCGTAGAATCAGCTGAGCCCAACATTCTTCCGTGAGATACCAGGCCTACGCTTATAAAATTAAAGCAGATTAGATGTCTGACACGCACTGTCTAAACAATGATGGACCGTTCACACCTTCTCTTATGTTCAGACGCCTGGAGTCAAAGACCTGCATCCTCACATTCAGTGTTTTTTCCAGCCCCTAAGGAGACAGGCAGGGCTCGATGACCCATCCTTGCTGATCAGTCTTCCTTTCCAAAGACACAGACAAGGTGCCAAGCCCTGGGCAGAGCTGTGCTAAATGAGAACAAGATGGAGACACATGTGGGTTCATTTGTTATCCGAGATACACCCTTCAAATTAGACAGAGTGGAAAGATTGATACCAAAGGGCTTAAGGGCTATCAGAAAACCTAACATTTACAGCTTGAAAATTCCCTGAAGAAAGGCTTCTGGAGACTGTCAGATATGTGCCTGGTGATGTGCTAAGTGCACCCCAGTGTCAGCAGTTTTGTGAAGTGCGTGAGAGGGTGGGCTTTGGGACCAGAAAGACTTGGCTTCGTTGTTAGCACTGACACTCGCTAATTCAGCAACTTTGAGCAAGTCCCTTAACCCGTCAGGTAGGGTTATCATCAGAATAAAATGAGGTCGTGCAAGAACGTGCTTGATGTCTGATCAGCTCAGGATAAATCTTGTTGTGCTAATAATTGCTGATGCAGTGGTGGTGGCGGTATGATTGTGGTGCCCGACAGCTTGGTGATTTGGAACATCAGCCTACAGCCAGAGGAACCCCAGGTCTGCCATTCACTAAGATGTGGTCTTGGGCGAGTTACTCAATGCCTTCTTCTTAGTTTTTCATTTCTGTAAAATGGGGATCTCAAAGGATTGCTGCTAAGTCACTTCAGTCGTGTCCAACTCTTTGCGACCCCAGAGACGGCAGCCCACCAGGCTCCCCCATCCCTGGGATTCTCCAGGCAAGAACACTGGAGTGGGCTGCCATTTCCTTCTCCAGTGTGTGAACGTGAAGTCGCTCAGTCGTGTCCAACTCTTAGTGACCCCATAGACTGCAGCCTACCAGGCTGCTCCTTCCATAGGATTTCCCAGGCAAGAGTACTGGAGTGGGGTGCCATTGCCTTCTCTGCAAAGGATTGCTATGAAAATTAAATTTAATGAGTCACAGTTGTTAAGTGTGAAGATAGTTTCTGGAACATGGTAAGTATGAATATGCATTTTATAAATATATAAGCTAATTAACACCTCAAACAATAATGTAGGATGTGTATATCCCCAAATAGAGGAAGAATTGCTTCCTTACCTTGCAGGTGATGACACTGAAATAGGTAATATTACTGTGACACCAGCCTAAAGGGTGGGAATGGAATTTGAATCTTGTTTTCCCCAAGGGCAAGACCGTGCTCTCGACTGTGGGAGGAGAAGCTTTATTCTTTTCCTGGTTCCTCCCAAAGTCTTGTGACCCAAGGAGGAACGTGCTTTGGGAGTAAAGGACATCTCTCAAAAAGCTCACATTTATTACTCAGTGTCTTCTGTTTGCCAGGCCCTCTCATTGTGTTATTTAGTTCTTACAACATTCCTTTGTGCTTGGCAGTGTTACCTCTTAATTAAAGATGAAGACAGTAAGGCACAGAGAGCTTAAATTTCTTGCCCAGGATCACACAGCTATTGAAAAATAGCAGAAATTCAGGTATGCAAAACTCTGAAACCCATTCTCTTAAACCCTGGGATCTCTCAGCCTTAATTCCCTTATGCAGAGGACAGTGGGGTGCCCTTCTTGGAATTCAGTCCAGGATCTGTTTTATTTGAAGTGTAATGTCTATCAGTGTGTGTTCGGCCAGCTTAGGCATGAAAACTGCTAAGGGAAATGACACCTTTTGTAATCACTCTTAACCACAACCTAGTGGGGTATTATCCCCCAAACTTCTTTATAAATGAGAAAGAATAAAAGCTCAGAGAAGTTAAGTCATGTCCTCAAGTTTGCACAGCTAGGACAGGAAAAGGGCTGGACCGTGCATGAATAACAGCCTGACTCTGGGAAACCAGATCTATTTCCCCAACAGGCACAGTGTTCAGGGTGCACATAAATGTCAACAGAGAATGGTGGGCCAGCCATCATTTGCATCATGCCTCAGCCTGCGGAGCTAAATGCATTCAAAAGGCACTTTTGGTTTTTTTACAAGGCCATCACGTAGGTGTTTAGCAGCCTGGCTAACTTCATCACGCTCCCAGGCTTACTTGGGGGTATTGCCTTCCCCATAAGGTTGCCTTAACGGCACACTCAGCTCCGTTAATTGCAAAGTGTTTGTGTGTATTAGCTGCAGCTGGCACTGCTTTTGATGGGTACTCCAGGGCCCTTTATGGGGCTTGGAAGAAAACTTGCAGAACATTGGCACCTCTGTGGCTGTTGAGAAAAGAAATCGGGCTTCTTTGATCCAAGGCATCAAGGCATCTCTTTGGAGCAGTAGTTTCTCATTTGTGGAAGAGGGGCTGATCTCTTGCAGGTAAGGAACAGGGCAAGTGGCAGCTGTAAAAATACTGAAGTGCGTTCAGACCCGTTCTTGAATATCTGCTTCCTGAGCCCCAGGTGCCCCTGACGACCCCAGCCCCTCTGCAAGGACTC
This sequence comes from Oreotragus oreotragus, assembly GCA_006410675.1. Lineage (NCBI taxonomy): Eukaryota > Metazoa > Chordata > Mammalia > Artiodactyla > Bovidae > Oreotragus > Oreotragus oreotragus. The sequence goes on along the minus strand of SJYX01023047.1, from coordinate 27,314 downwards.
CCCAGATAGCTCCTTGATCCAGAAAATAAAGGACTTACACTTTCTTAGAGAAGGCTCTGGGACCCTGCCATGTTCAGATTGGTTGACTGGCAGTGTTTGCTGTGCACCTTCTGTTCCATTCTTTGACTGTTACTTCTGCCTGAAGACATCATTTAACTGGAAGACAGGGCAGTCCAGAACAGTCAGACCATCTCAGCATTATGTTTCATCTTGTCTGACATCTTGCACAGATTCATGCCGATTCCAGTGTAATTGGTATGTTCCACCTATGGCATTTAAATGGTGATATTTTAGTCAATGGTGAATTTTCCTTGACTTTATTTTTCTTAGTATAATTCAGGAATGCTCTTTGCCAATAAGTAGCAGCTTCCAGAGGACTGCTGTCTCCGTGTTAGCTAGGTCCTGTTTTCATCCGGCTCGCTCCTCCCGCCTTGTAAAATGAACGCTCTGGTTTGATTGCTTAAGTGCTCTTGTTTGTCATCCAGACTTGCCTTGGCCTGCCTGTCTCACAAACAGGAGGCAGGGTCGCCAGCGCCTCTGTAGGGAGGGACTGCCTTGAGTCCACCTGCGCCCCGGCTCCTCTCCTGTCTGTCTAAAACGGGCCTGAGAGGAGGCAGGAAAGCACAAATAAGACCATCATGAGGTCCTGGAAACAGCTAGTCTCACCCATTCCCGCAGCACTGCGCTGGAAGGAGTGGAAAGCAGGTAATCAGCAGCAGCTAGGAGGGAAGCTTGGGGTAAATGCAGGCAATTTAAAGAGGCTGAAATCAGCTCCTGTCTCTCCGAACGCCCGTTAACAGTCTCTCCCCACCCCTTTATTAGCACAGGTAGTTCTGAGTCTGCAATAGCAGAGACCCAAAATAAAGCCTGTTTCTGCATGAGACGGTGGTGGGATTTCTCCTGGGTGAAAGTTCAGAGGGAGGTTGCCGGGCGGAATGGTAAGCTCTGTACTCCAGGGGCGCTCATAGGTCCAGACTCCCACCTGCTTTCTGCTCTCCTGAGAGCCAGCTCTCATTGGAGGGCTCCAAGATGGTACTCCAGACACGGCATCCACGCCGTGAGCAGGAGGATGGGGGCATGGGAGGAAAGCACAGCGTAAAGCCAGTTGCTTCCCAAGGAGGAGCTGTGGTAAACTTCTTCCACATAAATCCCATTGGCCGAAAAAGACTATGGTGGTCACACCCACCCTTCAAGGAAGGCTGGGGAATGTGATGTTTATTCTGGGAAGCCAGAAGTTGAGCTAAAATATCTATTGTACGTGGGTGAGTGCTAAGTCACTTTAGTTGTGTCCGACTCTTTGCAACCCAATGGACTGTAGCCTGCCAGGCTCCTGTGTCCATGGGATCTTCCAGGCAAGAATACTGGAGTGGGTTACCATGCCCTTCTCCTGGGGATCTTCCTGACCCAGGGATCAAACCCGAGACTCTCATGCCTCCTGCACTGACAGTTGGGGTGCTTTGCCACAAGCGCCTCCTGGGAACCACCCCGTACTCCAGCAAATGTCTGTTACTGTGGAAGAAAGAGCAGCTACTGAGGTCCACCCTAGGTCTGTTTGCCCTTATGTTGTATCGACACCCGGCCATGTGTCTGTCTTCACCGCTGGAACTCTAAGAAGGTGGTAGCCGTATCTACTTGACTGGCTCCAGATTTCATCTATAAAGTGCTCTACAGCAGATGTCCCCAACCTCTGGACCATGGACCTTTACCTCCTCTCAGATTATTAGATGAGAAATAAAGGGTACAATGAACGTAATGTGCTTGAATCATCTAGAAACCATCCCCCCACCCCCAGAAAATTCATGGAAAAATTGTCTTCCATGAAACTGGTCCCTGGTGCCAAAAGGGTTGGGGATGCTGCTGCACAGGAATCTGTAAAAGCACCCACGTTCACTGGTGTCATTCCAGCTCTTAAATCCTACAAAGGCTTCCCAGTGACCTTGGCACCAAATCCAAGCTTATCATCATGGCCTCTGAGGTTCTACCTCTCTAAACTCAAACGTGCTATACCCACCTCCCACCCCTCGTAATCAATGACTCAGCTGAACCAGCGTTGTTCCTGTTCCTGCAACTTGCCTCTAAAGGCCCTTTGTACATGCCACCTCTGCCTGCCATGCTCACTGAACTGGCTTCTCTTCACTGAGATCCTGGCTCACATCTAACTCTTGATATTTCCCTAGCATTGCCTAACCCTGCATATGCCTGCCCCACCATCACTCTCACGCCATAAGAGATACAGTCTCCATACCCCTTATCATTACCTGAAATTGTTGTATGTATGTATGCATGTATTGATTTACTTATTGCTCACTGGCTCCCAAGTTGGGATATAAGCTCCTGGTAGGAAGAGATCTCCCCTGTTTTGTCATACATGGTATCCTAGACACCTAAAATGGTGTCTGGCACATAGCAAGCTGTCAATAAGCATCTGTGGTCTCAGTTCTTCCTTTGGGTTTCCCTGATGGCTCAGACACTAAAGAATCTGCCTGCAAGGCAGGAGACCCAGGTTTGATCCCTGGGTCAGGAAGATCTCCTAGAGAAGGAAATGGCAACCCACTCCAGTATTCTTCCCTGGAGAATCCCATGGACAGAGGAGCCTGGCAGGCTACAGTCCATGGGGTCATAAGAAGCCAGACACAACTGAGCAACTAACGCTTTCACTTTATTCTGTTAGCAAAGTGGTAAGAGTATATAATTAGAAGTTAAATTCCATTATTTTCTTTTTGTGACTATTACCCCTACAATGTTGCAAAGTGAAATCTGAAAATCAGCCTATATGAATTCACAAACTCCTTGCCCACTGCCCCTCCCAGGTTAGGAATCCACTTTCATGCCTTCTTTCATTTATGGGAGGGGCGTCTCCATTCTAAGGATCAACCCCCAGTCTGTTGCCAGGATGCCGTATCCTTGAGAGGCCAGTGTTTGCATCCTCATTCTCAACCCTTACCTACATCATCCTAAAATGAATAGAATCAAACGTATAGGCAGGTAGACCAAAGAGTAAAGATTCAACATCAGTTGGAATGATGCAACTTAGAAAAGAAACTCAGAGAGACAGAAATTAACATGTGTTAACTAGGTCCTCGTCAAATGCCACAGCAAGCGGATTCCTGATTCAAAGATGGAGAAACAAAAGCTCAGAGCGGGGAGGCAGGAAGCCGGACTGGAGTGTTTGAGGAACAGAGTTAGCTGGAGGAGGGGCAGGAGAGGATGTCCAAGAGCTCTGAGCAGGAGAGGGTGAGAGAGTGAAGGGCCAGTAACAGTTAGATTGGGACAGCAGCCCGGCGAGCCACGGATGAGGGCAGGCGACATGGGGATGGAGAAGGAAGAGAGTTCCTGAAGCATCAGTGAAGGCAAGGCAGAGCCTGAGGGGAGCGTTCTAGTGGAGGGGAGCGGGGAGTGGACAGTCGTGCAGCAGAGGTGAAGGTCAGTGATGTTCCCCAAAAACGTCTGCCCTGGGAGTTTACACAGGGAACTTAAGTTTTTATCATGCACACAAAATACTCAGTAAATATTTGTTGAATCAAATCCAATTCTTCTCCCTTCTTTGCCCTTCTGCTGAGCTTCTGCTTGGTGGCAGACTAAATATATGGTTCTGTGATGCCCAGTCTTGGATGGCATCCCCTCTTTGTCACCCCTGGTTCTGCTGAGTGAAACCTGACCTGTCTCTCAGCCCACGGCATGGCCGGTGCTGAAGTCAGGACTAAATGCCAAGACGGTGGGCTTGGAGCCTGAGGCTAGGTCATCCTGACCCCAGATCTGCAGTCTTGAGATGTGTACGTTCTCCTGACTGCCCGATAGTTACTTCTTCATGCCCAGCATCGCCCCCCACTCCACTGCCCCCCCAAAATCCAAATCCACAGCCTAGCCCAGCCAGCAGTGATAAATGTTGAATACCAACTACCTGTGCCATCCTGGGGGTGCCCACCTGGTGCCATGGAGCCATTCTGGCTGACCTCAGCTCTGTATTACTGTCTAACCTTTTGTACACTCATCACAAAGTCCCATTAGCCCTAGCACCAGGAAGTCACCACCCTTTCATGTACAGGCCAATGAAATGGACCCCCTGGCCCTCCGGCGAGCGTCTTTCCCAGTACATCCCATTGGCCTCCATTAATATTCGGGGGTTGACAGCTGAGATTGACTGCCTCATTAGCAGGCGTCGTGTGGAACTCTGACAATAATTAACAACTCAACAGTCTCATTTGCTGGCCTATCAGAGAAGTATTCAATCAAAAATGTAATTTGCCCGATGCCTCCATTTAGCATTGGAAGACTATCCCTTCAAAGTTTTAAATAGTCTAATTAAGAGGGAAGAAATAGAAGGGGAAAAATTACTAACAGTATAGGTTTAATGTGAAATTGCTGGAGCGAATTAATAATGCAATAACCATTTTTAGCAGCTGTCTATCAGTTTGCGGGCTAGAGTAATTCAATTAGTCAGCAAAGGCCTGTTCAGATTAGACGGTGGGGAACAAGTGCCATTTTGTCTCCCAGAGGCGCTGTGGACTTTATTTCCTTGGGTTTGGAAGAGATTGCTACAAAACACTCCAGGACACTGCACGGAGCCAGTGTCTAGAGAGCACCGAGCCTCACGGTTGCTGTGAGTGGACCTGCTTTCTCATGGTTCCTTGAGAATAGTCCCCGTGCCTCTCCTCGGACTTAAATTCTTGCAGAGACAACTCCGCAGTGTCAACGTCTTTCATTCAAAGCAAGCCATCTGCCAAAGTCAAGAATTCTAGCTAGGCTCTGCAGGATTCTGGCTAAGGCCCCTTCCAGCAGCCTAATGCCACGGCCACCCCGGCCAGTAGAATCGTCTTTTCTCTGTTGCATGTTGCATTTTTGCCTCTCCATACCTGGGATCATGAAGAGCTTTCCCCTGATGCTGTCTTTCCAGTGTCTGTTCACCAAATCCTATCAGCTCTTTCAGGCCCAGCTCAGATCTCATCTCCGCAACAGCTTTCTTTCTCCCAACAAGGCTTCTATTTCCAGGTCCTTTTCAACACGATGGTTCTGCCCCTTTCTTTTCACCTGTAAATGCAGATAATATCACAGCTCCAACTGGAAGGTGAAGAAGAACAGGTGAGAAATGTCAGAACTGCAGGCAGCAGGTCTAGCGGAAAGAATAGAGCCCGTGGACACACACAGACTTGGATTCTAATTTTGGCTCTGCCACTTCATGGCTGTATATTCCTGGATAATTTGCTCCACCTCTCTGTGCCTTCATTTCCTCATTTATAAAATAGTACTAAGGATAGAGATAAGATTTGCTGGCTTCTTGTAAGGATGATATAGAAGGTATAAAAAGTCCATAGTATGTTCAGTTCAGTTCAGTCACTCAGTCCTGTCCGACTCTTGGCGACCCCATGAACTGCAGCACACCAGGCCTCCCTGTCCATCACCAACTCCCGGAGTCCACCCAAACCCATGTCCATTGAGTTGGTGATGCCATCCAACCATCTCATCCTCTGTCATCCCCTTCTCCTCCTGCCCTCAATCTTTCCCAGCATCAGGGTCTTTTCCAATAAGTCAGTTCTTCACATCAGGTGGCCAAAGTATTGGAGTTTCAGCTTCAACATCAGTCCTTCCAATGAACACCCAGGACTCATATCCTTTAGGATGGACTGGTTGGATCTCCTTGCAGTCCAAGGGACTCTCAAGAATCTTCTCCAACACCACAGTTCAAAAGCATCAATTCTTCGGCACTCAGCCTTCTTTATAGTCCAACTCTCACATCCATACATGACCACTGGAAAAACCATAGCCTTGACTAGATGGACCGTTGTTGGCAAGGTAATGTCTCTGCTTTTTAATATGCTGTCTAGGTTGGTCATAACTTTCCTTCCAAGGAGTAATGTAGTAGGTGCTTTAGAATGGCCACTGTTGTTATTAATGCACTCACTACAATGCCATGCTTATACTAAGGATTCATTTTTTAAACCCTCCTGACCCATTCCTTTGCACCTCTCAAGTCTTTGTTTTTCTAAGAGTCAGCTCTTTTGATATAGTTCTTATTTCTTTCTTCATCTTCCTGTTCCTTTGTACAGTCATCAAGGGTATGATTTATATCATGAACAGTTTGCACTCCAAGCCCTGCTCAGCTCTCTGCCTTACAGGGGATCTGGTCTATTTTCTGTAGAAACTGAATGTGTGTGTAAGGCTAGAAAAGGAGGAGCTAATGCCATGAGTTTTGTGAGTAAAATTGAGTTCAGGGGTATTTGCCCGCCTGTTACTATTCAAAGCTATATGTGCAGTTTTCCTTGAATAGCTGAAAACATCAGTGTTTCTACATGAAGACAGTTAAACTGCTGGGCTTTGGTGTTTGTGCTGAGTTTGTATTCAGTTATTTCTCATAGGTGTGTAAAATCCCTTCTCTGAGCCTCAGTTTTCTCATCTGTGAAATAGGTGGTCAAACACACAGCCCTACTTATTGTGCTGTTGTGAGGATTCAGCGAGGTTTTGGATGTGAAGCGTCTGCTGCAGAGTAGGTACCCAGCAAATGCTAGCTGTTTTAGGATTATTTGGGAGACAGAGGCAGTTGGAAAACCTAGGAGAGTGATGGTGAGGGAAGCTCAGACTGTGGAATGTCATGGGAAGTGCTGAACTACAGTCAGTTAGTTGAAAGCAAGGAAGAGATACGGTGGGTTGTTGCACAAGCATGAAAGGGTACATGGAGAGAACTGTGCCCACAGCTAAAGGGATGCGGTTTCCCAGGGAGGGGGAACCCCGCCCCCCGCCAGGGGCTGTCAGCGCTGACCCTCCATCACGTACAGCAATAGCACAGCACAGTGGTGTTTCCAACCCCTCCCTCATTCTGCCCCAGAACACCCTCTAAGCATCTCCGCAGGCATGATCATGGAGCAGGGGCTAAGGATGCTTCAGAAAAGACCCCCACTTTGAGATACTTCTGTTCATAGATGGAGATAGCACTTGGGCAAACAAGGGAGTTGAATCAGATGGAGCCCAGCCACCACTCCGTGGGAGCCCACCGGTGTCAACGGGAGAAGAGTCTGGAACAGATTTCTGCCCTAACTGTGTATTCACCCCGGCCAGGACACTTGTGATAGATGGAGCCGATCAGTCCAAAGCAGTGCTCTCTCTGAGTACCCCTGAGTGTGCCGGTAGGCAAGTGAGTTACCGAAGCTGGCCAAAGGAGGAATCTAAACATCAGTGAACCCTGGAAAACAAAACCCACCAGTTTTTCGTTGGTAACAATAAACGTAAAGGTAACAAGCAGCCCCGTGATTGTAAAGCTTAGCACAGTAGCCCTCCGTCTACTGCTGTAGGACCGTGTGGCAGCTTCGCATGCTAAGGGCTCCACCTGCATTTTGTCCTTTAAGCCACAGAAACCAGTCAGTCTCTGGGGAGGTAAGGGGCAGCGTGCACCTAAGGAGAGGCTCTGATGAAGGAAGCGAGGGAGGCCTGGCCTGCCAAAGGCAGAGGTGCTGATGGAGGGGACAGAGATACGCTGCCACCCTTCCCAGCCAAATGCTCCAGGTTTCCTGAAGGATCCACAAATAATAAAAACGAGTCCCTTTGATATCTGTGTTCAGCCGGCTCAAGGACAGACTCTTCAAGTTGACCTCTTTGTGTAATGCAGTTAGTTAGTTTACCCCAAACTTGTAAACCACAACTCATCGATCTCACACTGCCTGATCTCTTATAAATCCTGGTTTTGCTTTTATTTCTAAGTAATGGCCTCACAGCTGTCTCCCTCCTTATAGTAAACTGCTGTGACTAAATCAGTTCAGTTCAGTTGCTCAGTCGTGTCCGACTCTTTGCGACCCCTTGGACTGCAGCACACGAGGCTTCCCTGTCCATCACCAACTCCCGGAGCTTACTCAAACTCTTGTCCATCGAGTTGGTGATGCCATCCAATCATCTCTTCTTCTGTTGTCCCCTTCTCCTCCTGACTTCAATCTTTCCCAGCATCAGGGTCTTTTCAAATTAGTCAGTTCTTCACATCAGGTGGCCAAAGTATTGGAGTTTCAGCTTCATCATCAGTCCTTCCAATGAATATTCAGGACTGATTTCCTTTAGGATGGACTGGCTGGATCTCCTTGCAGTCCAAGGGACTCTCAAGAGTCTTCTCCAACACCACAGTTCAAAAGCATCAATTCTTCAGCACTCAGCTTTCTTTATAAGTCCAACTCTCACATCCATACATGACTAATGGAAAAACCATAGCTTTGACTAGACGGACCTTTGTTGACAGAGTGATGTCTCTGCTTTTGAATGTGCTCTCTAGGTTGGTAATAGCTTTTCTTCCCAGGAGCAAGAGTCTTTTAATTTCATAGCTGCAGTGATTTTGGAGCCCCTCAAAATAAAGTTTCTTACTGTTTCCACTGTTACCCCATCTATTGGCCATGAAGTGATGGGACCAGATACCGTGATCTTAGTTTTCTGAATGTTGAGCTTTAAGCCAAATTTTTCACTCTCCTCTTTCACTTTCATCAAGAGACTCTTTAGGGCTTCTTCACTTTCTGCCATAAGGGTGGTGTCATCTGCGTATCTGAGGTTATTGATATTTCTCCCGGCAATCTTGATTCCAGCTTGTGCTTCATCCAACCCTGCATTTTGCATGATGTACTCTGTGTGTAAGTTAAATAAGCAGGGAGACAATATACAGCCTTGACATACTCCTGTTCCAGTGTGGAACCAGTCTGTTGTTTCATGTCCAATTTTAACTGTTGCTTCTTGACCTGCATACAGATTTCTCAAGAGGCAGGTGAGGTGGTCTGGTATTCCCATCTCTTGAAGAATTTTCCAGTTTGTTGTGATCCACACAGTCAAAAGCTTTGGCATAGTCAAAAAAGCAGAAGTAGATGTTTTTCAGGAACTCTCTTGCTTTTTTGATGATCCAGTGTATGTTGGCAATTTGATCTCTGTGACTAAATATCTCTGGGTTATTCTGTGACCCAGATTGTGGGCTTTGGAGTCAGCTATACCTGGGTTCAAGTCTCATCTCTGTTATTCTGTGGATGATTTAATTTGCATAAGTGACTTGACTTCTCCAAGTGTTGGTTTCCTCATCTATAAAATGGAAATTAAGAAAAGAAAAAGCACTCAGCTCATGCATTTTCTGAAAGACTTAAGTAAAGCAATCAATAATCAAATGCCTTATTTAACTTAACATTATCAACAGGGCGAGGCATATTATTCTAAGAACTGGTCAAACATTTTTTGGAGCACCAATAAAAAATAATAGCAATGCAAATTCACTACAGTCGTTGTATTGTGTTTTGTTTTTTAATGGGACCTGATAACATGAAGGCAGGGAACAAAAAGGTGGGAGTAGCAGTCCCTGTAAGAGCAGATGGAGCTGCCAAGGCTGTAGGGTGAACCAAAGGGAAACACACAGCAAAAATAAGCCCCTGGGCTGGAAAGTGAGGGCCGGTCATTAACAGTTCAGGCACCTATATCAATTGCTTGGATCAATAGGTATTTTGAGGCTATTTGTGAAAATGGCCCTAACAGCTCTGACGGGAGAGAGATCCTTTACAGCAGGAGTCCTAGGACCATCATGGACATTGTGGCATTTGAACTTGGCAGTTGGATAGGAGATGGTATTCTCCCCAGTGGCACTGTCCCAGAAAGGCCTGGATGGGGTGCACAAGAGACCACCTTGGATGGAGAATGACAAAGAGTGGAGGAAGTAAGGTTGGAAGGAAGCAGTGGGACTTAATCGTAAGATATCTTATTGCTAGGCTAGGGTGTTTCAACTTTACAGGCGATGAAGGGACATTGGACATTTTTGAATATGTATGTTCATGCCTGAGAATGTGTGTGTGTGTGTGCGAGAGAGAGTCCTTGTGTATGCAGGGAGAAAAGGGGTGGTGTTAAAAGCAGAAGTAGATGTTTTTCAGGAACTCTCTTGCTTTTTTGATGATCCAGTGTATGTTGGCAATTTGATCTCTGTGACTAAATATCTCTGGGTTATTCTGTGACCCAGATTGTGGGCTTTGGAGTCAGCTATACCTGGGTTCAAGTCTCATCTCTGTTATTCTGTGGATGATTTAATTTGCATAAGTGACTTGACTTCTCCAAGTGTTGGTTTCCTCATCTATAAAATGGAAATTAAGAAAAGAAAAAGCACTCAGCTCATGCATTTTCTGAAAGACTTAAGTAAAGCAATCAATAATCAAATGCCTTATTTAACTTAACATTATCAACAGGGCGAGGCATATTATTCTAAGAACTGGTCAAACATTTTTTGGAGCACCAATAAAAAATAATAGCAATGCAAATTCACTACAGTCGTTGTATTGTGTTTTGTTTTTTAATGGGACCTGATAACATGAAGGCAGGGAACAAAAAGGTGGGAGTAGCAGTCCCTGTAAGAGCAGATGGAGCTGCCAAGGCTGTAGGGTGAACCAAAGGGAAACACACAGCAAAAATAAGCCCCTGGGCTGGAAAGTGAGGGCCGGTCATTAACAGTTCAGGCACCTATATCAATTGCTTGGATCAATAGGTATTTTGAGGCTATTTGTGAAAATGGCCCTAACAGCTCTGACGGGAGAGAGATCCTTTACAGCAGGAGTCCTAGGACCATCATGGACATTGTGGCATTTGAACTTGGCAGTTGGATAGGAGATGGTATTCTCCCCAGTGGCACTGTCCCAGAAAGGCCTGGATGGGGTGCACAAGAGACCACCTTGGATGGAGAATGACAAAGAGTGGAGGAAGTAAGGTTGGAAGGAAGCAGTGGGACTTAATCGTAAGATATCTTATTGCTAGGCTAGGGTGTTTCAACTTTACAGGCGATGAAGGGACATTGGACATTTTTGAATATGTATGTTCATGCCTGAGAATGTGTGTGTGTGTGTGCGAGAGAGAGTCCTTGTGTATGCAGGGAGAAAAGGGGTGGTGTACTGTAGGAGAGATATTGCAATACATAAGATCCAAGCTGGGCTTCAGAAAGCTTGGTCTCCTTAATCATTAAGCATAACCTGAAAACAGGAGCAGCGGGACCAGGTTTGGGTCTGTTTGAGAAACTGAAAGAAGTGCTCAGACATGATAAGTCCAGTTGAGACCTGGAGCCAACCCTGAGCTCCCTTTTGGGTGGCTATGTGCCAGGGACCTGTATAAGCATGTGTGTATGTGCGCACACACACATACGTGGACGTTTTCTTTTAGGCAGAGGAAAAGTAGCCTGATTCTGATACTAGAAGCCCCAGAGGATGAGATCTGGCAGGAAGAAGCACATCTTTTCTTCCTTGAGAAGCTACTTAAAAGACCACTGTCATGACAGATCATTCCTTTTGTCATTGAGGAGTCACTCGCCCCTCTCCATGAGGTCCTTACGGAGGAGCCACTCGATGTGAAACCCTGGATGGATCCGAGGCACACGCTGTGTGGTCACTGGTGCCATGACTGCGATGGCGGTGGTGACAGTCAGTAGGGGCTGAGCAGAGCCCGTGAACAGAAATGTCTGCTATCTTTGTAATTGTGACTGAGGGAATGGCTTCTTGTTTCTTTTTATATTGAAGAAGCAGATTAGGTGTATCCTTCTAGCATTTCAACGGAGAGTCAAGAGACTTCAAATTTAATAAAACATCCACTCTCTGGACTTCATTCTTTCCTGTCTGGGAAATGAGAGATGAGATTCTAAGGATTCTCTCAGGTCTCCCAAGTGCTTTAAGGGGCCTTATCTTGAGTCATACTCAAGTTCAGGGTGAAGCTTTCAGTTCTTGCGCCTCAGAGCCCTGTGGATGGGGGTGCAGGGGAAGCGGGTCTTGACACCACCAGCAAATGCATTGTCCGAGTGAGACCTGTGCATCAAAATGGAGCACACTCCTCTGTGAGGTAGTGAGCTCCCCATCACTGGAGCAGAGCCTGGTGGCCACTTGGCAGGGAAGATGCAGGGAGGCCCCTCACGTGGGTCAGAACTTGGATTGAATCACCTCTGCTAAGGTGATTCCTCCCAAGTCTGAGATTTCAGGAGTCTAATCTGAATTCTTATTTCCTACCTTCTGGCTCCTTCTGAGCTGACCCATCCCCAGGGCAGACCCACCAGGCATGGGAGGTCAAAATTATCACTACCCCCAGGAATGAATGAACACTGTGGATGTCTCTGCCTAACTGGTCCATCAGCATTGAGTCTAATCACCATACAGGAGCTGTTTTCTACAGCTCCTTCCGGCTCATGTGGTTCTTCTCAAAAAGGGCAGATGCACACTCTTCTCCGAGGAAGACTGATTAGCAAAGACGACTTCATCTCTAGACAAAAGAGTGAAAGAAGGCAAGTAAGTGCAGACTTGGGTCCTCACGGAGTGACTGCCTCATTGTGAAACTGTGATCAGCCCAGACTGGAAGCAGAGAAACAAAACTGCAAAGCCCTTGCTCCATAAAGAGCAAATCGGCTGGGGATGATGAGCTCCAGATGTGAGAAGCCAGGAGCGGGAGACCCTGCACAGGAGGGGGCTTCCTGCCTGCTGACCTCCAGCTGAGTGAGGCTCGGAGGGCTCCCTGTCTCCATCCGCAAAGCGGCCTTTGATTAGAATCTTGGTGTTATGCTCTTGATGAGGACGGGCTTGAGATTCAGACAGGCTGTGTCTGAGTCGGAACTTGAATGTACTCAGCCACAAAGTAGCGCTGCTGACCCTTACCTCCAAGGGCTTGTTATAAGGCATAACTGAGGAGTCCGGGTGAAGAACCTGAGCCCATCTCTGGCAGGTGATAAACACCCAGTGAGCCTAAGTCCCTCCCTGCACCGCCTCTGCCAGCCTTCATGTCCTGTGAGGTTACTGTTTTAGGTCACCAAAAAAAATTTTTAAAGAACCATTTGCGGAAGAAAAAAGCAAAAATCTTCACTCATCAAACTTACATCCCACCCCAAAAGTACCCACTGCTTAGCAATTTGACGTGCATATTCTAAAATGGTTGACATGCATTTATAGAGGGGAAAATTAACCCAAATGGGATCACACTATTTATTTTTACTGAAACTAGCTTCTTTTTTCCTACTTAGTACAATGTTGTTTTTAAATATTTCTTTGTGTTATTAGCATAAGTGAATTATTAATTCAGCTTAGAAAAAGCTAGATCTTTGTCATATAAAAATCATCAGTGCCGAAAGAGACGTTCACAAACCAGGATCTATTTGTATAATGCTTTATAATTTCCAATGCCCTGCCATATACTCAGTGGAATGGCAGCCCACTCCAATATTCTTTCTTGGACAATTGCATAAGCAGAGGAGCCTGCAGGCTGCAGTCCATGAGATCTCAAAACAGTCGGACACGACTGGGTGATTAACACACACATGAGGCCTCCTGACCTTAACAGAAACAGACCTTTATTCACTGGTTAACATACTTCAGAGGCTAAGAGAGATTTGAAAGAGCTCACAGTATCTGTCCAATAGAACTTTTAGTACTGTTGAAGCATGCACAGTGTAAATTCCAGAGGAGTTAAGACAGTGTCTTTTAGACTTGTGGCAGGAAGTTCTGTTCATCATGTTCCTCTTCAACATTGGGAAAAACAAAATCTCAGAGATGGAACAGAACTTACAAGGCCATACAGCCAATTAAAATGTTCAGAACTCCAAAACAGTGACCTCTTGTCTCCAACCTCTGTCCCTACCGGATCTAACTTGTCCTATTCTTTGATCGCAGCCTGCACTGAACCGGAAATTATGAGCAGATCACGATAATGCTACTGCTATGATTTTAGCCTTTCCTGTCCTTCTAGACTCAGTGAACACTATCTCAAAACACCCTAGGTGGAGAGCACAGTTCCTGTACCTATTTTAGAGAGGAGAGAACTGAAGCTCAGGGAAATTAACTTATGCCCAAAATGACATAATAAATGGCAGCAGTTTTTAATCTGTGTTTTTTTTTAATTTATAAAAGGCATCCCCAGTCATAAAATAATGAAAAATAGAGAAATTTTAAACAAGTATTTCCAAGTCCCCATGGAAACATAAATATTGGTCGATACTTCTGGAGTTTTGCCTTTAAAAAAATACATAGTGTTTTTGTTTTTATAACACCTGTAATACGTCCATGCAATTTTGCACCCTGCTACCTGTTGTAACCTAAGTGTGTTCTGTGTTATTACAGTCTTTGTAGACATCAATTCTAATGACTGCATTATAGTCCACATAATGCCATTTTGGAGGAATGCTAGGGAGGGAATTGGTGGAAGGGGGAAGAAAACATAGAAGGAGCCGAGAAGAAGGTGGGAAATTGACATTGGGAGGCAGAACGTGAATAAGGAAAGAGCAAGGGAGGCTCCGCTAGGAGAGGGAAGCTGTGGGATCTGGCTATTACTTGATTCACAGGTTTTGTAGAAGGGCCTGCAGGAGAGAGTGGAGGAGAGACTCGACAGGGGAATAAAGACCAGCTTGCATTTCTAGGCTGGATTATTGTAAGAACTTCCTGCCCCATCTGTCAGCCTCTAACCTGGTGACATGTGAGAAAAAGCTCCGTTGAGTATGAGGTTGCCTTCTCTACCCACCGCTCCCAGTCACCGCCTGCAGGAAGCCCTCCTTCCCCCCCGCTCCAAGCCAACAAGCATCTCCTCCCTCTGCTCTGATGGCTCTGTATGTCCTGCCCATCCAGAGGCACGAAGTGTTCCATAAAGGCAGGCATCACATCTGCTGTGTTCATGCCAGAATCACGGGGCCCAGGATAGTACTAGGCACATAGTTAGTGCTCAGATAATTTTACTGAATTAATTAGTGAAATCAAGACTGATTTATTCCACTGGGCTCCCTCAGCCTGCCAGTCTGTCTTCCTTTTTCCTTTGCAGTGCTGATCAGTCATTAATATGTACAGGAATCATCTGGAGACCATGTTGAAATGCAGGTTTTCATTCAGAAAGGTTTGGGATGGACCCTAAGATTCTGTTGTTCTAACCAGCTACAAGCAGAAAGCTATGCCTCTTTAAAGCAAAAGTTAGGAAATTCTGTTGAGCATCTATTTTCCAAGCCCTCTGCTTGGAATCCAGGATTCAGTCATGACCCAAGGAAATGTGATCTCTGCCCTCTTATAGAGATTATGGTCTAGTGGAACAGGCTGGTATTAACCCAATAACTCACTGATTAATCAATACTTGGAAACTGAGCCATGTGCCACAGAGGGAAGAAGTGCAGCACTGTGAGACTGCATTGGCATGGGAGGGGACTGACCTCAACATGGGGTCAGGGCAGCTTGATGAGAAAGTCACAGTGGAGCTGAGATCTAAAAGATGAGCAGGGATAAAGGGAGAAAATAGTGAGAAAACAACATTTCAGACAGAGGGAGCAGCATATGCCAAGTTTCTCTGGGTGGCAAGAACATGGTCAATGTCATTGGGATCCTAGAGTGAAATCCTTATCACTTAAGCAAAACAAAGAAAAGGCAAGGGAAGTATCTCCCTAGAGAAATTAGCACTTTTGTTGCCCAAATGACTAGAACAATGGCATTTTCCGAGGTAGTGAGAAATCTTGGATCAGTGAGAAAGGTGAGAGTGAAGACAGACAGAGGAGGGCCAAATCTTTTTCTTCCATTCGGAGCTCATGTGGTACAGCCAAAAAGTCTACAGGGCTTTTAACATTAGGGAAATCAAAAGACCTGGATGGATTCAAACTTTATTCTACAACTTACCTCAAAGCTTGGACAAGCATTTAAACATCTCTAATTTAATAGCCTCATCTGTAAAATGGGGATATTGATGCAGTACCTGCCTTGTGGGGCTACGATTGAGCTAATTGGATAAAAGAGCTGCTCAGTCAGCTTCCCCTCCTCCTTCCCACCTTCCAGCCTTAGATGCTATAGAGTGATGTGCAAAGAGCTTCACCATCAGTAGTGGACGGAAGCAGCAGTATGAAGCCCCGACCATAGAGATAAGGGGCCCTCTGAAGTGTATTCCAGTGGAGCTGTTTCAAATCCTGAAAGATGATGCTGTGAAAGTGCTGCACTCAATATGCCAGCAAATTTGGAAAACTCAGCAGTGGCCACAGGACTGGAAAAGGTCAGTTTTCATTCCAATCCCAAAGAAAGGCAATGCCAAAGAATGCTCAAACTACCGCACAATTGCACTCATCACACGCTAGTAAANTCCATGGGAGATGGATAAATTGGGAGATTGGTATTGACATATACACACTACTATATATAAAATAGATAACTAATAAGAACCTTCTGTATAGCTCTAGAAACTACTCAATTCTCTGCAATGGCCCATATGGAAAAAGACTCTAAAAAAGAATGGATATATGTATATGTATAACTGAGTCATTTTGCCATACAGCAGAAAGTAATGCAACATTATAAATCAACTATATGCCAATAAAATTTTTTAAAAAGATCAGGAGAATATTTTCTACCATAATATCTCCATTTTCAAATCATTTTTTTCAAACTTCATAAAATAATTTTTATAGAGCATCAGACTGTGCTTAAAAACTTGACAAAGCCAAGAAAGCTAAACTACAGTCTCCTTCACACTTTAGCCAAAGCTATTGAAAACAGGAAGTAAGATACTTTTTGGTGTAGAAATTCTTGATGTGCATATGCTAGGGAAGGGGGGAAATGCTTAGGAATTACAAAAGGCCATGAGTTCCTGTCCATGATCAAGACTTCTAGGACGTCCTGCCTTGTACTCTGCAACATATTCTAGCACACAGGAGGCAGGGCCCTCCCAATTCCAGGCTAAATGAACTGATAGAGTCATCACTCTTTAAGGCCAAGTTGAATAGCACTGCTTTAACTTGTCCCAGAAACTGTTTGAATTAACAATAATAGCTCTGCTTTTGGCTTTGGTCTGGCCAAGACACTTGGATCTTATAATTCAAAAGTATATCAGTAAATGTGCTGGAATAAAAACAAGTTGGTGCTCTCAAGACTTCAGAAATTGAGACTTCAAGGAAGAGAAATCTTGAGCAATCATAATTGTGATACTATAGATGTCAGAGATCACAGAAGGAAGCTATAGAAAGTCAGTAATTTAAAGAGAGAGAGAAAAAAAGAGAAAGATCTAAAACACAGTAGGAGACCATTTTGACTTTTCTTATCTGTCCTATGTGTGGAGAAATGAGGGCTGCATTCCCCAGGAGTCTGATGAAAGAGGAAGAACCAAGTTGTTTCCACTCAGATTTCAGAATCTTTAATTCCATGAAGGTACATTTTTGGTTTGGCAGTCACATTCTGCTGGTGAAAGTCAAAAGAGGGATCCTAAAAAGAGTAGTGTCAAAATGCCCACTGAGTTGTGTCCCTTGCTGGGGTGTTAGAATAATGCCAGGCTGAGCACAAATTGGAAATTCCTGTCACATAACAGATCTAGTCTGTGAATGGATGGGGAGAAAGTAGGCAAGTGTTCTTGGTAGACTGAGCAAAAAGGAAAAGAAAAAAGAAAGCACTTAATACATTTTTCCCTAGTCCGCATCATTGCTCAATAAATCCTGAGATGAATTACTTCACAACACAGATAGATTAGCTCTTGGATGTGCATGGAGTAAAACCAATCTAGTGAACTCTGAACTCTGTCATACTAATGAAAGAAAACGGTGACATGGATAACCCAACAGAGTATAAAATCAGAAAGTCCCTTACTTGGGTTTATAGAAAATATTGTATTATTTGAGAGGCATCATGTTTATCTTTGTGCTTGTGTTTTACTTGTGGAAATGTGAAAATTAGTGGCTAGCCTCTAAGTATACATCAACTGGCAACGGAGACAACTGATGTAGGAGGAATAAATCAGCATGGAATGGAGTGTTTCTGTAGATAAATTCCAGGTGGCAAATTTAGAGCTAATGGATCATTCTATTATAAATGGGAATGGACATCAACTCATTATCTAAAAGGGGAAACTACAGCTGAGGTTACTTCACCTGACCCAGATCAGAAAATTAGAAGTCCCTTACCTCTGACTCTAACATCCTTCCCACTCAGTCCTACTACGTATTCCATGCATCTGCACATTAATACTTAGAGTGGACTGGAAGAATATAAATGCACTGACAAAAAACTCTTCTAAACTGATGAATGAGAGATCATCAAAGGGCTGTTTAGAGAAATTAAAATGCTTTATGACTGAGACGGGCATTGGGGGAAGCTTACCCTGCCAAAGTACATCTTCAGAGACCTTGGCCAGAGGTCTAGGTCTTGGCTATTTGATGAAGGATAATGGCATTTGTCTCAATTTAAAATTGCTTAGCGCTTCACATAGTGTTTCCTGCAATGTTTTTTGCGGTCCTCTTAGTATAGGACCGGTACATGTGTGGGTTCTAGGATTAAATCTGGGATGGAACCCTGCCTTGAGCATGTTTTCTCCACTATGGTTCCTCCTCCTGCTGACTTAGGCGAGTAACATAATCTTCTGAGGCTTACTTTCATTACCTGTAAAATGAAGTTAACATTTATATCCGTCTCAAAGGGCTATTGAGACTATCAAATGAAATGATGTATGTATACACCTGTCTCTTATACACATCTAGATGTGTATAAGAGACAGGACATTACTTTGCCAACAGAGGTCCATCTAGTCAAGGCTATGGTTTTTCCAGTAGTCATGTATGGATGTGAGAGTTGGACTGTGAAGAAGGCTGGGCACCGAAGAATTGATGCTTTTGAACTGTGGTGTTGGAGAAGACTCTTGAGAGTCCCTTGGACTGCAAGGAGATCCAACCAGTCCATTCTGAAGGAGATCAACCCTGGGCTTTCTTTGGAAGGAATGATGCTAAAGCTGAAACTCCTGTACTTTGGCCACCTCATGCAAAGAGTTGACTCATTGGAAAAGACTTTGATGCTGGGAGGGATTAGGGGCAGGAGGAGAAAGGGACGACCGAGGATGAGATGGCTGGATGGCATCACGGACTCAATGGACGTGAGTCTGAGTGAACTCTGGGAGATGGTGATGAACAGGGAGGCCTTGTGTGCTGCGATTCATGGGGTCGCAGAGTCGGACACAACTGAACGACTGAACTGAACTGAAGTGTATAGTGGAAAAGCCTCTTCTAAAGCTCATATTGATGTACTGGTCTACAGGTTTAAAGCCTTTTCCTCAAGGAGAAGGATGTCTCAGCCGCAGATCACTCCCTAGCCTCCTAGCACGTCTAAGGCTGCTGCAGACATGTGAGGATATCAGCTCAGATGTTCCCCTTGTGACAGTGGCCTTGACATTTCTGTAAAGAGAATGCTTCTCAGGGAAGGAGAGAGCAGTCTAGAAGTTTGGCAGAATGGGCGCTCTTTGAAGGAAAAAAAAAATGTTTATAGAGAATATCCCAGAGTTTGAGGGAAGAGATTGTGGATCTCCCCCCTAATTCTGAACTCTGCTGCTGCTAAGTCACTTCAGTCGTGTCCGACTCTGTGCAACCCTATAGACGGCAGCCCACCAGGCTCCACTGTCCCTGGGATTCTCCAGGCAAGAACACTGGAGTTGCCATTTCCTTCTCCAATGAATGAAAGTGAAAAGTGAAAGTGAAGTTACTCAGTCGTGTCCGACTCTTCGCCACCCCATGGACTGCAGCCCACCAGGCTCTTCTGTCCATGGGATTCTCCAGGCAAGAGTACTGGAGTGGGGTGCTATTGCCTTCTCCAAATTCTGAACTCTACCTGTGTGAATTTAAGCACAGAAACACCTAAGATAGAATTCAGAGCCTTGATACCAGGCTGATGGGAGGCTGTATCATAGGCTGGTTTTATGACTTTGAACTTGATTTCTTTTTCCAGAACCTCAGGGTACTCACCTATAGAATATGGATGACAGATGAAAGAGATATGAAAGTCGTGGTACATATACACAGTGGAATATTACTCAGCTATAAAAAGGAACCCATTTGAGTCAGTTCTAATGAAGTGGATGAGCCTAGAGCGTAAGGAAAAGACAAATAGAAAGATAATACAAATGATAGTACTGAATGTAATGATGGTAGTACTAGAAAGATAGTACTTGCAGGGCAGGAAAGGAGACACAGTCATTTTGGACAGAATTCCGGAAGGAGCGTGTGGGCTGATTTAAAAGAATGGCATTGAAACAGATACATTGCCATATGTCAAATGCGTAGCCAGTGGGAGCTCAGCGTATGATGCAGGCAGCCCGAAGTCAGTGCTCTGTGGCAACCTAGAGAGCCGCGACGGGGAGGAAGCCCGGAGGGGGCTTCAAGAGGAGGGGACATAGGCATACCTAATGCTGATTCATGTTGATGTATGGCAGAAACCATCAGAACGTTGTCATTATCCGCTAATTAAAAAAGAAAGAGAAGACTAGGGATCCCAGGATTACCTTGAAGGGCAGTGGAAAGGATTAAATTAATGTACTTTAACGGTTTCCAGTGTTCTTTGCCTTAGGAGGTACCGTTATTGCCATAGCAACGGCACTGGCGGGAAGAGGGCAGCTACTGCAGGCAGGCGTGATTCTGGGCTCTGATGACGCAGGTGTATCCCCTTACCTCTGGGCCCCAGGTGTGAAGGGGGACAGTCTCTGCATGATGGGCTCCTGATGACGGCGATCGGGATGGAGACAGGTCAGCAGAGCAGGACCTCAGGAAGCGTGAGACTGTTAGTTGCTCAGTCGTGTCTGACTGTTTGTGACGGTGTGGACTGTAGCCCTCCACGATCCTCTGTCCCTGGAATTCACCAGTCAAGAGTAATGGAGTGGGTTGCCCTTCCCTTCTCCAGGGGGTCTTCCCGACCCAGGGATTGAACCTGGGTCTCCTGCATTGCAGGCGGGTTCTTACCCTCTGAACCAGAAAGGGAGTTACATTATTTTACTATTACTAGCGTCGTTGTGGTTGTTGTTAATCAAACAACAGGGGCTGGGAGAACCTTAGGTTAAACTTGACTTCCATGGCCAGAATAGAATAAAGACTCAGGAGTCAGACGTGTCCTGCTCGAGTGCAGAGCTACTGTCCTCCAAGCCACTGAAGAGTTACTTGGATCGTCTGTTGTATTTCCACTTTACAGCTGAAGAACTCAGACCCAGGAAATACGTGTATTTGCCGTAGCTAGTTAGTCACAGCCTGCACTGAGCCTGACTCCCAGTTCAGGCCTCTTTCTACCAACCTTGGGGACTCTCATTCAACATTTCCTCATCACCACTTTCTTCTTCCCAGCATCTTTCCCCCTCCTTCCCTAACAAAATCCCTGTCCCACCTGGGTTGCTCTACCTGCTATTAATTGAAAACACTCCCTATTTTCCAGACTCCGCACACTTTAAAAACTTACTTGTTTATGGCTGTGCTGGCTTCGTTCCTGGACACGAGTTTTCTCTGGTTGTGGTGAGCAGGGGCTACTCCCCAGCTTTAGCTCACAGGCTTATCATTGCAGTAGTTTCTCTTGCTACAGAGCACAGCTCTAGGCATGCAGGCTTCGGTAGGTGTGACATATGGGGCTATTTGTCCCCATGGCATGCGGGATCTTCCAGACCAGGGATCGAATCGGTGTCCTCTGCATGGGCAGGCGGATTCTTACCCTCTGGACCACCAGGGAAGTCCAAGACCCCAGTGGTGTGTTTACCAGCGCTGTTCTTTTCTCCAAAAAGCCTGCCCCATGCTTTAGAAAACATTTCCACCAATCTGCTCCTTTTCTTGTCTTCAGGGGCCCCAGCACTGGCGGTGCACCCACAGAGGTGTACAGTGAGGGAATGTGGGTTTTCAGATGTTGCCAAGGCACAAGCTCCCTATAATTTCCACGAGGAAAGGCTGTGAAGACACTTGGTCCACGCAGCTCCGCTCACCTTCTCGAACACACCCGAGAGTTACGAGCAGTATAGATTATTTTAATGACAGTATTACTTCCAACTGCGTCTCTCCCATCTGTTCTTCCCCAATTACGGATGCAGAAACCCAGCATGTGTCTCCATTCTGGCAGTAGAGAATGAAATATAAGTGCTATAAAAGGGAGTATATTCTTTGAACAATACAGTTGGCACCTGTGAAGCTTGCCTTGTGTTTCAGACTCTCCTGCTTCTTCGAGGGGGAGCCAGAGCGTCCTTAAGAAAATGCCACAGCATGCTCGAATCATCTGTCATTCCCCCAAACTTGGGGCAACTGAGAAATACAAAGCCAGCAGGGGTTTGGCCAAAAAAGACCCTGGGGTTCTTGTGGAAATGACCCAAACCGAAGTGAGAAGAAAACAGAATAAATGGGGGTCGATTTGTGAGGTCTAATGTGCAAGGGAGGGGCTGAGGCTGGGAGAGGTCAGGTAAAGTGGATTCTATGGATACCAGCAGAATCTGAAAATCCAGAAGCATGCCAGGCCAAGTAACTAAGAGGGTTATCTTGCCTGTTTTTGTATGCCAGAAAGCAAAGGCTCAGAAAGGTTAGGTTACCTGTCTGAGCTCACAGAGCAAGGACATGGCAGATCTGAGTTCACACGCAACTCTGATAAAAAGTCTGTTCGTAGCTTCATAGCCAGCTGTGCTGTGCCTGCTGCTCAGCTGTGTCTGACTCTCTGTGACCCCATGGACTGTATCTCGTCAGGCTCCTCTGTCCATGTATTCAGGCAAGAATACTGGAGTGGGTTGCCATTTGCGACTCCAAGGGATCTCCCTGACTCAGGGATCGAACCTGTGTCTCTTGAGTCCCCTGCATCGGCAGGCAGATTCTTTACCACTAGCTCCGCCTGGGAAGGGCGTAGCCAGCACACAGGCCCTGATAAATGATCCCTAGATGCAGCCACACGTGAATCGATTCCTCTGTATTTTGCACACCCATAGCTACTGGGCAAAACCCAAGCTGGCATCCCTCAGCCCCACCATAGCAATAGAGAGGGTTAGCTGCAGGAAGGGAAGTAAAGAGAGGGCAGCCAAGTCCTAGATTTCAGAAAACGTATCATTCTCCGGGCGAAATACACTTCAGTGGGGAGAAATCCCTAAATGTTTTATTAGAGGAATTCAACAACTACAAATATTAACAGCAAGATTATGAATTATTTAAAACTCAACTACCTAAACCAGCCTATAAATCAAACAAGAAAGGTTCCTGTCAGAAAGAAAGAAGCCGGTTTGCTCTTGGTTTTGAGATCGTGAGAAGGAAACTTGTTTTCCTGTGTGTTGAGCACATCCTGTGTGCCAAGCGCTGTGCGTTTCTCTGTTTCCATATGAGTCTTGCATGAAGCTGAGGGCGGGGGAAGATTATCAGCTGCAGTTTATAGAGCCAGGAAGTGGCTTCTCCACAGACACGTAGTTAGTTAATAGGGGAGCTGAGGCTGAAGTAGTGTTTGCCTGGATTCAAAACCGCCCCTTTATGCTGGACCAGGCTGCCTCTCGGCTAGAGGATGCATGTTGGTGTAAAAGCAGAAAACGGAGGCCTTAGACACACCACGTTGAATACGGAATAACGACCTCCAGCCTCTGGTGCCTGGGACATCACTGACGAGCAAAGCTCCTGGAGTCAGAATGCCGGGGGATTAGTCACAGCTTTGTTTTCGTTGTTGCTGCTGCTGCTACTGTTGTTATTGTTGTTTCTAGGAAAGTTTTTATTTTGAACTAGTTTTAGAATTACAGACAAATTGGAAAGAGAATACAAAGAGTGTTCATGGGTATCTCAACTCTTTTCCTCTAATGTTCACGTCTCACCATCTTGGGCATCAGAACTAAGAAGCCAACATTAGTGCATTGCTTTTAACGAAGCCCCAAACCTCGTTTGAATTTCACCCGTTTTCCCAGTAATACCCTCTTTCTGTCCCAGAACCCAGTCCAAGATGAACCATGGCCTTGAATTGTCTTGTCTCCTCCGTTTCCTCTGCTCCGAGATGGCTTCTCCGGCTTTCCATTTCTTGTATTGTTTTGTTTGTTTTATTGGTTTTTTTTTTTTTTTTTTTAATGACCTTGACAATCTTGAGGAATCAGGTATCTTGCAGAATGTTCCTCAGTTTGGGTCATACCATTTCTACCAGGTGTGAGACAACAGGTACATGACTTACGCTTTCTTGAATTTTCTTATCTAGTTGAAGGTAGTAAACAAGATGAAACTGAGAAAGCCCCCACTCGGGGCCAGTGTGCTCAGCCACCGTGACCATCATTTATGGGACTGACCCTGCATTCCTTTGAGTGAAGGTGCTGCAGGGTCGTGCCGTGTGGCATACTCGAGTGCATCCGGTGGCTTTGCTCTGAAGTCACAGAATCCCAGAACTGGAAGGAACAGTAGCAGCATGTGGCCTGACTTGGCCATCGCTGCCTGAAGGCTGGCTACAGGGCAGGTTGCTCTGGTGTTATAAGGCACCCATCCCATCTGCGTGCTCCTGAGACTGGTCTTCTTCCTCTGTGTCACTTCCAACCCATTGCAAAGCTTATTGGAAGCCTAGTCCACTCACTGTCTTACTCTGCAGAATGACTATTTGATTCTTCCCCTTCCTGAAAAGCTCGAACCGTGTCTTGTTATTACCTTCTCCATGGAGGCCCTTGCTTTCTATTGCATTGAGAAGGCATGAGAAAATTCAGTTCTCTTAGTTTACTGGTATCTGTAACCTGGGGCTTCCCCTGTGGCTCAGCAGTAAGGCTCTGTCTGCAGTGTAGGGGAGGCAGCAGACAAGGGTTCAATCCCTGGGTTGAGAAGACCTCCTGGAGGAGAGGGGCAGCTCACTCCAGGAGTCTTGCCTGGACAATCCCATGGAAAGAGGAGGTGGTGGGCTACAGTCGGTGGGGTCGCAAAGTCAGACACGACTGAAGCAACTGAGCAGAAGCACATCTGTGCCCTAAAATCTGCCTTACCTTCTTTTATTTTATCCACTTATTATTAATTTTTGCAGATGCAAGTTCAGTTCAGTCACTCTGTTGGGTCTGACTCTTTGCGACCCCATGAATCGCAGCATGCCAGGCCTCCCTGTCCATCACCAACTCCCAGAGTGATTTCTTTGGAAGGAATGATGCTAAAGCTGAAACTCCAGTACTTTGGCCACCTCATGAGAAGAGTTGACTCATTGGAAAAGACTCTGATGCTGGGAGGGATTGGGGGCAGGAGGAGAAGGGGACGACTGAGGATGAGATGGCTGGATGGCATCATGGACTCGATGGTCGTGAGTCTGAGTGAACTCCGGGAGATGGTGATGGACAGGGAGACCTGGCGTGCTGCGATTCATGGGGTCGCAAAGAGTTGGACACGACTGAGCGACTGAACTGAACTGAGACAGCAAGGACATTATCTCTCTGGTTAGCTGCTATATCCCTAGAGTCTTAAGATTGTTAGGCACACAGCCAAAATATTGGAGTGGGTAACCTTTCCCTTCTCCAGGAGTTCTTCCCAACCCAGGGACTGAACCCAGGTCTCCTGCATTGCAGGTGGATTCTTTACTAGCTAAGCTCCAAGGGATGTCCAGTCAGTACTCAAATGTTTGTTGAATAAGTACATATACATCTGATTTAGTTGAATGTCACCATCATTTAGTTTGTTTACTTGTTTTTGGTATTGTTTTGCTTTCTTTTTCCAAATCACACTAAAATAGTCAAACTCGTCTTTTTTTTTTTTTTTTTTTTAAGTTCTTTTCCCTTCAGGATATATACCTGGAACTGCTGTATAATCTGTGGTATCGAATAAGTAGTAAAGAAGGATGTCCATATATACACAGATAAAATGTATTCACCAAGTGCAGCTTTTTTTGCCTGTCAAAGATTTTCTCCTTTCATTGAGAATATGATTTTTGCCTAGATTGCTTTGAGCTGCTAATTTAATGTATGTTTGGAAATTCATTTCATTACAAGCTCAGATTGTCCCTTCTAAGCCTGATGTACAGTTTGGGTTTTCTGTAGAGATTAGAACTTTAAAAATGAATCATCTTAATAAATGTGATGACAAATTACCAACACCAATATTACGTAAGTAACAACCCTATTTAACCTAAAGAAAGTTCTGCTTTTTGCAACTCAGATTCCCCCTATGTTAATGGAGTTAGACTAGATAAACTCTAAGTTCCCATCTATCTTCATCATTCTTTGCTACTACAGAGGTATTCCCAGTGCCTGTGCAGTCTTTTATGTAAAATAGATGATGTTCTGCTAATAATGAAGAACAAGCAATGGCAACAGTGACTCAGCTAAATAAATTTTGTTAACATATATGCAGAATGATCATTGCACAGAATAAAAATTTTTTTTCCAACAAGAGTAAACAAATGGTGTTGAAACAACTCGGTAGCCATCTGAAAAATAAAGTTGGATTCCTATTTCATATCCTATCAAAAACTAAATTCAAGGTGGACCAAAGATTTATATTTATGAAATTAGGTAATAAAAAAATCACTAGAAAAAGAAAACATGGGGGAACTATTTTAAATCATAGAGTAAGAACTGACTCATTTGAAAAGACCGTGATGCTGGGAAATATTGAGGGCAGGAGAAGGGGACGTTGGAGGATTAGATACTTGGATGGCATCACTGATACAATGGACATGGATTTGGGTGGAATCCAGGAATTGGTGATGGACAGGGAGGCCTGGCATGCTGAGATTCATGGGGTCGCAAAGAGTCGGACACAACTGAGAGACTGAAATGAAAGGCCTAAGTTTGACAAAAAACCCAGAATATAAAACCTAAAAGCCCACATTTGAAAATCTGATCAGTTCAGTTAAGTCATTCAGTCATGTCCAACTCTTTGTGACCCCACAGACTGCATCACGCCAGGCCTCCCTATCCATCACCAACTCCCGGAGTTTACCCAAACTTATGACCATTGAGTCGGTGATGCCATCTAACCATCTCATCCTCTGTCATCCCCTTTTGCTCCCGCCTTCAATCTTTCCCAGCATCAGGGTCTTTACAAATGAGTCAGTTCTTCACGTCAGGTGGCCAAAGTATTGGAGTTTCAGCTTCAACATCACTCCTTCCAATCACTCAGGACTGATCTAGGGAGGGACTGGATGGATCTCCTTGAAGTCCAAGGGACTCTCAAGAGTCTTCACCAACACCACAGTTCAAAAGCATCAATTCATCTGCACTGAGTTTTCTTTACAGTCCAACTCTCACATCCATACATAACCACTGGAAAAACCATAGCTTTGACTAGATGGACCTTTGTTGGCAAAGTAGTGCCTCTGCTTTTGAATAAGCTATCTAGGTTGGTCATAACGTTCCTTCCAAGGAGTAAGCATCTTTTAATTTCATAGGTGAAATCACCATCTGCAGTATTTTTGGAGCCCCCCAAAATAAAGTCTGACACTGTTTCCACTGTTTCCCCATCGATTTCCCATGAAATGATGGCACCAGATGCCATGATCTTCATTGAATGTTGAGCTTTAAGCCAACTTTTTCATTCTCCTCTTTCACTTTCATCAAGAGGCTTTTTAGTTCCTCTTCACTTTCTGCCATAAGGGTGATGTCATCTGCATATCTGAGGTTATTGATATTTCTCCCAGCAATCCTGATTCCAGCTTGTGCTTGTGTTTCTCATCTTGTAC
>SJYX01023044.1:0-10595 GCA_006410675.1 Oreotragus oreotragus | reverse complement strand
AAGACTGAAGAGCCCACAAAGAGGAAGAAAAATAGTGCACACCCTTTAGACCGATAGAGACTCAGTTGGAGGTGGCTCAGAGTAGCAGCGAAAATGGACTTCCACATTCCAATGAACTTTCCCCGCTGTTCTGGACGTGGGTTAAGTCAGCACAGCACACACTCCTACCCTGGTTCCTTTCTCCTCTAGTCCAGGTAGAGTCAGAAGGAGAAAGACTCCCCAGGCCTCAGGATCTTGGCCAGTTCAGGTGCCCCCATCTAGAAACATGGGCCCTTGGCTATCTTTCACCTACTAGGTAACTCATTCTCCCTCCTTTGGGAGGAGTAGGGGGTGGGCAGAAGGCCAGTGTGCTTAAAGAAAAATCCCTCTTTATGGAAGTCAAAGAAGAAAGAGGTTTTTCTCTCGAACAGAGGTGAACAGAAACTAAATAAATGGCATTTATACTTGTCCATCCCCTCTCCTACCCACTTCCTCAGCTCTTATCTCTGAGGCCCTCCTCCTCTTACAGTGATTCCCTAGTCCTGCCACCCTGTTGCTGGTCCTGTACCCCGTACCCCTACCCCCAAGCACAGGTTCCCCTGCAGCCCCGTCAGACTGGACCGCATAGCTGTGGACAAATCCTGACTCCCAGGCGAGGCAAGCTGATGCTGCAGACTGACCGCGTCCCCCACCCGCCACGTTCTCATGTTGAAACTGATCTCCAATGTGAGAGTGTTTGGAGGTAGGGCCTTTGGGAGGCGATTAGGTCATGACGGTAAAGACTTCATGGACGAGATTAGGGCCCTTACCAAAGAGGCCCCAGGGAGCTCCCTGCCCCTTCTGCCACGTGATGTTACAGTGAAAAGAGGGCAGTCTGTGAGCTGGAAAGCAGGCCTTACCACACATTGATTCTGCCAGCACCTTGATCTTGGACTTCTCAGCCTCCAGAACCATGTGAAGTAAACTTCTGTTTATAGGCTACCTCATCTAAGCAGCCCGAACAGACTAAGACAGTTGATTAAGGGGAGTCTGGAGTAGCTGAGGTTAGCTTCTGTAGCTCTCTCAGTGAAAGAAAGGTAGGTAGGTAGGTCTTGGTAAAAATATTTCCCAAAAGGTTTCCTCTCTCAAGTTTGTGGCAGCACCTCATTGAACATCCTTTGGGAGACGTATCTGTGAAGTTGTTTACTTGGCAAGTCAAGCACAACCCATCTCTTTCTTCAGGAAATAGATGTAGCTGGGGTCTCAAGTGAATTTAAAGTTCTACCTGATATGTGATACATGTCAGTGATAATGTGGAAAAGAGTGGGTCAAGTCTTATTAGGAAAAAACAAACAAATGCAAAAATCCACAATCAACATAATATGAAGAAATTTAAATTATTTAGTCACTCACTTGGACTTCTTGGTAGGACATGTGGGCTTGATCCCTGGGTCGGAAAGATCTCCTGGAGAAGGAAATGGCAACCCACTCTAGTCTTCTTGCCTGGAGAATCCCGTGGACAGAGGAGCCTGGCGGGCTGCAGTCCATGTGGCCACAAAAAGTCAGACACGACGGAGCCGCTGCACAGCAGCAAACATGATCGTCTCTCCTGGGCCAGACATTGCTCTCCTTTAAGGAAATGGAGAGGGATCTATTGCCCCTGACTTTGAGCTTTCCACAGTTTTACAAGGGCAGGCACAGACCGCTAAGGGAACGCATGGACAGGGGCGTGGCTGAGGTTTGAGGAGTTAGGTGGGGCAGTCTTCCTGAAAGAGTCCTGACGTGCAGCCTGAGGGCAAGGTGAAGGGAGTGGAAAAAGAGAGCAAGATGTCCTGATGTAGGCAAAAATCATTGAAAAGGAGAAGACGAGGCTCGGAGCTAAAAAGCCCGGCGTGTTCGGGTAATAACAGTGGTTTAGACGGAGTAAAGAGTTTAGAGGATGGTAATAAAAGAAAGCGAGGGGTGATCAAGGCCAGCTCATGCCGAATGTGCTACGATAGGGCATTTGTGTTTTCCGAAGACGTGGAGGCATTGTGAGGACGAGCACGTGTCTTAGCCATCATCAGCGATGGGGAGAATGTGTATAGTACAGGGGCAGTAATGCCAGCCCAGGAAACCCTGGTGACATTCACGCCCAGAGACCTTGGTGGCCTGCACTGAGAGAACAGTGGAGCTGAGGAGCCATGGATGGACGCGGGGAAGCATCAAAGACAGCAGAGTCAGTAAGCCTCAGTCATTTACTGGATGGAGGGAGGGAGAGGGAGAGAGAAGTCAAAGATAATTCAGGTTTCTGAGTCAGGCAACCGTGTTGGCACCCATCACCGATAAAGAACATATCCCAAGAGCATTAGGTTTGGGGTAGACTTGGGAGAAAGCTGAAAGCCAGCTTTAGAACACGGGAGTTAAGATCCCTGTTGAGTGTCCGAAAGAATGATGTATAATAGGGTTTGCACATACGGGTTAGGAAGTCTCGATAGAAATCTGGGTTTGAGATTGGGGTGTGTGTGTACACGTGCATGCGTCTACATATTTACTTTGGGTGGAGGAGCAGGGCGGTAGGCACCTTAGGTATGGATAAATTCCTCCAGGGAAGTGTGTTGAGGCTAAGAACAAAGGAACAGAAATGAGGCCCTGGAAAATACCACTTCAGAAACAGGCAAAAAAAACCAGACAGAAGGCAAACCTAACGAGTGTTACAGAAGCCAAGAAATAAAAACTCAGAGTCACCAGCCTTAAGTGCAACAAAGAGGTTCTGGAAGTTTTAGCACGTCACGTCATCTTCTGAACGTAGTAACAGTGATTATATGAGTAACCTTGAAATCAGTGGCAGTAGAGGGGCAGAGAGAGAGGCAGATGGCAGTGGGTGAGGAATGAGGCAGATAGCGAGTGTCAACAGTGGTGTCAGCCGGGCTGGGAGACAAAGTAGAAAGATAGCGTTGGTGGGGAGGGGAGCGGAGGAGGTCAGTGGGTGAGGTGCCGGGGGCCATAGAGACGCGGGGACAATTTTCTGTAAATGGAGAACTGCCTGTATGAAAGATGAGCAATTAGAGGCCACCTTCTGATGGAGGAAGAGTGGGGACAGAATGGCTGTGCAGCACCAGGAAGGGGTCCTCTTTGGGCGGGAGGAGGGCAGCTTGCCCACGAGGGCAGGAGGGGGGCACAGGTGGGTGTGAAGGCGGGTGAGGCTTGTGAAGGTCGCAGGTAGGGGGGATCCTCAGTGGATGGTTCCTGTTTTCTCTGTGATAAGGAGGAGGCTGGCCACGTGCTGACGGCAGGGAGGGAGGTGATGATGGGCCACAGAAGAGAAAGGGCGAAATCCATGCTGTCAAGGGGTGGGGAGGACATCCTGGGAAAATCGGAGATCTCTGGACAGCTTAAGATTAAAGATCACAATTTTTTTAAATATATAAACTGTTTAAATATCTTTTTTAAAAGAATCACTGAAGCAGCCCTTTATATTTTCAAAACCAGTATAAAACAGGATCCCCCGCTGCACACACTGTTTCTTGCTGGTTCATTTCCTAAAATGCTCCTCTTTCCGCTTCCCACTTCTCCCTCACTCCAGTTGGCTGGTACTAAAGATTTTCCGGCTTTAGTCAAGCCACTTTTCCAAGAATACATGGAACAGATTACAGAGGCAAGTGCCAGCCAGCTTGCTTCCCCTTCTTCACTTGTATACGTTCAGCTGGAGTCTGAAAAGGGGAAGTCAAGAAAACTTTTTTCTTTTTTAAAGATGGGAGAAGCAGGAAGCACAGGCAGGTGGAAACACTGAGGGGAAAAAAAAGGAAAAGGGAGCAAACACTGAAACAAGAGTATCAAACCAAAATGTAAACTGAAATGATGTCCTAGATCAGAGAGAAGAGGGAGCAAAGAAAATACCTGCTTTCTAACCCAGCATCTTGATTTGCTCCTAAAATATGTAGCGTCCTTGATCTGGGAGCCCAAGTCGCATGGAACACAGCCACTTTCTGTGCCTTCAGCTCTCTTCTGCCTCATTTATTTGCATCAGCAATGAAGTATTCTGGGCTTTTCTTTGTTTCTTTGGACCAACCCCTTAATTTAAAAATCAAGTCGAGGGAATCAGAGAAACAAGGGGGCCAGATTCCGTGCCATTCACGATATTTAATGGGTACTTGTTTTGTGCAGGTACAACTGTTCTGGGTAGTGGGGACTTGCAGAAAAATAGGAAGTAGTCTCTCCATTTACAGTATGATTTCTCCCAGCTGAAGGGAGACCACTGCTTGGGACGCAGGGAGGTAGAAGAGCCCAGTCCTCTGGCTTTTATCAGCTAGCCAGACAGTTACTGGCAAGTAGCTTCTTAGAAGAAATAAGAAGTTTGGGTCCTGTCTGCAGTGTACCCTGCTCGAATCACCTTTTTCTAACCTCTCGTCCCCTGATGCTTCTGACTCAGATTTGCACCCCCTTCTGCCCCCCAATCAAGACACCGATGTGATGCAAGCAGATACCAGCTGAAGCCAAAATAGAATGGATAGTTATCCGGGGAGATAAAGTGACAGGAGTATGGTGTTCCCTGTTCAGGCTATTGTTCAGAGGAATGTGTCTTTTATTTATAGACATAAAATTTAAAGGCATAGACAGCCAGAGCTTGATATTACCTCTTCTTCCTCTAACTCATTTCCTAGAAATACACTTGATATAGCTACCTTCTTTGTATGTAAATTGAATGTGTTAGATGAGTGTTTTATACCTGATTTCATGTTCTTTTAATAGATTCTATTACGTTTGGGGTTAAGGCTGCTTTCTAAATTTTA
Organism: Oreotragus oreotragus; assembly: GCA_006410675.1. NCBI lineage: Eukaryota > Metazoa > Chordata > Mammalia > Artiodactyla > Bovidae > Oreotragus > Oreotragus oreotragus. The sequence goes on along the minus strand of SJYX01023044.1, from coordinate 5,865 downwards.
ATGCTTCAGTATTTTGCTTTTATAGGACACTATTTTATCTGTACTTATCTGAGGCACAGGTTACTGAAAAGGGCAGGAGGTTTTAAAAGATGCCAAATATAGGTGCCGTTCATATTAGTAAACTTATTTATACTTAGGTATGGCTAAGCAGATGAAGTCTCCAAATTGTCAGTGGGTTTGCAAAGTCGGCAACCCTTAATAGATTTCCTGGTGGTTAGTGGGGCCTTTGTGCCAGGAAAAATGTAGAGTAGTCTGCTCTTAAACCTGCATTTTCTTGCTTCCACACACCCAAGAATGAAGTTCAGAAGGATGCCACTAACCTTCTGATGCTCTGGAGAGGTGACTTCCTTTTTCTGAGCCTTGACTAAAAAGCCTTATGTGCCTCGTATTCTCAGAGTGTGTTTTTCCTTAAGCTCTGAGAAGATTTTACAGATTGAGCCTCATGAATTTTTACAGCCCTTCTGCAAGAAAGGAAGGAATAGAGCCTATAAACCACTCTGAATCATTCAAAACAAAGATAAGAGAATGTAAGGAACACTTGGCTAGCCCATTTTTAACAGGTTAACTGATGAACAAGAAGTAATTTTTATAAAGACATGAAAACACCTGGTTATTTGTAAATGATGTAGATCAGGAAATTTATTTTCTCCCTGAGATTAAAAATGATTCTGACATGGTATACTCTCACTTACTCTTGTAGGGGCAAACTTAATTTGAAAAAGCAATATGAAAGCTACGTTATAGGAAGGACCTTATATTCAAGAGTATCATCAGTAATTCTGTGAGCAAGATTAGTCACAAAAATAATGACTATGCTTTATGAGCATAATATTTGAAGTAATTTTTTAAAAATTTGGCTATAAACCGCAAGGTTAATTGATTCTTTTCTTCCCACTCTATTGTGGTTGACATACTCATTCTTCCCTTTAAAGACCCATTTTATTATGCAAATGGAAAAAAACTGAAAGACTTTGTGTCAGAGAGAGAAGGCTGCTTTTTGCTGGGGGACTCATGCACCTGTTTCAGCCCTCAGCCCCCACCGCTGCTGCCATTGGCTGCCAAGTCCGGGACTTGGTGATCAGGGTTAGTAGGTGTGGGGTCCTTGAATTTTGACTCCCATTCCCTTTGTGACTTACTCTTATTTCGCTGTCTAATTTCTCCCCTTCCAGCTCTCAGCATGCCAGCAGCAGCTGCATCGTGGCACTTGCCCTGCTGCCAAGAGGGTAGGCAGCCTCCTCAGAGACTGTACTGTGCGTTCTAGCCAACTGTTAAGAGCGAGATGCTGGAGTCAAGACATACAGACCACTGATACTCAGATCCTTCTAGGGGGCATTTAATGGAATAGTGTGTGCATGGTATTTTTTAAATTTAAATTTTGGAAACTTTTTATTATGCAAAGCCTTCAAACATATACAGAGGAAGAAAGAATACTGTAATACATGCCCACGTTCCTTTCTCTCTCTCCTCTTTACCCATCATCAACACACAGACCGTCTTGTTTCACTGAACATTCTGTCTTCCCCATGGTTTATCCAGGCTACCGGGAGATTTGTTTCCAGGGATAAATCTTTCTTAAATTATGCTTTCTTTTCCATCCTTCTTCAGTCTAAAATCTCAATGATTTTCTCAATCTTTTCTTCCTAAGAGATATTAGGGTCTCTTTTTTTTTTTCCTTCTAAATTAAGCTGAGATGCTTCTAAGCCAAGTAACTATCATGTTTTCCCCTAAATTTTTGAGGCTTTGTTCATTCAGTTAGCCAATCTACCAAAGCATGGCTGAAGTGTGCTTAGAATATAGAGTTTTTTCAAGGTAACTGAATTTGAAACTCATCTCCCATCCAAGTATTAACCAGGCCCGACCCCGCTCAGCTTCCAAGATCAGATGAGACTGGGTGCATTCAGGGTGATATGAGTAGTAATAGGGCACGCCCTACAGAGCTGTTTTAAGACCTAAAGGGTTAATATACTGAAGTGTTTAATACGTGCCAGTTGCTATCATCTTCACCACCACCTTCATTTTGCCCTCACTGTTCATTTGACAGAACAGAGAACTGAGGCCCAGGTGGGTGAAGCAGCCTCCGTCAGGTCAGATGGCAGTTTTATCAGAAGAATTTGAACAAGAAGCCACATGTCTCAGTTCCTTTATTATACTAGATAGGCTCTCGTCCTCAAGGAATTATGCTCTGACAGCAAGAATGATCTGTAAAGGAAAGGGAAGAGGATTAACAATAGCATGAACAAAGGAATAAATGTCGCTGCCAGAGGTAAACCTTAGAAGCTTGTATGTTTAGAAAGCAGAGTGCTCCGGGTGACATGCATCCTTTCTTAGTGGGAAGGTGAGGTTTTAGGAATGCTTCTGTTTAAGAAAGGAGGTGATTTGGCTAATGAAACCGAAGAACACGTTCGGTACTCAAGGGAGAAAGAGAGGAAAGCTCAAGTATGGCCTGTGATCAGCAGTAGGGAGCATTTGCCTGTGAGGTTAAGAGCGAAGACAAGCTCTGAGAGGAGAGGGGAAGGCAAGATTGTTCGAACCATCCGTGAATGTCAAAAACAAGAGGGCTGGATGGATCCTGGACTTCACCTAAAGCCAAAAGGGGTCTGACGTTTCTAAAGTTTTTATTTATCGCTGACTTTAGCATGTGCTCAGTATTATTCTACTTATGATTATTCATATAATTTACATAAAAACTGTATAAAATAGGCACTAATATTGATTTCCTAACAGCTAAGGAAAAAGACAAAGAGAAGTTAAATAATTTGTCCCGGGCCATTTGTTTATTTTTAAGCAGGATTTGTACCCAACCCAAGTAGTCTGACTCTAGAATCTGTGTTCTTAAACACTCTGCCATGCTGCTCCATGGTAACCAAAGCCCTGGTGTTTGCATAATATTGAGGAAACCAGTGTATAGTGATGCCCTTTAAAGAGGCTAGAATCCTGGCATTGTTACTCACCAATGCCTGTACTCTTGGCTGACGCAAGGACACGTAATATTTAAGCCCCAGTTAGGTTTCAGGAGGCAGACTCTGCTCGGTCAGTGCATACATGGACCTGTCTAACAACATTCATCACTGGGTGACGCTACATTTGTTCTAGGTGCCATCCTACGAAAGTACTCTGGTGATTTATTTTCACATGAAGCTGTAAAACAACCCTGATAGGGATGTGTCTGATACCTTCATTCATTCATTCACTGCCCAAGTACTTTTTAAGAGTCTCTGTTGTAGACGTTGGGGGGATGCCAGTGAAGAGAGCAGTTCCTTCTCTACAGAGTCTCCACGGAGTTTTCCTTTCTTAAGGGCCTCTTCTCTTCAGCATATAAACTACCATTATTGCTCCCAACTTCCAGAACAAAAAGAAAAAATCAAGAGAAAGTTGTCTTGACCCTCCTTTCCTTTCCAGCTACTGGCCATGTCTCTTTTCCCATTTGCAGCATAATATTTAGAAAATAGCCTATTCTCATATTGGTCTTCACTTTCTCTCCTCCTCAGTTCAGTTCAGTTCAGTCGCTCATTTGTGTCCTAGTCTTTGCGACCCCATGAATCACAGCACGCCAGGCTGCCCTGTCCGTCACCAACTCCCGGAGTTCACTCAGACTCACGTCCATCGAGTCGGTGATGCCATCCAGCCATCTCATCCTTGGTCGTCCCCTTCTCCTCCTGCCCCCAACCCCTCCCAGCATCAGAGTCTTTTCCAATGAGTCAACTCTGCGCATGAGGTGGCCAAAGTACTGGAGTTTCAGCTTCAGCATCATTCCTTCCAAAGAAATCCCAGGGCTGATCTCCTTCAGAATGGACTGGTTGGATCTCCTTGCATTCCAAGGGACTCTCAAGAGTCTTCTCCAACACCACAGTTCAAAAGCATCAATTCTTTGGTGCTCAGCCTTCTTCACAGTCCAACTCTCACATCCATATATCTCTCCTCCTACTGTCTTCTAAATATACACCAAGCTGACTTTCTCCACCAGATCGCATGAGCTCCAGGCTTGGCTCACACCCCTGCCTTCTAACCGCTCCACTTAGACGTCTGTGCACTCTGGCCTCCCCCTTAACTCCACTTTTGCTCTCACAGTCCACCGTCTATTCCATCAGCACATCCTACTGACTTTAGCCTTTAGGTCTCTCCAAAGCCCAACCGTTTTCTCTCGCTTTTACTATCACAGCCCTAATCTACATCACTATCATCTCTCTTTCCCAGCTTGTCTTCCTACTTCCTTCCCAACCCCTATACCCCTCACTGCCTGCTATCAACACGGAAACAAAGCAGTTCTTTTAAGACGCCAGTCAGAGTATCTCCTCTGCAGAATACGTTCTTAAAAAAAATATTATAATCCTACATATAGTGTATAGTGAAGTCATTGAGTCGTATCCGACTCTTTGTGACCCTGTGGACTGTCACCTACCAGGCTTCTCCATCCATGGGTTTCTCCAGGCAAGAATACTGGAGTGGGTTACCATTTCCTTCTCCAGGGGATCTTCCCGGCCCAGGGATTGAACCCAGGTCTCCCACATTGGAGGCAGATGCTTTAACCTCTGAGCCACCAGGGAAGCCCATACAACAATATAAATGAATCTCATAATACCACACTGGATGAAAAAAGCCACAAACAGAGAGACTTTAAACTGTATGGTTACCTTCATTTAAAACATAAAAAATAGGTGAACAGTCTATATAGTAAGAAGTCGGGATGGTGACTGAGGGGGTAGGCAGTTGACTGTGAATGAAAGAGAACGCCACGAGGGCCATTTCTATTTATCTGGGTTCTAGTATTTTGCTGGTTAAAATGTACCAGATATACACTTACGATGTACTCCTTTCTGTAGTTTGCACTTCCATAAGAAGTTTTATAAAATTGTTATTTCTTACACAGAAAATCATTTGTTTCTAGACTTAAGAGAGAGGAATTTATCAGCATTTATAGCCATTATAGTATAAGGCCTCCTCAGGCAAAAGTCTTGTCCACTCTCTTTTATTCACCAAATATTTACTGAGCACTAGACACTGAATCTGGCATTTGGGATACAATGGTGAACATTAAAGAAAAAAACTGCTTAAGCTCCTGAGGGATGATAATCAGAATAAAGTACAGAACATATTAGCAGGTGCTGAGAGAGAGCAGGAGCAGGAGAGGCGGGCAGAGAACGCTGGAGGGGAGGAGGGGAGGGCTCAGGGCGCAGTCTAATGCAGCAGCCAGGGAAGGCCTCATTGAGGAGGTGACGTTTGGGCCGACACTGGGCAGGACTGGCCGGAAGGAGCCCCACGTGTGTCCGGGAGAAGGGTCTGGGGGGTCCAGCCTGAGGCAGACATGGGCTGACTGTGCAAGAGCCATGGCGGGACTGGAGGAGTCCGAACAAGGACGGACGAGCCAGGCTGGTGTCGGGGAGATGCCTGGGGCCAGATGCCTGGGGCCCGCGGTGGTGGGCCTTGTACAGGCGCAGGAGTTTGATTCTGCATGAGACCTTGCGGAATGGGGAGTAAGCTTTTGCCTGGCCTGGTTTGGGTTAGGTGCGGGCTGCTTGCACTGGGAGGCCGCTCATTCTCGTTGCTGGGGTCCACCTCTGTTCATTGACCGTGCTGCTCTTGGTGAACGGATGCCAGCTCCCTGTGCCAGCTCGGGGCTTGCGCCAGGTGCTACTGTGAACTTGTGCTGCATGTCTTTTGGTAAACTTGTAAGAGACACCAATTTTAAATAAACAAAATGTATCAATTCTTATTTGAATAACTTACATAATAACATAGCATTTTAGTTTCATCAAAGGCAGCTTACCAGTCACTAGTTCGGTGCATGTTAGAAGTCAGTTCCCAAGTGCACGTGAGGGTCAAGCAGGAACGTACAAGAGGCAGAGAATACAGAGATGGGCACAATGG
>SJYX01023043.1:24491-60430 GCA_006410675.1 Oreotragus oreotragus | reverse complement strand
CCCCGCCCCCGCCACCTCCAGCCTTTTCTTTTGCTGTAACTTGAGGCATGTGGAATTTTAGTTTCCTTACCAGGGATTGGACGCGTGCCCTCAGCAATGAGAATGTGGAGTCCTAACCATTGGACCGCCAGGGAATTCCCACTCCCTCTCCCTCTTGCTACCAGAGATTGGCCAGGCCTGGTATGAACTCTGGCACTACCACTGACCAGCTCTGTTATTTGTAAGCAACTGCTTATCCTCTAAGCCTCACTTTTCTTATTTTAAAAGTGAAGAAAGTAATACTTCATTATATTTTTGTGAGGATCAAATTAAGAAATGCATATGAAGTGCTTGGTACATAGTAGGATCTCAGGGTACTATCATCATCATCATTATGAATATCATCATCCCAGCTCCCTCCTTTGTAGTCCCTGTTCTAAGAGAACCGTTAACCTGTCTGGGAGGAAAAAATGAGTATACAATAATAGAAGCAGTATGTATTATGTTGTTACACTAGAGATCCAACTGTAATGCAGTAGGAGGAGGATCATTCATCCTGTCTGGAGAACTCTGAGAGAGCTATTCTGGAGGTAGCTTTTGAGTGGGTCTTGCAGGGTTTTGGTAGATGGCCCAGACTGGGTGACCACCTACCAGCAGAATGAGGCCTGTGAGTAGAGGCAGAAGGTGGACCCCTGCCTGGCATGTTCAGATGCTTTGAGGCCAGAAGGTAGCAACTGCCAGTGCTGAGTCAAGGAGTTTGAACTGTGGGCTGTGGGCATACGGTTAGATTCTCCCTCCTTTTCTATTTTATAAGCTCTGAACCTCAGGTTGGCCCTTTAAATGAGGTTGACTTTCCTAGAGCCCAGGAAGGAGGATTGAGTAGTCATTAGGTATTTACTCTAAATTCACCTTAGTTCTGGCTTCCCAGGTGGCCCAGTGGTAAAGAATCCGCCTGCCAATGCAGGAGACCTGGGTTGGATCCCTGAGTTGGGAAGATCCCCTGGAGTAGGAAATGGCAACTCACGCCGGTATTCTTGCCTGGGAAATTTCATAAACGTTCTCTGTAGCCTGGCGGGCTGCAGTTGCTGGGGTTGCAAAGAGTTGGACACAACTGAGTGCACACGCACTACACGCTAGTGAGTAGCTTTCTTATTAACCTGAGCTGAGGAATTTTGGCATGAGAGAGCCGTCCATAAGTAAGTCTGCAGACTTTCTGCCTGGAAATCAACGCACATCGTAAGGTGCTCACCTGTGCTGGGTGCTTTGTGGCCTGGTTCCTTGGAGGGACCTTTCCCGGCAGGGCCGGTTGTGGGTAGGGAAGTAGGAAGCCTTTGACCTGTATTTTGTCTGATTCCCTTGTTTTGGACGCTGTAGGCTGCCTTTTCTCTTCATTTTTACCTCTGTGTCTTCTTTCGAGACCACCTCCTTTGCTCTCTGCTTCAGTTCAGTTCAGTCGCTCAGTCGTGTCCGACTCTTTGCGACCCCATGAATCGCAGCACGCCAGGCCTCCCTGTTCATCATCAACTCCCGGAGTTCACTCAGACTCACGTCCATCGAGTCCGTGATGCCATCCAGCCATCTCATCCTCGGTCGTCCCCTTCTCCTCCCACCCTCAATTCCTCCCAGCATCAGAGTCTTTTTCAATGAGTCAACTCTTCACATGAGGTGGCCAAAGTACTGGAGTTTCAGCTTTAGCATCATTCCTTCCAAAGAAAGCCCAGGTTTGATCTCCTTCAGAATGGACTGGTTGGATCTCCTTGCAGTCTAAGGGACTCTCAAGAGTCTTCTCCAACACCACAGTTCAAAAGCATCAATTCTCTGGCACTCAGCCTTCTTCACAGTCCAACTCACANTGGAAGGAAAGTTATGACCAATCTAGATAGTATATTCAAAAGCAGAGACATTACTTTGCTGACTAAGGTCCGCCTAGTCAAGGCTATGGTTTTTCCAGTAGTCATGTATGTATGAATGTGAGAATTGGACTGTGAAAAAGGCTGAGCGCCAAAGAATTGATGCTTTTGAACTGTGGTGTTGGAGTAGACTCTTGAGAGTCCCTTGGACTGCAAGCAGATCCAACCAGTCCATTCTGAAGGAGATCAACCCTGGGACTTCATTGGAAGGAATGATGCTAAAGCTTAAACTCCAGTACTTTGGCCACCTTATGCGAAGAGTTGACTCATTGGTAAAGACTCTGATGTTGGGAGGGATTGGGAGCAGGAGGAGAAGGGGATGACAGAGGATGAGATGGCTGGATGGCATCACCGACTAGATGGACGTGAGTCTGAGTGAACTCCGGGAGTTGGTGATGGACAGGGAGGCCTGGCGTGCTGCAATTCACGGGGTCGCAAAGAGTCAGACACGACTGAGCGACTGAACTGTACTGAACTGAAGGAGCCAATGAACAGGTAATTGCTGAAAAGACAGTGAAGGGTAGGGTGACTAGCTGTATTATACACTTGGAGGGATCGACTTGGCAAACAAAGAGAACCTTAAAGATCTTACTCTGACTACCAGCCAGCAATAGCAGAAGTGGAAACAGACAGGTGCCTCTTACTCAAGCACTGTTTCTAGCTTTGGCAGCTTCTGATAAACCCTTTGTTCCTTGACATCCACTCACTGCCCTGCCCCAGTCTGCTCCTGGTCTGAGTACAGAAAGTAAATGATACACCACTTGTCAGACCCTGGGCGCAAAGGGCCTTCTTCTTCTGAAGTTGATTGCTTAGCCTTCAAGTTGAATACTGGAGCCCAGTATCAAAAGACTATGCTTACATTAGCAAGCATACACCTGATCTTCAAATGGAAGCAAGTTATTAGAATGCTGCTAAGACATTAATAACTGTCTCAGAGAGTTGGTGAAAATGAAAGTATTAGTCAGTTCTGTCCAACTCTTTGCAACCCCATGATTGTAGCCCCCCAGGCTCCTCTGTCCATGGGATTCTCTAGAGAGCATAGCCATTCCCTTCTCCAGGGGATCTTCCCAACCCAAGGATCAAACCCTGGGTCTCCTGCATTGCAGGCAGATTCTTTACTAGCTGGGCCACCAGGGAAGCTGAGAGAGTTGGTGCAGGGAAGTAATGTGACAACACATATAAAGTGGTTATCACTTACTGGCCCAGAGGAGACACTCAGTAGTAAGTTCCCCTTTGGTCATTTCTCTATAGAAGGAGGTGGCACAGAGTAAGTAATTTATCTCTTCTAAACTCCCTCATTGAATCTCCCTGTCTAGCACAGATATACCCCTCACTATATTCTCCATTCTTGCAGGTGCACTTCAAGTCGATGGTTCAGCCTTGCACTTTCCCATCTGGACTGCAAGCAGATCCAACCAGTCCATTCTGAAGGAGATCAACTCTGGGATTTCTTTGGAAGGAATGATGCTGGACACCTGTGGATAAAAAAATTGTGTCATATTCATATAATGGATTAATATTCAGCCATAAAAACAATGAAGCTTTCCTCTGGACACCTGTGGCTTGATGCTGTTCCCCTATGGTGCAATGCCTGGGACAGTGCTCAGGTCCCCAGGTATGGGTTGATGAGTGAAGGAGAAACAAAACGATTTCTTCATCTTGGCCCAGGTACTACAATTCTGTTTTCCCAAGCTAAGATGTCTTTAGGGTTTTGTTTTGCTATGTTTTGTTTGGTTAAGAAGCCACAACTTGCTGTTGACTCATATTCAGCTCCTAGCCAACAGAAACCCCAGAGCCTTATTTTTCCCCGTGTGATACTGTTAAACCATTTTCCCCCACGCCAGATCTTGGGTGGCTGTTTGTTGTTCTAGATCTGAGGAAAGGACTTCTCACGTCTGTTAAGTTCCATCTTGCTAGATTAATTTTCTCCATTCTAGCTTATTGCAGTATAAAATTCTTCAGTAAGTGAACAAATAAATGCAGTGCATTGTCATACAGTCATCAGACCAAAGCCCAAAACATCAAACTCTAGCAGCAGAGTATAGCTAAAACAAAACACCATAGCCAAGACATACACTCTAGTTTTCTTAACATAAACGAGCCACAAGTCATATAACTTACCAGTGTTAGTCTCTGTTAAATTTCCAACATGTTAGTCTCAAAACCTTTTTTCTCAGGAGAATATACTGAATCCCTAGAACATATAATCTCTTATTACAGTCCAGTACTTATATATTTCATTTATTTATTTTTATTAGTTATTTAAAAAAATTCTATAGTTTTATAATTTTCAAAAACTTCACACAGATGATTTCACATAATCCCATAATAACCCTTTTTTTCTCCTACCCCTATATTATCCCTCATCCAACCCTCTTCCTATGTTACATTAACAAACATAAACTTTCCTCTTCCAAGAGGATAATTCAGTGGCATTTAATACACTCATGCTGCAGTTAATACACTCATCACCTCTCTCTAGTTCCAGAACATTTTCCTCACCTCAAAAGGAAACTCCAACCCTCTAAGCAGTTTCTCCCAACCCCCTCTCTGACCAGGCTTGGGCAACCACCAGTCTGCCTTTTGTCACTGTGGATGTACCTGTCCTGGATATTTCATATAAATGGAATCACATAATGTGTCCCTTTGTGTTTGGCTTCTTTTACTTAGCATAGTGTTTCGAGGTACATTCATGTTGTAACATGTATCAGCTTCATTGTTTTTATGGCTGAATATTAATCCATTATATGAATATGACACAATTTTTTTATCCACAATTTGTCATTCACTGATGGAAACCAGAATGTCCTACCTTTTGTGAATGGTGCTGCTATGAACATGTATGCACATGGATCTGAGTACGTTTGATTGTTTGGGGGTATATACCTAGCAGTGGAATTGCAGCTTCATGTGGTAATTCTATGTTCGGCTATTGAGAAAGAACCAAACTGTTTTCCACAGTGGCTGCACCATTTCAAATTCCCACCAGCATGGTAAGAGGGTTTCAATTTCTCTACATCTTTGTCAACATTGATTATCAATATTTTAAAAGTTATAGCCATCCTAGGGGGTGTGAAGTGGTATCTCATTGCAGTTTTGATTTGCACTTCCCTCATTCCAATCCCAAAGAAAGACAATGCCAAAGAATGCTCAAACTACCACACAATTGCACTCATCTCACACGCTAGTAAAGTAATGCTCAAAATTCTCCAAGCCAGGCTTCAACAATATGTGAACCGTGAACTTCCTGATGTTCAAGCTGGTTTTAGAAAAGGCAGAGAAACCAGAGATCAAATTGCCAACATCTGCTGGATCGTGGAAAAAGCAAGAGAGTTCCAGAAAAACATCTATTTCTGCTTTATTGATTATGCCAAAGCCTTTGACTGTGTAGATCACAAGAAACTGGAAAATTCTGAAAGAAATAGAAATACCAGACCACCTGAGCTGCCTCTTGAGAAACCTATATGCAGATCAGGAAGCAACAGTTAGAACTGGACATGGAACAACAGACTGGTTCCAAATAGGAAAAGGAGTGCGTCAAGGCTGTATATTGTCACCCTGCTTATTTAACATATATGCAGAGTACATCATGAGAAACGCTGGGCTGGAAGAAGCACAAGCTGGAATCGAGATTGCCAGGAGAAATATCAATANCTCTTGAGAAATCTGTATGCAGGCCAGGAAGCAACAGTTAGAACTGGACATGGAACAACAGACTGGTTCCAAATAGGAAAAGGAGTACGTCAAGGCTGTATATTGTCACCCTGCTTATTTAACTTATATTCAGAGTACATCATGAGAAATGCTGGACTGGAAGAAGCACAAGCTGGAATCAGGATTGCCAGGAGAAGTATCAATAACCTCAGATATGCAGATGACACCACCCTTATGGCAGAAAGTGAAGAGGAACTAAAAAGCCTCTTGATGAAAGTAAAAGAGGAGAGTGAAAAAGTTGGCTTAAAGCTCAACATTCAGAAAACGAAGATCATGGCATCTGGTCCCATCACTTCATTGCAAATAGATGGGGAAACAGTGGAAACAGTGTCAGACTTTATTTTGGGGGGCTCCAAAAACTACTGCAGATGGTGACTGCAGCCATGAAATTAAAAGACGCTTACGCCTTGGAAGAAAAGTTATGACCAACTTAGACAGCATATGAAAAAGCAGAAACATTATTTTGCCAACAAAGTTTCGTCTATTCAAGGCTATGATTTTTCCAGTAGTCATGTATGGGTGTGAGAGTTGGACCATGAAGAAAGCTGAACGCCAAAGAATTGATACTTTTAAACTGTGGTGTTGAAGAAGACTCTTGAGAGCCCCTTGGACTGCAAGGAGATCCAACCAGTCCATCCTAAAGGAGATCAACCCTGGGATTTTTTTGGAAGGAATGATGCTGAAGCTGAAACTCCAATACTTTGGCCACCTGATGTGAAGAACTGACCCATTTGAAAAGACCCTGATACTGGGAAAGATAGAAGGTCGGAGGAGAAGGGGATGACAGAGGATGAGTTGGTTGGATGGCATCACTGACTCAATGGACATGAGTTTGAGTAAACTCAGAGTTGATGATGGACAGGGAGGCCTGGCGTGCTGCAGTCCATGGGGTTGCAAAGAGTTGGACACAACTGAGTGAACTGAACTGAACTACATATGTGGTAAATTATTTGTATAAACATGGATCTGCCCTGATTCTTTCTTGAGGTACAGGTACTTGCTGTTTGCCCACCTGCAATGGGAAAGAACATTCCCTTCAGTTTCAGGGTACCAAGGATAGAAACACAGATCACCAGTAATCCCTGACAATCCTGTGATTAGGACGCTGCGGTTCCACTGCTGGGTGCTCAGGATGGATCTCTGGTGAGGCAAGTAAGAACACTCAAGTCACACACTGCAGCACATACACACAAAAAACCCACATAGATCCCCAGCGTCTCAGAGCTGGAGGGGATCTTAGCAAACATCCAGTACATAACATCCAGTGTCCAAGGATATATTCTTGAGGCTCTAGAAGCTCACAATAAGACATTTTAAAGTTATCCAAAATATTATTATCCATGAAAAGCATACTTTATATTTGTCCATCCAAATGTTAATCCATCCAGTTTTTGATCAAACCGTTGACTAAGACACAAACATAGGTAGAGCCCAATGACATACCATAGAGCCTTCCCTACAATTTTAACCTAAACTACTTCAGTAGCTTTCCTTTGCATGACAATCCTGGAAGTGGCCTCCAAGACCCTGTGCAATGATGCTGTCTCTGTTTCCACACATCGTTTGCTTTGTTTCTCAATATACCCAGCATCTGCTTTCTTTGTTTCCTGAACTTTTCCCATCCCGACTTTTATCAAGCTATTTTCTCTGCCTATCCTAAATTGTAGGTAATATATTTTCTGCATAGAAAATTTGAGAAGATCCACAAACTATTAGAATTAACGAGAATTCAGCAAGGTTACTGAATACAAAGTTAACATACAAAAAAGAACAGCAGTCCTAAATACCAATAGTCACCTATTACAAAATGAGATAGAAAAAAAAAATCTCATTCATCACAATGAAACAAAAATTGATATGGAACCTAGGAATAAACCTGCCCTATAGAAAAATGCTATAAAACTTTACACCTTTTTAGAAGAAAATATAAGGAGATATCTTGACCCTGTCAAGGTAGGAATCTCTGGCTGAAATTTCTTGCTACGAACACTTGTCAAATAAATAAACAATTTTTATATACCAGGTTTTATCATAATTTATGATGTTTAAGTTAGAATTCCATGAGGAGAGGGAAATATAAGTCAGTTCAGTTCAGTTCAGTTCATTTCAGTCGCTCAGTCGTGTTCCACTCTGCGACCCCATGAATCGCAGCACACCAGGCCTCCCTGTCCATCACCAACTCTTGGAGTTCACTCAGACCCCACGTCCATCGAGTCAGTGATGCCATCCAGCCATCTCATCCTCTGTCGTCCCCTTCTCCTCCTGCCCCCAATCCCTCCCAGCATCAGAGTCTTTTCCAATGAGTCAACTCTTAGCATGAGGTAACCAAAGTACTGGAGTTTCACCTTCAGCATCATTCCCTCCAAAGAAATCCCAGGGCTGATCTCCTTCAGAATGGACTGGTTGGATCTCCTTGCAGTCCAAGGGACTCTCAAGAGTCTTCTCCAGCACCACAGTTCAAACGCATCAATTCTTTGGCACTCAGCTTTCTTCACAGTCCAACTCTCACATCCATACATGACCACAGGAAAAACCATAGCCTTGACTAGATGGACCTTTGTTGGCAAAGTAATGTCTCTGCTTTTGAATATGCTATCTAGGTTGGTCATAACTTTTCTTCCAAGGAGTAAGCATCTTTTAATTTTGTGGCTGCAATCACCATCTGCAGTGATTTTGGAGCCCCCCAAAATAAAGTCTGACATTGTTTCCACTGTTTCCCCATCTATTTGCAATGAAGTGATGGGACCAGATGCCATGATCTTCGTTTTCTGAATGTTGAGCTTTAAGCCANGGCGCTCAGCTTTCTTCACAGTCCAACTCTCACATCCATACATGACCACAGGAAAAACCATAGCCTTGACCAGATGGACCTTAGTCGGCAAAGTAATGTCTCTGCTTTTGAATATACTATCTAGGTTGGTCATAATTTTTCTTCCAAGGAGTAAGCGTCTTTTAATTTCATGGCTGCAGCCACCATCTGCAGTGATTTTGGAGCCCCCCAAAATAAAGTCTGACACTGTTTCCACTGTTTCCCCATCTATTTCCCATGAAGTGATGGGACTGGATGCCATGATCTTCATTTTCTGAATGTTGAGCTTTAAGCCAACTTTTTCGCTCTCCTCTTTCACTTTCATCAAGAGGCTTTTAAGCTCCTCTTCACTTTCTGCCATAAGGGTGGTGTCATCTGCATATCTGAGGTTATTGATATATGCATACATATATCCCCTCCCTCCTGGAGCTCCCTCCTACCCCATCCCTCATCCCACTGGTGTTGTCACCACAGAGCACTGATCTGAGCTTTTGGGCTATACAGCAGCTTCCTGTCAGAAATAAAAACTCACAGTGGTCCATTTTCAAGGTTAGCTAGCTTTGAGTGACAGCTTGCTGATGTAGTAGCCCTAAAGGTTACAAAAGGGAAAAGTCTGGGCAAACAAAGGGAGAGTAGAATGCTTAGGGGTTTGGGAAGGGTTCATTCTAGTGGTCAATTCAAAACATAAGAGAGGGAATAAATGTACAGGACAGGGGGAAACAGACTTTGAGGGGAGCAGCCAGTAAAGAGGAAGGGGATGAACCTAAGTGATGTTCAGGAAGACTGTTCACCCCGTAGTACTCAGTACCAGTGAGGAACTGGGGAAGGGACTTGTGTGCCAGAGTATGAAATGTGGTAACTGCCATGGGTGTGTCTGACCACCGGACATCCAGTCTTGCAACACCATCATTAAAGCCTCGCTTCCCACTGCACCTCCTGTCCCCAAGTCCATTCTTTAGGTTTGGGCCAGTGAGTTTTATTTCCCACACTTCCCACTAGCTATCTGTATTACACATGGCACTGTACATGTGTCAGTTCTAATCTCCCAAATCTTCTCACCTTTTCCTTCTCCCCCACTCCCTGTCCAGATGTGAATACGGAGAAATATTTACTAAAGGAAATCTACTAAATCTCTATAAAAAGATAGTCTATGGTGCTTGAGCCAAACCCTGTCCCAGCCAAGCTGGATGTGATGGAGGCACTGCTCTGGGCTGATGTGGCTGAGAACATGGGGGCTCCTTCTGCTCCCAGCTCCTAGTCAAGACCGTGGAATCTTTCCAGGAAGGGCAGGCCCCTGGTACTTGTCATCACCCTCACCTCCATGTGGCAAAGGGCAAATTCCAGGACAGTATGGCCAAGAATCAAGAGCCCCCTTCTTCCCCCGAGCTGCCACTCACGGTGGGGAGAATCTATGCCAGGAAGGGCTGTGCAGCAGGCTGGAAACACTTGGGCCTCCATCGCCCCTGACACAGCTCACAGGTAGGATGGAGGTTCCCTACTGAGATACAAGCTTAGAAGAGCGAAGGTTACCATCCTTGTCCAGTGCCTGGATCATAAAGCCAAGAGGTAACTCAGAGAACAGGCCACTGTAGCTGCTCCCCAGCTCTGGAGCAGAGGCTGAGAGAGGCAGTCCAGAAGAGAGCTCTAAGGCTCCCCCAAAAGAAACTGACCTCTTTGGAAACGGAATGCAGGGAATCCAAGCCTAAGGGGGTCCTGAGAATCCAAATCCGAAGGCGATTTTGGTGGTAAGTAATTAAGAGGGGGCGTCCCTGGTGGCTCAGTGGTAAAGAATCTGCCTGCCAATTCAGGAGACCTGGGTTCAAGATCCCTGAGTCAGGAAAATTCCCTGAGAAGGAAATGGCAAGCCACTCTAGTACTCTTGCCGGGAAATCCCATGGATGGAGGAGGCTGGTGGGCTACGGTCCATGGGGTCGTAAAAGAGTTGGACACAACTTAGCAACTAAGCAACGACAGTTAAGAGGAGGCTGGTGGCTCCACCAGAGCAACAAGCTAAATTCATGCTAGCGAGTTTATCAGCGGGAACCAGAGAAGGAGAAATCAGAGCCCTTGTGCCTCAGGATGAGAACGTAGGATGGTGAAGCTACTTTGAAAAATCATCTGGGAGTTCCTCAAAAGATTAGACATAGAAGGCACCTGATGACACAGCAGTTTCACTCTTAGTTGTGTAAGGAGAGAAAGAAAAACATGTACACACAAAATTTTGTACATGAATATTCATATCATTGTTCACCATAGACAAAATGTAGAATAACACAGATGTTCATTATCTGATGACTGGATAAAGCGGTACATCCTTACACTGGAATTTTAAACAAATATTTATTTGGATGCATCGGGTCTTGGTTGTGGCAAGCGGGATCTTTTGTTGCAGCGCACCGGCTCCAGAGCTCACAGGCTCAGTAGCTTGCAGCGTGCAGGCTTAGTTGTCCTATGGCATGTGGGATCTTAGTTCCTGGACCAGGGATGGAACCTGCTTCCCCTGCACTGCAAGGCAGATTCTGAACCATTGAACCACCAAGAAAGTTCTCCTACAATGGAATATTACTCAATAAGAATAGAAAATGGAATATTGACTATGCTGTTACATGGAGAAATCTTAAAAATATGGTTAAAGAAATCAGTCACAAAAGACCACATTTATTCTATAAGTCTGTTTGCATGAAGTGTCCAGGATAGGCAACTCTAGATTTTAGGGCCAGAATACAGATTAGTGGTTGCCTAGGGATCAGAGAAGGCAAATGCACGCCACTCCAGTACTCTTGCCTGGAAAATCCTGTGGATGGAGGAGCCTGGTAGACTGCAGTCCATGGGGTCATTAAAAGTCAGACACTGACTTTTTACTTTCATGCATTGGAGAAGGAAATAGCAACCCATTCCAGTGTTCTTGCCTGAAGAATCCCAGGGACGGGGGAGCCTGTTGGGCGGCCGTCTATGGGGTAGCACAGAGTCGGACACGACTGAAGCGACTTAGCAGCAGCAGGGATTGGAAGGGGTTAGGAGAAAAGGAGATTGACTTCTAATGAGTATGAGATTTCTTTTGAGGGTGATAAAAATGTTCTAAAATTGATTGTGGTAATGGTTGCACAGCTCTGTGAATATACTAGAAACCATTGAAGTGTATTCATTAAATGAGGAAGTTGTAAATTATGTGAAATATATCTCAAAAAGATGTTATGAAAAAGAAATTAAAGTGTATTCTAACAGAAAAAAGGGCTCACATGGCTGATTTGCAGGAGTGAAAAAGCTGGTTTAAAACTCAACATTTAAAAAAACGGAGATTATGGCATCCGGTCTTATCACTTTAGGGCAAATAGATGGGGAAACTGGAAATAATGACACTTTAGAAGTGATGGGACCGGATGCCATGATCTTCGTTTTCTGAATGTTGAGCTTTAAGCCAACTTTTTCGCTCTCCTCCTTCACTTTCATCAAGAGGCTTTTTAGCTCCTCCTCACTTTCTGCCATAAGGGTGGTGTCATCAGCATATCTGAGGTTATTGATATTTCTCCCGGCAATCTTGATTCCAGCTTGTGTTTCTTCCAGTCCAGCGTTTCTCATGATGTACTATGCATATAAGTTAAATAAGCAGGGAGACAATATACAGCCTTGACGTACTCCTTTTCCTATTTGGAACCAGTCTGTTGTTCCATGTCCAGTTCTAACTGTTGCTTCCTGACCTGCATACAGATTTCTCAAGAGGCAGGTTAGGTGGTCTGGTATTCCCATCTCTTTCAGAATTTTCCACAGTTGATTGTGATCCACACAGTCAAAGGCTTTGGCATAGTCAGTAAAGCAGAAATAGATGTTTTTCTGGAACTCTCTTGCTTTTTCCATGATCCAGCGGATGTTGGCAATTTGATCTCTGGTTCCTCTGCCTGTTCTAAAACCAGCTTGAACATCAGGGAGTTCACGGTTCACATATTGCTGGCTTGGAGAATTTTGAGCATTACTTTACTAGCGTGTGAGATGAGTGCAATTGTGCGGTAGTTTGAGCATTCTTTGGCATTGCCTTTCTTTGGAATTGGAATGAAAACTGACCTTTTCCAGTCCTGCGGCCACTGCTGAGTTTTCAGCTTCTTTAATTGTTAACGTTGCATGGATTGCCTGCAAGTCCAGTTCTCCATGTGGCACAGCAGCCATGGAAACCTGGGGCTGTCTGCCTTTGTGACAGATTTGGGTGTTGAAAAATAGGGCAAGTGAGTCAAGTTGCAAATGTTGCTCTTTAAAAGAAGAAACTGTATGGTTTCCTCCCTGTAAGCCAGTTTCAACTGATAAGGGATGTGTTTCACATTTTTTTCCCCTAATGATCATTTTCTCCCCAAATGTGGATATAGGGTTGTTTCTGGGCTCTCTGAGACAATTAACTTCTCTTTTTGGTTCGTCTTAAGGTGTGTGGAACGCTATATGCACAAGTGTTCCTACAAACATCTGAAAAATAAGTTGGGTCCATTTGCTCAGAATCTGTCTAGATGCTAGCTTTGAATACTTCTTTAGACGCCAGTAAGGCACATCTTAATCATTCAAAGGGGGAAGTAATCAGGTTTCTTGTATTAGTTTGTCTTTGCTTTCCTTTCTTCTGAGTTCTCTTGCCAGCTAATGGTTGCTAGTTGTTGTTGTCTGTACTTTCTGTTACTGAAAATATATTTCAGACAGATTTATTATGACTCAGAAATCAACTTTGTTGCTCAGACAACTTCATAAAACAATGGCTGTGTCTCCAGCTTTTTGAGGGTGGGGGCCCTGCCTGCCTTTGTTTATAATCCCAGTGGCCAGCACCGTGCCTTAGGCACAGCGGAGGGTCACTTCCGTAGCTTTGGGAGTGAGTGTCACCCCCATGACTGTCCCGTCAGTCTGCTTCGGAGACATCTAGTACTTTTGGGTTTAAGTGATGGTAAAAGCTGGGGCTGAAAAGGACCTTGAGCAGTGGTCCAGTTCATGCCTTTGCTCATTACTCTGCAAGTGAGGGTGGGAAGGCAAACCTATGGAGGTTGGCTTTCCAGAAGAGAGAGTGTACTTCCTTCTGATGACCAACTTTACTGAACTCACAGGAGCTCTTAGACATGGTATGGAATATATCTTTTAGGAGGACGGGCAGTGGATGAGGAGAGCTTGTTAAAAATGGCAAATTTCTGTTTCAATTTCAGAGATATCTGGGTGAGGAAACCAGGATCTGTGTTTCATCCCAGGTGATTCAAATGTTAATGGTCCTTGGGTGAATATTAGCCTAAACTTGGGGCATGTAAACTGGCCACCTGGCCAGATCCCTTGGCTAGCTGAGAATGGCTTTTCCATTTTTAAAGACTTGTAAAGAAAAAAAAGAGAGAATGTATAATAGATCCTGTAAGGACTGAAATATTTACTCCCTGGCTCGTTAGAGTCTGATCCCTGCCCTAAACCCTTCATCTGCTGGCAGGCTTACATGTCAGAGTGGGCAGGTCAGGACATCAGTACAGATAAAGCACGGTGGTAGGTACAGCCTGGGACTCCATGGGAAGCTCTCCCTTTACTCTTCACTGATTTGCACACAGTAGGCACCTACTGCATCTGTTGGATGAACATGTTATGGTGTTTTTATTTTTTAGGTGCTGTTGAATTAGAAAACTTGCCTTTAAAGAAAGATGCCTTGAAAGAACTGGAATTACCGTTCGAGGTCAAAGCTGGTATGTGAAACAAGGGAGAGGGAGGCAGTATTACATCGTTTACAAGAGAGTTCCAGAAAAACATCGTTTGGGGCATGGAAACTGAGAACCCTTGCGTCTGGCTCTGCTGGACCAGGAAGAGGCAGAATTGGAGTTTCGATCAGTCTTTAAGTGTGGTCCCTAGGCTGCTAATGACAGAATGCTCTTGGGGTGGTTGTAGCCCCCAGACTTACTGAATTAGAGTTTCTGAAGAAGTGTCATTGAACCTGCATCATTTTTTATTTATTTTTTGAACCTGCACCTTTACTAAGCTCCCCAGGTGATTCTTAAAGGTCTGGGAACTTCTGTCTTAGACACAGGAGATTCTTATTTTCAGAGAATTTATTATACATTTTGGGCTTCCCCAGTGGCTTAGTGGTAAAGAACCTGCCTGCAATAGAGGAGGCACAGGAGACTCGAGTTCAATCCCTGGGTCGGTAAGATCCTGGAGGAGGGAATGGCTACCCACTCCAGTGGAGAATCCCATGGACAGAGGAGCCTGGTGGGGTGCAGTCCATGGGGTCACAAAGAGTCAGACATGCCTGAAGTGACTGAGCGCAGCACACAGGTTTTACATATTACTGAGAGACAGTTGACTCTCTTGAATGAAAGATAGGCTCGGGAACAGTATGCTTGGGTTTCTGTTCCATATCTGCCATTTTCTGGCTGTATGACTTTGGGGCGGTTCCCTCACAGCTCTGTGTGTGCTTCTTCATCTTTAAGATGAGACGATTGTAGTTACGTCGTAGGGTTGTTGAGAGGAATACCCGAGTTAATGCATTAAAATTACTCAGCACAGTGCCCAGCACACTCAGTTAACGTTTGCAAGTATTATTGGAGTTTTGCAGTCACTAGATTTGGTAAAGAAACAAGAATTGTCACAGAATAAAATTATTCTCTATTAAGTGGCCACGCATAAAATTAGTCCCTCTTTAGACACTGCTTGTCATTGACCAGTGGCCTGTTGATGTCAGTCAGTCTTTCCCTTATTTTGAGGGTACATATATTATAATAAAGTGTACGTACAATGCAAATCAGTTGCTAGGTGAAATAAAATGGAAATTTTGCAAGAGATTTAGGCTTTCTTGAAGTTAAGTCATGGGTGAACTATCAGAGTCACAAGCAAAGGCAGTGACAAGTTAGAATCTGAAAGAAACTCTGAAGAATGATGACATGGTGGATACTGCCAAAGAGTTCTTAATTGAATATCAAAGGATTAAGAGAGGCTTTTAGGGAAAATTGATGTTTTCTAACGTTTGGGCAAAAATGACCCTTGTTATGCTTGCTCTGCCAAAATGGAATGTAGCAGAAGTCGTATTTTGCTATCATATAATTGTCCTCCCAATTAATTAAGATTAGAATTGCAACTGTGCACTAATTATTGTTAGAATTCTTTGTTGTGAACATTGGTGTATGGTTTCAGGTTATAATATAAATTTTATTAAGTATAAGAACTGACTTTCATTTTTCTAGATAAAGCCAAAATTATTTTTTCATTATTTGTTGTGACATGTATCTTCATTTGTTACTGGATTACACAGCTGATCACTTGGTGTCAATGATACTCTTTTATCTTAAATATAACAGTTTGCTCGTGCTCGAATTCTAGATCTTAGGCAGGCATGATCACACCCTGCTAATGTTCTACTTTCCGAGGTAGACTGTTGGGCTGTGTGGATCTCTGAGAGATCCCTTAGGTCAGACAGTTCACATGCTCTCATGCTTTACTCCTTGGTGGTGACTTGCCTCTTACTAATTGAAGCTAAAGAAGCCTTGTGTTCTGGGAGGCTTGGCTAGAAATGGTAGAACTCAGGAAATATGTGTCACGGGTCTCCCAGGCCGTTTAGCTCTCCTGTCAGTCCAAGGTCTCATGAAGAGTCAGAATTCCTTCTCGGTAGAATTCCATCGCAACATGACCAATGTTTCAGTCGCTGTGTTCGAAGTTGGGTGTATTGTAAGTCTGTTAACTCCTAGTAAGCACTTATCAGCCAATTAATTAATAATGAAGAAGAAATGAGTTGTGTGCAAGTGCCATGGGGAGAAAGAAACCCCAGGGAAATTTATGATGTAGTCCCATTGGGGAAGAAGTAATTTCCAGAGTAGAGATGTTGTATTTGATATGAAAAAGTTACACTGACGTTGTTCCAGCTTCTACTTTTTATGCCTTTGTTCTTACAGCTTTCAGCCTAGTGGTATTTGTTTCACATGTGGGAAAACTGACTGCTTGTCTTCTTAAAAAGTAAATGGTAAAAATAATAATACTCCTTCAAGGACACTAGAAGAATATAGAAAAATAGAATTAAACACGTGTCAGACATTTAACAAGACTTTCCTCTTCCCAGGCTTAATTGGGAAAGTGACCCTTCAGATTCCCTTCTACCGCCCCCATGTGGACCCTTGGGTGATCTCCATCTCCAGCCTTCATTTAATCGGAGCCCCTGAAAAAGTACAGGATTTCAATGATGAGAAGGAGAAGTTGTTGGAAAGGGAGCGCAAGAAAGCTCTCCTTCAGGCCCTGGAGGAAAAATGGAAGGCAAGGCAGAAATCCTCTTGGCCTGAGAGCGGTGGTGGTGAGACTTGAAATCAGCAAAGCCCTGGATTCTAACACCAGCTCTTTCCTTTGTAGAACGAACGCCAGCAGAAAGGGGAGTCTTACTGGTATTCAGTCACTGCCTCAGTAGTTACGAGGATTGTGGAGAACATTGAAGTAAGTCCTGATGGCTTTTAAAAGTATGAACACGAAAGGGGACCGCTCAGGCTTAAATGTGTTTCATGTCATGGTTGCTGAATTCTCGTGGGTGTAACTGATCACAGAGTGTCTGCAGAGACTGCTGACTGCTCAGGCGTGCCTTTTCCTAGGTGGTGTTGGAGGGAGAACCTGAAAAATGAGTCACATACAGGTTTTTCTTGCTTTAGTTAGTGTGGGTAGGCGTTTTAATATCACTGACATTTCACTTCATTTTCTTTTTGAATATGGGAACGCCACTGCTGAAGGATATACCTCCTAAGAAGACAAATCCTATCTGGTTGCAGGGAAAATCACTTAATCTCTCTGGTCTCAGTTTCTTCTCTGGACAAGAAGAGCTGTTGGAGATGGTTTCCAGTTGATTATATAGTGTGTTGTGAACAACTCTCTCACTGCCGAGCCTGGAGCCGTGTGATGAGTTACAGTGCTTGGGCCGCTGGCCGCATTTTCTGCTTTAATTACCATTTTGTTTTGTCCTCAAAACCGAGAATAGGGTTCACACTAATTTTCAGGAGTGTCATAAGAATCAGCCCATACTTACCAACTCCAGGGTTTTCATGCAGTGCCATGTGACAGACCACATTTTTTTAAGGTGTCCCACTCTCCCCCAAAATACAGTCTGAGGTTGCTGGACTCATAACTTTGGTAACATTGGTAAAAAGATCAGTGCATTTGAGGTGACTGCTTTGAATTCTTTTTCAGGCAGTTATTTATCTCATTGATTTTTTAGATATTGTCATTATTTTAACTTTATTTTTAATAATAACTTTGAGATTTAGCTCACATACCATAAAGTTTACAATTTTAAAGTGTACAAACTAGTGTTGTTTGATATATTTACAAAGTTCAGCATTGATCACCACTGCCTAATTCCAGAATATTTTCATTATTCCTCAAAGATGCTCTATACCCAACTAGCAACCACTTCAAATTCCCCTCTCCTCCAGCCCCCTGAAACCACTAATGTACTTTATGGATTTGTGTAGTCTGGACATTTCATATCAGTGGAGCTGTACACTATGTGGCCTTTTGCATCTGGCTTTTTAGCATAATGCTCCCAAAGTTTATCCATGTTGTGGCATGTATCAGTACTTTGTTCCTTTTATGACATAATATATTCTATTGTATGGATTGCCAAAAATGAACAAAGCTGGAGTGAAGTTAAAGTGGTGAAAACAGACTTTATTCAGTGACTCCTGACAGTAGGGGAAAGAGCAGAGCTCCATTCCAACTTGTACAGAGGTGACCAGGTGTTTTAAAGGGAGAATGAGGGTGTGTATGTGTGTGTTGGTGGGGGTGGGGTGGGCAGGGCTCAGGAGGAAAATTACAAAGGGTTGGTTAGTGTGGATGTGATTAGGTCAGCTGTATCTGCTAGCTGGACTTCTCTTTTTTCATAGAGATGGGCGACAGGAGCCCCTTTCTTCTTGATGATTGCATTTCAAGGGAGTTGCTTTTAGGTCCTTGAGTTGTAGGAGATACATCACATAGGGACAGCAAAAGGATTCACAGCTGTAAGCCCTTTTTGATAAATGCTCTAAGAAATGGGGGGGTGGTGTACGCTATTGTCAGATGTTGGCTGGAGCAGACAGGCCTGAGCTTTTCCACATAGGAACTCAGGAAGGGGATGGAATGTCTGTTCCAGGGACACAGCCTGAGGCTGCTAGAAGCCTTCATTAAAATTTCAAGTCTTTCGGTGGAGGTGTTTGAATGGAACATTCATACCTAGAGTTTTTGCAGTTCTCAGCGTGGGCCACATTTTATCATTCGGGTTGTCTCCACTTTTTGGCTCTTAGGAATATTGCTGTTGTAAACATTCATGTATCTGGTTTTGTGTGAACATGTTTTCATTTCTCTGGAGTACACACCTAAAGTGGAGCTGTTGCGTCATATGGTAACTATATGTTAAAGTTTTTGAGGAACAGTTTTACAGTTTCACTGGTAATGTGTGAACATTTCAGTTTTTCCACATCCTGACAAGCACTTGTTATTGTCTGTTTTTTAATAATAGCCATATTAGTGGGCACGAAGTGATACCTCAGTGTGATTTAGATTTGCATTTCCTTAATGGTTAATGTTGTTGAGTATCTTTTCAGGTGCTTATTGGCTTTTTGTTTATCTTTTGGAGAAGCGTCTATTCAAACTCCTTTTCCATTTATAAAAATGAATTCTTTACTGTTGAGTTGTAAGAGTTCTTTATACATCCTGGATTCTCGTCCCTATCAGATACACATGACTTGCAAGTGTTTTCTCCCATTCTATGAGTGATCTTTTCACGGTCTGTTTTTTTTTTAATTCACTGAAGTAGAGTGCTTTTTTAGTAGCTCTACTACTGTAGAGGCACGGTGGAAATGCCCTGCTTGTATTCCTGTGTCTAGGTTTGAGGGCACAGGGACCAGATGAAGATATCATAAGAGAGGGAGGGCCATTTGTCTAGATACAGTGGTACTACTTTAGTTCAGTGTTTAAGGTGTTTTCTGAAATGATTCCATGGAAGTACCATTAACTCTCCTTGAGTTGGCACTAATCAAAAGAAATGTCATTCATGTCCAATTTGTGGTTCTAACTCTTAGGAACTTAGAGTATTGGGTGTATTTCCCAATATTGGGTGTGTTTGTGTAAAATACCTGCTGTGGTTTACTTAAGCGGCTCAAGCAGTTTGACCCCTGCTTATAGTACTCTACCTGCCGCAGTTGTCTAATTGTTTTTTTTTCCCTCCTGCAGTTAAAAATTCAAGATGTCCATTTGCGTTTTGAAGATGGTGTTACCAACCCTTCCCATCCTTTTGCATTTGGCATCTGCATTAAGAATGTATCCATGCAAAATGCCATGAATGAGCCTGTGAGTATGAAATATACCTGCAAACCAGGAAGAAAGCACCAGGTCTGGGGCATTTGGGGCTGTGCCTTGAGTCCTTTTGTGTTCTGTGAGATCACCGTCTTTTTCTCCATGTTCTTTGGCAGGTGTGGATGTCTTTTGTGTTAATTTCCTCTGACCTGTCATTATTTCACTCATCCATCAATGTTGGCACGTTTTACACGTGAAGAAACTGAGATGCAGAAAGGATCTTATTTTTTCTTTTCTTCTGTCCTTCCGTGCACTCACGGGGTGCACTCAGTCTGTTTCAGCGTTTTGTCAGCCACCTGGGAATATGTGCCAACGGCATCCACATCTTGAAAGCCAGTCTCCACCCCTCTTCCGGTCTTCAGATTCAGGGTCTTTTCCTGTGGGACGCCTTTGTGGTATTTTGTTTAGTCAGTCATGTCCAGCTCTTTTGCAACCCCATGGACTATAGCCCACCAGGCTCCTCTGTCCATGGGGTTCTTCAGGCAAGAATACTGGAGTGGTTTGCCATGCCCTGCTCCAGGGGATCTTCCCAACCCAGACATCGAATCTGTGTCTCCTGCATTGGCGGGAGGGTTCTTTACCGCTGTTGCATCGTGGAAGCCTGTGGTATTTTAGGCTTGTTATAATCAGAATGATCCCATTATATTCCAGCTGCCCGTTTTACTTCCCTGAAACCAACTTTTTTCCTTTTTTCTCTGACATGTTACTGCGCGTTACAAACATACACGTGAAAACTGACTTTTGAGCCCTTTGTTGTGCCAGGCGCTCTTCTTGGTGGCTTACTTGGTCTTCAGCATTGGATCCTCGTTAGTCTTCACTACCACTGTTGTCCTGTGCTGCGGCAGGGACACTGGGAGCCCCTCTTCAGATCAAGGGTGCCTCCCCTGCTTCAAACCACGCGTTCTGGCCCGTGACGCTCGGCTCTAGACGCCTGTGCTCGTGTCTTCACTTCCTATTCCTCAGCTTCCGCATCTCGCCCGGCACGCTCGGCTCTAGACGCCTGTGCTCGTGTCTTCACTTCCTATTCCTCAGCTTCCGCATCTCGCCCGGCACGCTCGGCTCTAGACGCCTGTGCTCGTGTCTTCACTTCCTATTCCTCAGCTTCCGCATCTCGCCCGGCACGCTCGGCTCTAGACGCCTGTGCTCGTGTCTTCACTTCCTATTCCTCAGCTTCCGCATCTCGCCCGGCACGCTCGGCTCTAGACGCCTGTGCTCATTTCTTCACTTCTTATTCCTCAGCTTCTGTATCCATTGGTCACAGCGTCCTGCCAGTTTTCCCTGCAAGGTGTCTCAAACAGGGCTCTTCCACTCCCCCTCACTTTGACTGTCTGACTTGGGATCCTGTCAGCTTCTGCCTGAGTCAGTAAGCTCCTGACGTCCGACCCCGCCTCACTTCTGTCCCAGGCTCTTGATTCGCCCTGCGCCAGGGCTTCTTAGCCTTTCCCATGTCCCGGCATACAGAGGAGAGTGATGGCTGTGCCAGGGCTTCTTAGCCTTTCCCACGTCCCAGCATACAGAGGAGAGTGATGGTGTTTGTACAGGACACAGGGGCAAGTGGAGGTGGCTGCTTGGGGCTGGAGGTGCCCTGCTCAGAACAACCAGGTGCAGTGGATCCTCCAACAAGATGGGCTTGAATACTGTGGTCTACTTGTCCACAGACTTCTTTTTAAAAACATAACCACAGTATCACATGATCCTCCAGTGCAGAACCATGAATAGGAGGGCTGAGCAGAAAGTTATATGAGGATTTTTGACTGCCAGGAGGGTTGAAACCCGTAACTCCCAAGTTGTTCAAGGGTTGCTGTATTCCTGAACTGTAGCTTGATTTTGCAGACTTGCTTGTTATCTTGACAAACTCTTGACTCCATTTGGGGTAGAGAGGCGCTCCACCTTGCACTGTTGCCAGGGTTCTCTTTCTAAAACACATAGCTGGTCCTTGCACATGTCTGCAGCAAAGGCCTCAGTGGTTTCTTGTCCCTTCAGGTGTGACATCCAAACTCCTTGGTGTGACAGACTTCTTACTATATTGGTTTCCTAGGGCTAGATAACAAATTAACCACAAGCTAGATGGTTTCTTCAGTGCTGGAGGCCAGAGTCCAAGGTCAAGGTACTGGCAGAGTTGGTTCCTCCTAGAGACTCTGAGGGAGAAACTGTCCCCTGCATCTCTCCTTGCTTCCCGTGGTTGCCTTGGCTGTGGGTCCATCACCCCAGTCTCTGCCTCTGTTTTCACATGGCCTTCTCCCCGTGTGTGTCTGTTTCCTCTTCTTTTAAGAACACCAGTGATTAGATTAGGGCCCACCCCAACCCCCTATGACCTTTTTTTTTTCCCCACAAAGAATTTGACAGTTTTAATCATATAAAATAAAATACAATGAAAAAACATATTGTTCAGGGTCTATCCCAATATAGATGACCTTATTTTTTTCACAAAAAGTTCAGTTTTAATCATATAAAATAGAATAAAAGCCATATTGATCTTCTTTCTTATTTTAGGTGTGAGGTTAGGTTGTTTATTTGAGCTTTTTCTTGTTTCTTGAGCTAAGATTGTATTGCTGCCCTCTTAGAACTGCTTTTGCTTCATCCTGTAGGCTTTGGATTGTTGTGCTTGCATTTTCTCTAGGTATTTTTTGTTTTCCTCTCTGATTAGTAGGACTTTATTTTAATCTGATTACATCTGCAATGACCCTATTTCCGGGCAAGTTCCCCCACTCACAGGTTCTGGGACAACACGAGTTTTGTAGGGTGCAGGGGGAGCTTTTCAACCTAGTACACCTAGTAACACTCCAACCTCCTTTTCTCAGTACTCAAGTGCCTCTCCACTCCTTGTGTGTGCGGTACACGTGTCCAGCCCTGCCCCACCCCTGAATACACAGATGTATTCTCTGCCCTTTGAAACAGTGGAGCCTATTGTGTCACTGGCCCCATTCCTTGCGATGTGTCCCAAACCTTCCCTTCCACCCTCTGTCTGAAACATGCACAGCTTTTGATACTGATCTGCCCAGTGGTATTTTTTAGTTGTTTGCTTGTAGCATCTTATATATTCTTCCTCTGCTTTCCTCTGGTTAATCACATTTGTTCACGTTTGTGTTTCTATTTAGCTAGATTCTGAACTCTTTAAGAGCAGAACCATGTTTTCATTGTTTTGTAACCTCAGCACCTTGCAAAGTGCCCTATGTGTGACTCGTCACTAATGGCCTGTTGAATGAATGAATAGATTCGTGCATAAAGAATCATGCTTTCTTCCCTGTCTTCCCTCAGGTACAGAAATTAATGCGGAAAAAGCAATTAGATGTGGCAGAGTTTAGCATCTATTGGGATGTCGATTGCACTTTACTGGGGGATTTGCCTCAGGTGGAGTTACAGGTAGGATTCTGGCAGGGCTCTCTTATAACACAGCACAGCAATAAAGTGTAGGATCACGGCCACGTAGGGCTTTGTTCTCTGTGTCTCTGTTCCTGTTTCCGCCTGCTTTCCCTCCTTGGCATCCATTGTTGAGTATGTATGAGTATGTTTCCTTGAGGTACTTGCCATGTCTGTAACTCTAAAAAATATATAGGGATTTGTGTATGTTTTACATTTATAGTGTATTATAGATTTGTTTTCTTTTTTTCATTTAAAGCTCCATTTTTAAGATTTATCAGTGTTGCTGCTTATACTTCTGTTGGATGGTATTCAGCTGCATGCACTTAACGTACTAGTGTTCTCTGCTCTCTTGGCCACCATTGTACACCCAGGTTTTCAATGACTCTTAAGAAGAGATTTCTTACTATGTTTTATGTTGAAATTTCACCTTTGGTGGCATTCCTTTAAGAATACTTAGAATGTCATTGTAAGTCATTGGATGTAAAATATTACCATTTGTGAAGGATATTTAGAAAAAATCTCAGTTTAATCTTTTTGTAAAGAAATTGTAGGTGGTTTTAAGTGAAATGGAGAGAAAGTTCTCATATTTCCCTCAACCACGATTATCTTTGCATGCTGTTATACAGAATGGTTTTTGTTTTGCCAATTTGATTAAATAAATGCTGTACATTCATACAGTAGAAGAGTATGCAGCTATAAAAAATAAAGGGCAGAGATCTTTATAATGAATACATAGTAATCTGTAAGACACAGTATTAAGTTTCAAAAACTAAAGTAAAAAAGCATGTGTACCTTCTGTGTAAGACTGGTTTTAAAAACCAAAAAGTTATGCATTTGCCTGAATCTGTACAGAATGCTTCTGGTGGAATATGTAAGAAACTGGTGTCATTGGTTGCCTCAGAATAGGGTAACTTGGTGACTGAAAGAAAGAGTAGGAAGGAGAGATTTCACTTTTTTTGCCTTTAAAATTTTAAACTGTGTGAATGTATTACCTGTAAGAAATATAAATACAAGTTTAAAAATGCTGAAGAGCTTTAGATTCCCAGTTTTCTCCTGCTTTTGGATGCTGATGTCGTACGCTGTAGATTAGACAACACTGCTCGACCTGGGAAACATCTGCTGCAATGACAGCTGTTCTTGTGATTCTCAGGAGGCCATGGACGGGAGCATGGAGAGTCGTGACCATCACTACATCTTGGAGCCCGTGTGTGCATCTGCTCTTCTGAAGAGAAACTGCTCCAAAGAGCCTCTGCGCTCTCGGCACACTCCCCGAATCGAATGTGATATTCACCTGGAGACCATTCCCCTGAAACTCTCTCAGGTACCCTCCCCCTTCCTGTCACTGTCTGCTGGTAACTGGGGTGTTGATGAAGGGTCCCCTCGTGGGAAAGGAAGTGCGCATGAGACCAAGCTCTGGTGGATGCAGAACCCACTGTCTTTATATACTTGGGGTGGGTGTGTCTCAGGTTAGTTTGATTTGATGTTTTTAAGTGCTGAACGAAGAGCATAAGAGAGACAGTGGATATGTGTGCTTAGCTGATAGTGTTCAGAGACACATGCTGCATAGTGCTGGTTGATCTTGCAGTTGGCACTGGATTTCAGCTCACTGGGTTGACTAGTATGACTTGTCCCTGTGATGTGTAATGTTTTTACTGAGCAAAAGAAAGAAACCAGTTCTAACCTTGTACTGCTTAACTTCTAATAAAAAGCTGCAGTACCGGCAAATCATGGAATTCCTCAAGGAGCTGGAGCGAAAGGAGAGGCAGGTGAAGTTCCGAAAATGGAAACCCAAAGTGGCCGTGTCTGAGAAGTAAGGCTTGTCAATTAAGTGTTGTGTGTGGAATGCATTTTCTAGCATGTTCTTTTTTGTATA
This sequence comes from Oreotragus oreotragus, assembly GCA_006410675.1. Classification (NCBI taxonomy): domain Eukaryota; kingdom Metazoa; phylum Chordata; class Mammalia; order Artiodactyla; family Bovidae; genus Oreotragus; species Oreotragus oreotragus. The sequence continues at coordinate 35,493 of SJYX01023043.1, read as the reverse complement.
TAGATCAGAAATGTGCCTCACTGTCTTTTTCACGTGGTTGAAGATAAAAGTATATTCGATTTTTCTGGTTTTTAAAATGCCATTTCTATTATCATTGTTATCATGCCATTGTGTATCTCTGGTGTCACGGGTTTACTCTTAGGTCAAGCATAGTGGAATTTAGAAGGCCCTCTCAGTCTCAGGTATGTTTCCTTGGTGGTTCAGTGGTAAAGAATCTGCCTGCCCAGTGCAGGAGACACAGGAGACTCGGGTTCGATCCCTGGTCCCAGAGAAGGAAATGGCAACCCTGTCTAGTATTTCTGCATGGAGAACTTGATGGACAGAGGAGCCTGGTGGGTTACAGTCCATGGGGTCGCAAAGAATCGGATACAGCTAGCAACTGAACAACAGCAACAGCTCAGTCTCATGTAGCAAGGAGGCTAGCCTTGCTCTGGTGGGATCTGACTGTGTGGGAAATATTCTGTAGCACTCTTGAACCCACTCCCTTGTATCTTTTCTCCTAACCAGTTTGGTCAGCATTTATGTAATACACCTGATGATGTCTATAGCATAAATGTCCAAAGCATCACAAAGAGTCAGACATGGCTGAAGTGACTTACCAAGCACATAGGATAAATAAATGTTTTCATGTAGATGTGCTCAACTTGACCAGTCAATATATTAAACCTTTTTAAGGTCCTGTGTATTTCCAGTCTTTCCTGAAGTCTTCTGTTTAAAATCTTTACCAGTCAAATCCTTTCTGATTCTCTTACAATGGTATTTACTGTAAAGCCATCACTTGATTGTCTATCAGTGGGAGAGGCTGATGTCATGGGTCATTCAGACCAGTTGAGTAATGTACTATTATTGGTGTATCCATCGAGGATGCAGTGGATTAGCTTTCCCCACAGGTTGAAGTTAGCCTAATATTATTTGAATTTGAGGCATAAAGTGATGGCCGACAAGAGAAGAGATGTCCAGAATGGGAGTAGTGTGCTGTGGATCACCCTGGGTCGATAGCATTTTCATTGCTTTTGCTGTAAGTAACTAGATGGCTATGAAATATTTCAGCTGCCGAGAGTGGTGGTATTTCGCTTTGAATGCCAACCTGCATGAGATCCGGGAGCAGAGGAAGCGCTGCACATGGGGCTTCCTGTTGGGCCGGGCCCGTGACGCTGTGTCTTACACCGATAAGTACTTCACCATATTGAGAGGAGGCTTGCTCTCTGCAGACGACAAGGTAAGAGGTGTTGGCTGGTGTTTCTCATCTCCACTCAGAGGGTAAGAATATCTCTTCAAGACTGAAGAAAATGGAGTCTGTGAAGAAATAAAAGTCTTTGTTCGGGATCATAGTTTTTTAAGGTAAAGTTGGCCTTACTAGGGTGAGAGCTCCTTAGAAGGTCGGGTTTTGCCTTTGCAGGAAGCTTTCTCCACCTTCTATTGCTAGCGGGGAGCTGGCCCATTGGCTGGGAGGAAGGAAAAGGGGCCGTGGTCCCGCCAGGTCCCCTGGCTCTCTGTGCAAGGCCCAGAGAGACTCTGCATCTAGTCACTTGTATCAAACACCTGATCCTAACTCTTTTCCTCACATTTTCCCTAATCCCGACTGACTCGATGGACCCTGGAGTTTTGGGGGTAGAGCCTAGGCCGAGGGTGTGCAGCGAGGGGAAGGCCAGCTCAAGTTTCAGTTACCTGCAAGACCAGAGACCTGCAGGAAGCTCCAGGCCTGGAGCTTCCTCTAGTTCCAGTCTGTCTCCTCTGTCTCCTCGGGAAGGGCAGTGGGGAGTGTTTTTCTCCTTGATTTGTTTCAGTTTTGTGAGCATCAGTTTTTGTAATAGCAATTTAGACTAATTTCGACCTGGGGATTGTCTCAGTTAACTCTCTTTAGTAAATACTTCTAAGCGTCCCTTTAGCCCCTGTCTTAGCTTGGGCTGCTATAACAACATTCCAGAGGATAGGGTGCTTTAAACGGTGGATGTTTACTTCTCACGGTTCTGGAGGCTTAAATTCCATGATTGAGGTGCCAGTAGATTTGGTTCTTGGGAAAGACCATCTTCCTGGTTTATGGGCAGCCGCCTTCTCCCTGTGTGCTCACGTGGCCTTTTCTAGGCAGAGAGAGAGCTGTTTGTCTTTCCTTTCCTACAAGGGAACTAGTCCCATAATGATGGTGCTGTCCTCATCACCTCATCTAAACCTGTTCACCTCCCATGGGCTCCACTTTCAGATCCTGTCACCTTGAGGGTTAAGGCCTCAGCGTGCACGTATTGGGGGAACACGTTCATCCTGTGAGGGCACCCCATTGTGGTGACCAGGGGCAGTGGTGCATCCTTGGGTGTTCGCACCTGCCTTGCCGGCACCCTGAGGTGTGACCCACTCTGCTAGTGCTTCTTTCGTGAGTGTCAGACATGGTTACTGACATAGAAGCCTTAATAAAAGGATGGAATAAACCAGACCTTTTGTTTGGATAGTTTTCTTAAAGGCATAGGGAAAGACATGGAGCAAGGGAAAAATCTAAATTACAGCTGAGGTGAGCAAGTAAACATGTATAATCTCCTTTTCCTTAATGGCCGGGTGTAAGGCTTCTCTGGTGGCTTAGAAGGTAGAGAATCCACGTGCAGTACAGAAGACCCAGGTTCCATCCCTGGGTCGGGATGATCTGCTGGAGCAGGGAATGACAACCCACTCCAGTCAGTATTCTTGCCAGGAGAATCCCATAGACAGAGGGGCCTGGTGGGCTTTGGTCCATAGGGACGCAGAGTCCGACACCACTGAGCGACTAACCACTTTCAAGGAACAGCTTAGGAGAGCTGACTCCGCTTTCCTCCACATCTTTGTATGTCGCTGGCCGCTGTTGTTCTTTCCTAATTAGCATGAAACGAATGAAAACGACCACTTCCTTGCTAATGTCCCACATGAAACATAAAGAAGCTGGAGGCCTGCACACTTACTCTGTAAACTAGGTCCTCAGTTTCCTCCTCTGACTCGGGAAGATTAACAACCAGCCACTGACTTGAATCAGTTGAGGTAATGCGTGTGAAAGCACTTTGTAAACTGCCTTTGCTGAGCAAAGATGGGCTAGTCCAGCAACACTTGTCCTTCACATACCTGTTAACAACTCAATACCACTCTCCTCTCTCTGCACTTCCCATTAGTTTCAGAGTACAGGTAGGATCTACTGGGGTTATACGGAAAAGCTGTTTGAACCAGAAGCTTAGCGGTTATGGAACTCACTGTTTATCTTCATGGTTTCTGGGCCTTGGAAACACTGGGGGCCAGGTGGGTTCCTTTAGTACTGGACGGGTTGTGATGGTGTCCCCTTTCTCTGCAGCCCTGACATCTGTTTTGTCTGTCTTCACCCAAACAGGAGGAAATGTATCGGATTGAAGAGGAGCAGAGCTTTGAGGAACTGAAGGTTTTGCGTGAACTGGTGCATGAACGGTTTCACAAGCAGGAAGAACTGGCGGAGGTAGGAGACCCTCCGGGAGAAGCTGTGTCACACCCAGCACGCTGAGTGCCTCTGGGGGCACAGAGAGCAAGCAGTGGCGCCTCATGCCCTGTCTCCTTGGTCCTCACGTGTGCTCATTTTTGATTGACACAGAGCCTACGGGAGCCTCAGCTGGATCCTCTGGGAGACTCTCCTGGAGACCCAGGCCCTGAGGGAGGCAGCGGGATGCTGCAGTACCTTCAGTCCTGGTTTCCCGGCTGGGGTGGCTGGTACGGGCAGCAGAGCCCTGAAGGGAAGCCAGTGGAGGGCCTGATGGCAGAGCCGCAGGAGCAGTGGACTCCCGAGGAGATCCTGGGTAAGGCAGGAGCTGGCTTTCATGTGTCTTTCTTGATTACAGTGAAGGGAGACACTTGGTTCATGGTTTACCTATTATTTGTGAAAATGGCCCATGGTATATTTCAAATTAAAAAAAAAAAAAAGGTAGACATTTATAACAGTTTGTCTCATGTTTATAGAGGCAGAGAGAGGTTTTTTAAAAAAATAATTTTCTTTATATTTGGCTGTGCCGAACCTTTGTTGCTGTGTGGGTGGGCTTTTCTCTAGTTTCGGCTTGTGGGCTGCAGTAGTTGTGGCCCGTGGGCTCTAGAGCACAGGCTCAATAGTTGTGGCCCATGGGCTTAGTTGCTCTGCAGCAGGTGGGANAAAAAAATAATTTTCTTTATATTTGGCTGTGCCGAACCTTTGTTGCTGTGTGGGTGGGCTTTTCTCTAGTTTCGGCTTGTGGGCTGCAGTAGTTGTGGCCCGTGGGCTCTAGAGCACAGGCTCAATAGTTGTGGCCCATGGGCTTAGTTGCTCTGCAGCAGGTGGGATCTTCCCAGACCAGGGAACAAACCTGTGTCTCTTGCATTGGCAGGCAGATTCTTTATTACTGGACCTCAGCGAAGCCTGAGAGTAGGTTTTAAGAGATATTTCTTTTACAACTCCATTACTGAATTTGAATATTTACATGGTTTCAAACAGATCTGAGTGGCAGTGATTGTAAGAGAATTAAGTCTGAGCCAGTAAAAAAAGTTTGAAACCCTGAGGGCTTGAATACCAGTCCAGAGTCACCCTTTAGACCCAGGCAGTCCAGTATGGTAGCCGCAGTCACAAATGGCTATTTGAATTTATTCAGATAAAATAAAAAATTCACTTCCTCAGTTGACTGGCCGCATGAGCCACAGTGCTCAGAGCCTCCTGTGGTTAGTGGCCACCATGTGGACAGGGCAGTGTGTAGAGCACTGCGCCGTGTTGGGCAGTGCTGCCTTCTCCTGTAGTTTATCCCGTGGTTAGTGGCCACCATGTGGACAGGGCAGTGTGTAGAGCACTGTGCCGTGCTGGGCAGTGCTGCCTTATCCTGTAGTTTATCATGAATTTGACATTGCCTCTCGTTTGACAGTAAGATGATCAGAGCCCTTATAAGGCAGTTAGAGTCGTTTCATGTTGGTGAATAAAAGTCACCCATGACTTTGAAATTCTTTCCTAAAAGGGAGACTTTATGTCATATCATTGAGACTGCCATCAGTGCTTCTTAAACTTTCCCATGTGTTTTCTTAAAGCCTCTTCTTCCTCATGTTCAGGCTCCGAGGAGTTTTTTGACCCTACTGTGGATGCCTCTTACATGAACACGTACACAAAGCGAGACCACGTCTTTGCGAAACTGAACTTGCAGCTGCAGCGAGGGACTGTGACTCTGCTGCACCAGGAGCAGGGGGCTCCCCAGATGAACCAGAGTGCTTTCATGCAGCTTGAGTTTTCAGGTGCTGCCCCCAAGATGCTTCCTGATGCTCTCTATCTCCCCAGACACCAGTGTCATCTTGAGTCTTGGTATTTGTGGTAGTTCTGTTGTAGAAAGTTGCCATGAGTACTAAGTCATGGCCCCTGGGGGAAACACAAGGTTAGGTTGTCTGTAAGCATTTGGTGATCACATTCATCAGTGGATCAATACATAATGTTGTTCTCTGTGTGTGTGTGTTTAATGACACCTTATTTAATACATGTTGTTGATTTGTTGTTAATGGATCTCATGGCCAGTGACACTGTAACTGATGTCTGAGTGAAGGTTATCTACTACATATATTTCCTGTGTAAGAAACAGTGTTCCCGCACTGTGCTTGGGGCCCCTTTTAAACAGTGAAATCACTAAAACAAGAAGCACAAAAATGCCAAAAGCTGGCACTAATTAGATCATGATAAGGGCACTGGTATGAGCTGAAACAAGAAGGCAGAGTGTTGCCTTGTTCAACTTTAGCTAGAAACATGCACTTCAGGTGACTTGAATTTTTTGCTGCTCTGCACATGTCTGCAGAGCACTGTGAATGTATTATTTTTGGGGTTACAGTAAATTTTAGTGAATAGGTGAAATAGCAAATATGGAATCTGCAAATGAAAATTTTTTGACTTCTTTTTGTGGATTTGAATCGAAAGTATGTAAATAAATGCCCAGATGTTAGTTATGTCTTCTCACAAATAGATTTATTGTAGTTCATAAAATAGGTACTTATCTGAAGTCTGTGAGTAGTTTAAAGGCAAGTGACCAAAAAAAAAGCCAGATTTGACTGGCTTTGACTTCGTAATCTTGAGAGCTGAGAAGTCATAAACTTAGTGTGAACTAGCAGATTGTTTGAACTAAATTGTGAAGTGCTCTGTTTAAAATTCATTGTGTTGGAAAGCTTCTGATATTCCTTACAAATCTATGTCAGTGGACAGGAAAGCCTGGCATGCTGCAGTCCATGGGGTCGCAAAGAGTCAGACACGACTGAGTAACCGAACTGAACAAAAGTAGACATACAGTTATGTAGATAGGGTTATTTTGTTCCAATTCGAAGGAGAAATAGTTCATTCTATCTGATAGTTCACTATAAAATATTATACCTAATACTTTGAAACTACTTAAGGCTATGATGGCTAGTATCAGCTCTTAACACTTATCTTCTGTAGGTGTGAAACTTCTAGCGGAATCTCTTCCTCGAAGAAGCTCCTCCCTGCTCTTAGTCCGGTTGGGTGGACTCTTTCTGCGGGACCTGGCTACGGAAGGAACCATGTTTCCTCTTCTGGTCTTCCCTAATCCAGTACGTATGGCTGTAGGGTTCGTCCAGGGTGTTGGTGAATTGCCATCTGTTCTAGGCAAGCGATTAGTAGTATTAACTTGATTCCTTCCGACATTTGATCATTTTGAGAGAGACACGCTGATTAGACTATAACTAGAGTTAGATAAGTTTTTTGATTTTGTTACCATGTGTTGGTGGGATTTATGACAGTGGCTTCCCCCTACCTGGTGGTGTAGCCACCTCAGAATAGTTGCCTGGATTTGGGAGAAAATGCTATCCGCACGACTATTTCCTGCATTTCAGGGTCAGTGTTTGAATTTCCTCTGTATCTTGACAGTGATTTCATGCATTCTGATCCTTAGTCACCAATAGGACTTATCTCTCTAGAGTTACAGAAGAACCACTTCAAGTTTTCTCTATATGTGTACTTTTTTATATATGATATTCTTCTTAGACAAGAAGATCTTTGATCTTACTGAGTTGGCAAAGATATAATCAGAAGGTTGAATGTTTAGCTCCTTATTATGTTTCCTATAACTTTTTGGCTTGGGGAGTTGGTGATAGGGTAGGAGGGCAGAATAAAAGTGTGAAAAGCTGTGCAGGTCCAGTCCTCATTGAGCAGTAGTTCATGTAGTGCCGAGTGCAGAGCAGCACGCTGCCTATACAGGCTGGAGAAGGCACAGACTGGAGGACTTGGCCTCCAGGTCTGTATCCCCTGGTGTCACGTGAGTTTAGATTCGGCTGTGCTAAGTGAGAGTGACGTCAAAGGGGAAGATGGGAGAGAATGTGTGCACGGTGAGTTGGCCCCTCTCACCCTGACCCTTGTGTGTTTTGTGTGTGTTCATCAGCAAAAGGAAGTTGGCAGAGTCTCCCAGTCTTTTGGACTCCAGACAGCATCTGCAGACAGAAGCCATCATTCTCCTGGTAAACTGTCATGTGTACTTAAATTCATCCTTAAAAATGCAATGATTACAGATCAGTAGTCTTGATCAGAGGTCAGAGAGGGAGTGAGTCCTGTTTTGTGCCTATGGGTTTGCTGTGTGGATACTTATCTGACTTAGAGACCCCCCTATGCTCTCCCTTGACTGGTGAGTGACTGGGGCAACTCACAGGGCCTCCAGGTCTGGGGTTCCATGATGAGAGTGAATACAACAACCCGGTCTTGAGGAGTCCTGTTGATACCTAGAGGCAGTCCTTATTAGGCTCTCTATAAAGTTTTTGAAAATGAGACTTAATTGGAAAATAATTGAGGAAATGTCTTATTTTTTCTTCTCAGAATTCTTTGCCAGTTATAAAGAATAAGGTGATTGTTTTGCTGTGTTCTATTTATTTTTTTTTTCCTTCTGGTTCTTTTCCTCTAGCTGCAGACCCAGATGATCCGGTTTTTGAGATGCTGTATGAGAGAAATCCAGTGCACAGCCATTTTGAGAGGCGGCTGAATGTCAGCACGAGGCCCTTGAACATCATATATAATCCCCAGGCTATTAAAAAAGTAGCAGACTTTTTCTACAAGGGAAAGGTTCATACCTCAGGTTAACTTTTTTGTTTGATTATGTTACTTTCTAATGACCTCTTTGTTGTTGCTTCTGGGACAAGGGCTATTATTCCGGTGACCTGGTAGTGGCAGAAAAGGCCTGAGAGTAAGTGGAAGGTTGTCCTTCGATATTGAATCAAAGTGAATATCCTTGGAAAGTTGCTCTTCCAAGAGGAGTCAATGACTTAATATTTTTTCTTTCTTTGCCTTCATTTAGCATGCATTTAAAATACTTTCCATTTATTACGACTGGTTTCCTTGGCTACCCAAGATATTTTAGGCCAGAGAATTTAGGAGGAATGTTCAAGAATTTTCTCCTAAATGATAGGATCAGTGGTCTGTTTTACTTGTTTGGTGCAGCAGTAAATACTGCAGAGGTCGTCACTGGACTCTTCTGTGTCATCACTGTTTTACATATGTCTGCCTTTGTCTCCCAAAAAGATTTGAGACAGTATGTGCAAAAAAAGCAATGCTGTTGATAGAGAAATCAATAAAACAGCAGTGCTTTCCTAAATCTATCTGTCATTCCCCTTTCATAAGAGTTGTTTTAGTTTTTGATCCAGTTTTTGAGTCTTTTCATGTACATGAATGTGCATGCAGGCTTAGTTGCTCTTTGCGACCCCATGGACTGCAGCCCACCAGGCTCCTCTGTCCATGGAATTTTCTAAGCAAGGATACTGGAGTGGGTTGCCATTTCCTGCTCTAGGGGATCTTCCCCATCCTGGGATTGAACCCATGTCTTCTTCATTGGCAGGTGGGTCCTTTACTACTGAGCCCTCTGGGAAGCCCCTTTCATGTAGACGGTGACCATAAATGTCTTGGCTTCATTGCTCTGACACTGATAGAATGTAGAAGGCAAATCCTCCTAAATTCCAGTTTCCCTTTCAGTAATGATCATACTTTTAAGGATTTTGAAATATAATAGTTTAGAATCTTTCAGAAAATGATTCTAGAAATTCTAATAACTTAGATACCCATCTCTTATGTACTTAACCTTTCTCTGCATGGCTGTCCCTCACCGTCTTTGCCACATTCCTGTAACACCAGCTCAGGCTGGAGTAAGGAACTCTTGTTTTACAGACTGTTTTTTTAGCTTTGGTGAATTCCTGGTGAGAGTAGATGTTGCAGCGCTTTCTTTCATCCAACCATAAGAAGACTCTTGGATATTTCCAATCTTGCAGGGTTTGGTTATCAATCTGAACTTGAGTTGAGAGTGGCTGAAGCTGCACGAAGACAGTACAACAGACTGAAGATGCAGACCAAGGCGGAAATCCGACAGACTCTTGACCGATTGCTAGTGGGTGATTTCATTGTAAGTGGACATAACGAATGCTCCTTTTGGAGGGTGGGGAAGAGGAAGGCATTCTTTCTGGGAAGTTCTTTATCTACAGTAGAGAGTCATGCTTGTATCAGTTACACTGATAAGTAAACGGAATCTATGAAATACTTATTAGCTACCAAAAAATGAAATCCCATGTCTTTTACAGTTAGGTTGTAATAAATAAAAACAAATGACTGAGACCAGATCATACATTATTTCTTCCTTGTTTCCATCTTAGAACATTCCCAAGACTTGTCTTTGTTCCATTTTCTAGACCGGACATTTTGTAAATATTTCAATTAAGAACATCGCCTTTTACTTACTGTTATCAGAAGAAAAACAATTGGAAAGATGCCCCAGTAATTTTTGTTTTAAAGATTTGTTTGTTTACTTTTTTGGCTGTGGTGGGTCTTTGTTGCTGCATGTGGGTTTTTTCCAGTTGAGGCGAGCAGGGTCTGCTCTTTGTTGTGGTGGCACGGGCTGCTCGTTGCAGTGGTTTCTCTTGTTGTGGAGCACGGGTTCTAGGTGCGTGGGCTCGGTAGCTGTGGCTCGTGGGCTTAGTTGCTCCGCTGCATGTGGGATCTTCCCGGACCAGGGATTGAAACAGTGTCCCTTGAATTCCAAGGAGGATTCTTAACCACTGGTTCACCAGGGAAGCCTGATATCCCAGTTTTGATTCCTGGGAGTAATGATCACTTTGTGATGCTGAGTGCCCAGCTGACATAAGGATGCTTGTGCACAGGGAGAGCCAAGAAACATCTCAACAGTCCAGCTAAACTGAGTTTCTGACCCTGTGGCCTGGGGATGTGCTGCTCAGATGCAGTAGTAGGTGTACCACTCAGAGAGTGGCTTGTAGTTGGTGCAGAGCCAGCTGGGAGTGTAAGGGATGGCAGAAATGTTCGGGGTAAACACTTAGGGGTTTGTAGTATGGGATGCAGAATTTGTCCTGTGTTTTTGTTTTTGGATGTATTTCAACACGGATAACATATAGTACTTCTGATTATCTTAGACCAAGAGGTTTCTCTTTCATGGCATTTATATAAACTAGCTTTTACTACTGCATATAATTTACCAAATGTTACTATTACAGCATGTAATTATATAAATTATATATTTATATAGTGTATATAAAATGTATAAATTATGTATTTATAATAACTAGGACATGGAAGCAACCTAGATGTCCTTTGACAGAAAAATGGATAAAGAAGTTATGGTACATACACACAATGGAATATTACTCAACTATGGAAAGAAATGCATTTGAGTCAGTTCTAATGAGGTGAATGAACCTAGAGCCTATTATACAGAGTGAAGTAAGTCAGAAAAAGAAAGATAAATACTGTATATTAAGGCATATCTATGGAATCTGGTATGCAGATGACACCACCCTTGTGGCAGAAAGTGAAGAGGAACTAAAAAGCCTCTTGATGAAAGTGAAAGAGGAGAGTGAAAAAGTTGGCTTAAAGCTCAACATTCAGAAAACGAAGATCATGGCATCTGGTCCCATCACTTCATGGGAAATAGATAGGGAAACAGTGGAAACAGTGTCAGACTTTATTTTTTGGGGCTCCAAAATCACTGCAGATGGTGACTGCAGCCATGAAATTAAAAGACGCTTACTCCTTGGAAGGAAA
>SJYX01023041.1:388936-419923 GCA_006410675.1 Oreotragus oreotragus | reverse complement strand
TGTCATCTACATATCTGAGGTTATTGATATTTCTCCCAGCAGTCTTGATTCCAGCTTGTGTTTCTTCCAGTCCAGCGTTTCTCATGATGTACTCTGCATATAAGTTAAATAAGCAGGGTGACAATATATAGCCTTGACGTACTCCTTTTACTATTTGGAACCAGTCTGTTGTTCCATGTCCAGTTCTAACTATTGCTTCCTGACCTGCATAGAGGTTTCTCAAGAGGCAGGTTAGGTGGTCTGGTATTCCCATCTCTTTCAGAATTTTCCACAGTTTCTTGTGATCCACACAGTCAAAGGCTTTGGCATAGTCAATAAAGCAGAAATAGATGTTTTTCTGGAACTCTCATTGCTTTTTCCATGATCCAGTGGATGTTGGCAATTTGATCTCTGGTTCCTCTGCCTGTTCTAAAACCCAGCTTGAACATCAGGGAGTTCACAGTTGACATATTGCTGAAGCCTGGCTTGGAGAATTTTGAGCATTACTTTACTAGCGTGTGAGATGAGTGCAATTGTGTGGTAGTTTGAGCATTCTTTGGCATTGCCTTTCTTTGGAATTGGAATGAAAACTGACCTTTTCCAGTCCTGTGGCCACTGCTATTAGTAGTAACTATTTTCTGATCTACAGTTGCAAGACAGTGATATATTTATTTTGTGCAATTTGATGTGTCTATAAAGAGAAGTTAAAGACTAAAAAAATGAATATTTTATTTACTATTTGGATGGGAAGATATTGTAATGTGGGGCTTCCCAGGAGGTGCAGCAGGAAAGAGTCCATCTGTCACTGTGGGAGACATGGGTTCCATCCCTGGGCTAGGAGGTTAGCAATGGCAACCACTGCAGTATCCTTGCCTGAGTCACAGAGTGACTGAGCATGCTGGAGGCAGTATGTGGGGAATCCACTTGAGAGCAACCTAGGGTGTGTGTCCATGTGGATGCCTCTCTGGAAGGAGGACCACAAGCAGGGCTGAGAGTCCAATATTTCTTCAAAACCTGGATAAGAAGAGGGTTATGTGATGTGGTTAGATTTCTTGACATTCCATAACATTTTAGAACCAAAATCTTCCTACTCTCTGAAATGTCCTCCCCTCCTTTCTTTTCTTTTCTTTTTTTTTTTTTTTACAAAACCAATTTAAATGTTTTTCTCACAACAAAAATAACTCTACACTTCCAGTGTGAGTGATCTGTCCTCCAAGCACATTCACTAAATTTATTATTGTCCTTAAAAAGCACATACAGCAGTCCATCAGGGTATATACATCCATACCTCTCTTTCACCCCAAAACTGATAGCCTTTTTTTCTTTAATGAAATATAGCTGATTACAGTGTTGTATTAGTTTCTGGTAACACTTTGTACAGCAAAGTGTTTCAGATATGTGTGTGTGTGTTGTTTTTTAGTCACCTAGTTGTGTGCAACTCTTTATGACCCCTTGGACTGCAGCATGCCAAGCTTCCTGTCCCTCACCATCTCCCAGAGTTTGCCCAAGTTCATAATCATTGCATCAGGATACCATCCAGCTGTCTCAGTCTTTGACTCTCTCTTCTCCTTGTGCCCTCAGTTCAAATCAGATGACCAAAATACTGGAGCTTCAGCATCAGTCCTTCAAGTGAATATCCAGGGCTGATCTCCCTTAAGATTAACTGGTTTGATCTCCTTGCTGTCCAAGGGACTTTCAGGAATCTTTTCCAGCACCATAGTTCAAAGGCATTAATTCTTTGGCGTTCTGCCTTATTTATGGTCCAGCTCTCACAACCGTACATGACCACTGGGAAGGCCATAGCCTTAACTATACAAACCTTTGTAAGCCACAGCATTTCGACACACTGTTGGTTTGTCATTGCTTTCCTGCCAAGAAGCGATTGTCTTCTGATTTCATGACCCACTTGACTTCACATTCCAGGATGTCTGGCTCTAGGTGAGTGATCATACCATCGTGATTATCTTGACCAGTTCTAACTGTTGCTTCCTGACCTGCATACAGATTTCTCAAGAAGCAGGTCAGGTGGTCTTGTATTTCCATCTCTTTCAGGGTTTTTCACAGTTTATTGTGATCCACACAGTCAAAGGCTTTGGCATAGCCAGAAGGAATTGGTTCCCGTTAAGAAAGAGAAACATGTCCTCAATCGCACAGAACTTAAGGAAAAACATAGCTTGAAAAAGATGCATTGTTTTTTTGTGTAATCATTAGCTCTAGGCTTAAAAATGTTAGTCTTACATGAATAGATTGTTGCCATAACAGCTTAGAGCTTAAGAAAAAATGTCTTACATGACTAAGACAAAGAAATGTAGAAAAAAAAAAAATGTTTGCCCCTTCCTCCTCCTGGAGGGCCCTGGGATCCTTATCAACCAACCTAATAATTAGCTCTCTCAAAATGAATCAACATTTCTGGTATAGTTTTATTTTTTGTTTTCTAACTGACTTATATTCACAATGATGGAGGTTCAGGACACACTACTCTAAAATATTACTTAGATAAAGACAATACTGTTAAAATGCTGCACTCAATATGCCCACAAATTTGGAAAACTCACCAGTGGCCACAGGACTGGAAAAAGTCAGTTTTCATTCCAATCCCAAAGAAATGCAATGCCAAAAAATGCTCAAAATGCCACACAATTGCACTCATCTCACACACTAGTAAAGTAATGCTCAAAATTCTCCAAGCCAGGCTTCAGCAATATATGAACCGTGAACTTCCAGATGTTCAAGCTAGATTTAGAAAGGGCAGAGGAACCAGAGATCAAATTGCCAACATCCGCTGGATCAGGAAAAAGCAAGAGAGTTCCAGAAAAACACCTACTTCTGCTTTACTGACTATGCCAAAGCCTTTGACTGTGTGGATCACAATCAACTGTGGAAACTTCTGAAAGAGATGGGAATACCAGAACACCTGGCCTGCCTCCTGAGAAAACTGTATGCAGGTCAAGAAGCAACATTTATAACTAGACATGGGAAAACAGACTGGTTCCAATTCAGGAAAGGATTACGTCGAGGCGGAATATTGTCACGCTCCTTATTTGACTTCTATGCAGAGTACATCATTCAAAATGCTGGTCTGGAAGAAGCACAAGCTGGAATCAAGATTGCCGGGAGAAATATCAATAACCTCAGATATGCAGATGACACTACCTTTATCACAGAAAGTGAAGAAGAACTAAAGAACCTCTTGATGAAAGTGAAAGAGGAGAGTGAAAATGTTGACTTAAACAACATTCAGAAAACTAAGATCATGGCATCCAGTACTATCACTTCATGGCAAATAGACAGGGAATCAGTGGAAACAGTGGCTGACTTTATTTTGGGGGGCTCCAAAATTACCACAGATGGTGATTGCAGCGTGAAATTAAAAGATGCTTACTCCTTGGAATGAAAGTTATGACCAACCTAGACAGCATATTAAAAAGCAGAGACATTACTTTGCCGACAAAGGTCCATCTAGTCAAGGCTATGGTTTTTCCAGTGGTCATGTATTAATGTGAGAGTTGGACTATAAAGAAAGCTGAGTGCTGAAGAATTGATGCTTTTGAACGTTGGAGAAGACTCTTGAGAGTCCCTTGGACTGCAAGGAGATCCAAACAGTCAATCCTAAAAGAAATCAGTCCTGAATATTCATTGGAAGGACTGATGCTGAAGCTGAAACTCCTATACTTTGGCCACCTGATGCGAAGAACTGACTCATGTGAGAAGACCCTGATGCTGGGTAAAATTAAAGGCAGGAGGAGAAGGGGACAACAGAGGATGAGATGGTTGGATGGCATCAGCTAGTCAACGGACATGAGTTTGGGTAGACTCTGGGATTTGCTGATGGAAGGGAGGCCTGACGTGCTGCAGTTCATGGGGTCCAAAGAGTCAGACACAACCGAGCAACTGACAGAACCGAACTGAGAGTGCAATACTTTAACAGCATCATCCTTAAGGATTTGAAATAGCTCAACGATTTCCATCACCTCCACTAGCTTTGTTTTGATGATTTCTAAGGCCCACTTGACTTTGCACTCCAGGATGTCATGCTCTAGTTGAGTGATCACACCATCATGGTTATCTGGGTCATGAAGATCATTTTTGTATCATTCTGTGTTCTTGCCACCTCTTGTTAATATCTTCAGCTTCTGTTAGGTCCATACTATTTCTGTCCTTTATTGAGCCCATCTTTGCATGAAATGTTCCCTTGGCATCTCTAATTTTCTTGAAGAGATCTCTGGTCTTTCCCATTCTATTGTTTTCCTCTACTTCTTTGCTTTTATCACTGTGGAAGGCTTTCTTTTCTCTCCTTGCTATTCTTTGGAAGTCTGCATTCAAATGGGTATATTTTTTCTTTTCCCCTTTTCCTTTAGCTTCTCTTTTCTCAGCTATTTTTAATGCCTCCTCAGACAACCGTTTTTCCATTTGCATTTGTTTTTCCTGGGGATGGCCTTGATCATAGCCTCCTGTGCAATGTAATGAACCTTCATCCTTAGTTCTTCAGGCANCAGGGCTGATCTCCCTTAAGATTAACTGGTTTGATCTCCTTGCTGTCCAAGGGACTTTCAGGAATCTTTTCCAGCACCATAGTTCAAAGGCATTAATTCTTTGGCGTTCTGCCTTATTTATGGTCCAGCTCTCACAACCGTACATGACCACTGGGAAGGCCATAGCCTTAACTATACAAACCTTTGTAAGCCACAGCATTTCGACACACTGTTGGTTTGTCATTGCTTTCCTGCCAAGAAGCGATTGTCTTCTGATTTCATGACCCACTTGACTTCACATTCCAGGATGTCTGGCTCTAGGTGAGTGATCATACCATCGTGATTATCTTGGTCGTGAAGATCTTTTTTGTACAGTTCTTCTGTGTATTCTTGCCACCTCTTCTTAATATCTTCTGCTTCTGTTAGGTCCCTACCATATCTGTCCTTTATTGAGCCCATCTTTGCATGAAATGTTCCCTTGGTATCTATAATTTTCTTGAAGAGATCTCTAGTCTTTCCCATTCTGTTGTTTTCCTCTATTTCTTTGCACTGATCGCTGAAGAAGGCTTTCTTATCTCTTCTTGCTATTCTTGGAAACTGCATTCAGATGCTTATATCTTTCCTTTTCTCTTTTGCTTTTCACTTCTCTTCTTTTCACAGCTATTTGTAAGGCCTCCCAGACAGCCATTTTGCTTTTTTTGTATTTCTTTTCCATGGGGATGGTCTTGATCCCTGTCTCCTGTACAACGTCATGAACCTCCGTCCATAGTTCATCAGGCACTCTATCTATCAGATCTAGTCCCTTAAATCTATTTCTCATTTCCACTGTATAATCAATTATAAGGGATTTGACTTAGGTCATACCTGAATGGTCTAGCAGTTTTCCCTACTTTCTTCAATTTAAGTCTGAATTTGGCAGTCTACAGGATCACGAAGAGTCAAACATGACAGAAGTGACTTAGCACACAGCATGAAAGTCATACCATCTGACCTTGCATATGGCACAAGCATGAAAAGTGAAAGTGAAAGTCACTCAGTCATGTCCTACTTTCACCCCATGGACTATACAGTTCATGGAATTCTCTAGGCCAGAATACTGGAGTGGGTAGCCACTCCCTTCTCCAGGGTATCTTCCAAATCCAGGGTGGATTCTTTACCAGCTAAGTCACAAGGGAAGCCCAAGAGTACTGGAGTGGGTAGCCTATCCCTTCTCCAGCAGATCTTACTGACCCAGGAATTGAACCAGGGTCTGCTGTATTGCAGGCAGATTCTTTACCAGCTGAGCTATCAGGGAAGCCCTGAAGTAGGAACTGAAGCATGCTGCAAAGCATTAGAAAAAAAAAAAAAAAACCACTGAGGATGTTCACAATCATGGGACAGATTCCAGGGTAAAAAGTTTGTCGGGGTCTGTGGCTTGAGAAAAAGTCTAGTTCTAATCTTAGAGCTAGGGGTTCCCTGGTGGCTCGGTGCTAAAGAACCCACCTGCCAGTGCAGGAGACATGGGTCCAATCTTAGGGTCAGGAAGATCCCCTGGAAAAGGAAATGGCAACCAACTCCAGTATTCTTGCCTAGGAAACATCATGGACAGAAGAGCTCGGCAGGCTGCAGTTCATGGGGTCACAAAAGAGTCAGACATGACTTAGTGACTAAACAACAATTTTAGAGTCAGGTAAAGAATTTTCCACTTGGAATTATAGAATGGACTTGATCTTGATATTAGACATAATGTCTATGATCATCTCCCAAAGGGATGGATAAAATCCTTTTATTGAACTGAATATTCAGTGAAATAAATAATTACATGACTTCAAAAACACATTTTCATATGTGTAGAACCCACCAATAATTATTTGGCATAAAGCTGGATTCAAATGCTTTTGTCCACCTCCTCTTTTTTCAGATCAATACATTTTTTCAGAATGCTTAATGACTGGCAGCAAAGGAAAAGCACACAGCTTTGGGTGATGATAGAATTGAACATGCATGGGAGGCAGAAAGGGCTGCCAAAGGAAAACAAATTGATAAGTTAGCCTCAGAAACTGACAAAGGATTAATCTCCAAAATATATAAGCAGCTCATACAGTTCAATGTCACAAAAACAAACAGCAAAATCAAAAAATGTGCAGAAGACCTAAACAGGCATTTCTCCAAAGGAGAGATATGGATTACCAACAAATACATGAAAAGATGTTCAACATCACTCATTAAGAGAAATGCAAATCAAAACTACAGTGAGGTATCACCTCACACCAATCATAATGACCCTCATCAAAAAAAACTACAAGCAATAAATGCTGGAGAGGATGTGGAGAAAAGAGAATCTTGCTGTACTGTTGGTGGGAATGTAAATTGGTACAGTTACTGTGGAGGACATTATGAAGATTCCTTAACAAACTAGGAATAAAACTCACATATGACCTAGCAATCCCACCACTGGACATATACCTTGAGAAAACTACAATTCAAAATGACACATAGATCCCAATATACATTGCAGCAGTATTTACATTAGCCAGGACATGGAAGCAACTTAGATGTCCATCAACAATGAATGGATAAGGAGGTTGTGGTACATATATACAAAGGGATATTATTCAGCCATAAAAAGGAACAAATTTAAGTCAGTTATAGTGAGGTAAATGAGTTTACAGCCTCTTATTCAGAGTGAAGTAAGTCAGAAAGAGAAAGTCAAGTATGGTGTGAAGTGAGGTGAAAGTTACTCAGTTGTGTTCTACTCTTTGAGATCCTATGGACTATACAGTCCATGGAATTCTCCAGGCCAGATTGGGTAGCATTTCCCTTATACATATTTATGAAATTTAGAAAAATAGTTTGATGATGATGAACCTATTTGCAGAGAAGAAATGGGGACGTAGATGTAGATAACAGACTGGTGGACACAGGCGGGAAGGAGAGGGTGGGCAAATTGAGTAAGTAATTTTGACATATAAACACTATCACATGGAAAATAGGTAACAATTGGGAAGCTGCCGTATAACACAGGGGGCCCAGCCTTGTGCTCTGCAATGACCTCGAGGGATATGGCAGAGACCACCACAATATTGTAAAGTAATTAAAAAAAAGAAAAGTAACTCCTCCCCATTCTTGGCTTTGGGTTTCTCATCCACAGAAGCAGCCTTCCTGAGGGAAGTTTTGTTACCAAGCCCAAGCTTGCTCTGCGTGCTGCCAAATGGCTAATGAATTGAAGACAAGGTGCTGAGGCAAGAAAAACGACTTTATTTGGAAAGCTGACTGACCAAGTAGATGGCTGACTAATGTTCTCAAAATAACCATCTCGTCAGGGTGTGGATATCAAGTACTTTTACAGATCAGAGATAGGGAGGTGAGGAAACAAGGTAAAATGGTCATTAATCTTGCAAATAGCTCCGAAAATGACAAGCCACAGGCAGGGTATGTGTTAATTTCTTCCTTCCTGCCATCCACAGGTGGATAGGGTTCTGAACAAAGACACTTTAACATTCAGACAGAGGGGCAGGATTTTCTCAAGATGGCCATTGTGTGTTATTATAATCACAAAAGCAAGACAAAGAAAGTTCCAGCATTAAGTCTGAACTGACTTTTCCCTGCAACATTTTCACAGAAGACTGTTTTCACAGGATGTTAGTAGTACCTGTATAGTTGTCACATGCATCTAGAGAAAACTAGGGGTAGACAAAGGTGTTGTTGGTACAGTTCCTCACATCTGATGTGTGTGACCTCAGGTGGCTGGAAAATGCTTCACACCAAATTCACACACCTGCCCCAGAAATTCCTCTCTGAGACATAGTATGCAGTGTTTCCCAAACTTTCAAAATAAGATTATTTTTAAATAATCTTCATTCATTTGGAATAGGCTTCACTCAGCTTCCATGAACTTCTCTGAGTTTTGAAGGGCAGTTTCAAATAGATGCTAATCAGGGGAGAGAGGGGATACTGAGAGAAGGGAGAAGCAATCAAGAAACAATAGTACAGCCTTGGAGCAGGGTCCTGATTCCCCCTCAAGGGATACACAATATCTTTTGAGAGATATCTCTGAGATGTTTGTACATACTGAAACACATACCAGGTGGAAGAAGTTAACTATGCTGCTCACAAGCGCGTAGACACCAGACCAGTTGCAACCAGAAGGTTAATGATGCTGACTACAGATTACCTCACAAGCAACTAAGCAAAAGACTGTTCACAATTTTGAATTATTACTATAAATTACCTCACTACACCATCCAGGTCAGTTCAGTTCAGTTCAGTCGCTCAGTCATGTCCAACTCTTTATGATCCCATGGACTGCAGCACACCAGTCTTCCCTGTCTGTCACCAACTCTATGAGCTTGCTCAAACTCATGTGCATTGAGTCGATGATACCATCCAACCATCTCATCCTCTGCTNAGTTCAGTTCAGTCGCTCAGTCATGTCCAACTCTTTATGATCCCATGGACTGCAGCACACCAGTCTTCCCTGTCTGTCACCAACTCTATGAGCTTGCTCAAACTCATGTGCATTGAGTCGATGATACCATCCAACCATCTCATCCTCTGCTGTCCCCTTCTCCTCCTGCCTTCAATCTTTTCCACCATCAGGGTCTTTTGCAGTGAGTCAGTTCTTCGCATCAGGTGGCCAAACTATTGGAGCTTCAGCTTCAGAATCAGTCCTACCAATAAATATTCAGGACTGGTTTCCTTTAGGATTGAATGATCTACTTGCAGTCCAAAAGATTCTCAAGAGTCTTCTCCAACACTACAGTTCAAAAACATCAGTTCTTTAGTGCTCAGCTTTCTTTATGGTGCAACTCTCACATCCACACTTGACTACTGGAAATACCATAACTTTCACCAGACAGACTTTTGTTGGTAAAGTAATGTCTCTGCTTTTTAATATGCTGACTAAGTTGGTCATAGTTTTTCTTCCAAGGAGCAAGTGTCTTAATTTCATGGCTGCAGTCACTGTCCACAGTGACTTTGGAGCCCTAAAATAAAGTCTGTCACTGTTTCCATTGTTTCCCCATCAATTTGCATGAAGTGATGGGACCAGATGCCATGATCTTAATTTTTTGAATGTTCAATTTTAAGCCAGATTTTTCACTCTCTTCTTTCATTTTCATCAAGAGGCTCTTTAGTTCCTCTTCACTTTCTGCCATAAGGGCGGTGTCATCTGCATATCTAAGGTTATTGATATTTCTCCTGGCAATCTTGATTCCAGCTTGTTTCAGACAGCCTGGCATTTCACATGATGTACTCTGCATATAACTTAATTAAGCAGAGTGACAATATACAATTCTGAAGCCTTGATGTACTCCTTTCCCAATTTGGGACTGGTCTGTTGTTTCATGTCCAGTTCTAACTGTTGCTTCTTGACCTACATACAGGTTTCTTAAAAGGCAGATCAGGCAGTCTGGTATGCCCATCTCTTTCAGAATTTTCCACAGTTTATTGTGATCCACACAGTCAAAGGCTTTGGCATAGTCAATTAAGCAGAAGTAGATGTTTTTTTGGAACTCTCTTGCATTTTCAATGATCCAGCGGATGTTGACAATTGGATACCTGGTTCCTCTGCCTTTTCTAAATCCAATTTGAACATCTGGAAGATCTCCATTCACATGCTATTGAAACTTCACTTGGAGAATTTTGAGCATCACTTTGCTAGCATGTGAGATGAGTGTAATCGTGCGGTAGTTTGAACATTTTTTGCCATTGCCTTTCTTTGGGATTGGAATGAAAACTAACCTTTTCCAGTCCTGTGGCCACTGCTGAGTTTTCCAAATTTGCTGGCACATTGAGTGCATCACTTTCCCAGCATCATCTTTTAGGATTTGGAATAGCTCAACTGGAATTTCATCACCTCCTCTATCTTTGTTCATAGTGATACTTCTCTGGTGGCTCAGCTGATAAAGAATAAGCCTGCAATGCAGGAGACCCTGGTTTGATTCCTGGGGGTCACAAAGATTCCCTGGAGAAGGGACAGTCTACCCAGTCCAGTCTCCTTGGGCTTCCCTGGTGGCTCAGAGGGTAGAGAATGCACCCCATTGTTGCTGCATGCGGGCTTTTCTCCAGTTGTGGCAAGCAGGAGCTACACTTCCTTGTGGCACGTGGGCTTCTCCATTCAGGTCAGGACACAGTTTTGAGGGCATTAGCCAGCTGTGGCCCCTTTTGCCTGGCAAAGCAATAAAGCTCTTCTTTTCCACTTCACCCAAAACTCTTGAGATTCAATTTGACACTTGTGTATGGAAGCTGAATTTTACCTATTAATACAACAATCATTCAAAATCTTCCCGTGATGAGGGGACCTGGAGGACCAGGCATGATGAGGTGAGTGTTTTCCACACCTTGTGATCAACGCCCACTTGGAGTCAGTGAGGTGCTCTCCTGCCCTCATACCAGAGACAAGGAAGTGCCAGGATTTACTTTTTAGTCTAAATTACCTAGAAGCTTCTAAGGCTTTGTTCAACATAGTTGGACATTATTTAAACAACTAATGCTTTGTCAGACTCACCATCTGTTTCATAATTTATTTCTTGATTTTCTCTATTCTGTACACTTTTTAGATATTTCTTCTATTCATTAATTCTTAAGCTGGGTGTAACATGCTGCTTCATACACTGAGTATTAATTATTTTATTTCTAGAAGTTCTTTTACTTTAAAAATCTGCCTTTCTTTTTCATAGTATTTTGTTCTTTCATGTTTTCCAATTTCATCTTGTATGTCTTTAATCTTTTAAAAATGTTTTATAGTGTTTATTTCATAGTTTTATCACTTGACATTTTCAAGAGTCTAACTTTGCAGTTTTTTACTTCCATTCATGGGGAGTTGTTTCCTTCTGTGCTTTATAACTATATACTGTGAGTTCATCAGTGGCAGTATTTTATGTATGGGAATCATGTGAGAACATGACCCTCCAAATAAGGCTTACGTACACTTCTTGCAAGAAATCCCATATAAATGTTCCCTAAAATGATTTGTATGTTAATTTCTCAGCTTGGAAATTTCTATATTTCTCCAACAAAACAAATTTGAACCCCAAACCCGTGATAGTTGAAGACAGAATGAGACAAGTTCTAAGGCATGCATTTTCTTCACTCAGAGCTCAGACTAAGGTCGACTAAGGCTTTCACTGAGGGTAGCACCTTTACATTTCAGCTTTGATATGTGTGAATCTCAGCTTCAAATATGCACCTATCTGCGGCCTAAAGACATGCCTCTTCTCCTTACCTGGATCAGTATTATAGCCAAAGCCCTGAATTACAAACAATAGCAGCAACTTTTCACAAGGCTGAGCTACTAAATCAAAGCTCACTTTCCATGTTTGTCATATACTTTTCAGTTCCCTGTAAATTGCGTCACATTTTCACTTTTTTTTTTTCCTTAAGAAAAACATCAATTTAAAGAGTGTTTGTTAGGCTTTATCCTGTACCTTCCTTGTTGAGGAAAGACAGGGTTTCCCAGACTTATATTCTACATCATTGTAAGAAGAGTAACTTCTGTTTCATTAATATTTATTGATTTAGACTCACTTTGGAAACAAATCTTAAGGCACTGTGTAAATGTGCTCTCTTTGGAGATAACAGACCTAGATTTAAATTCAATCTTGGACACACATCCATTGTTTGTTCTTAACCTTACTGAACCTAGTTACTTCCTTTTTGAACTGAAACGATAAATATTTTCTTTACTGGTTGGTTGGTTCAGTTGCAGAAAAAAATAAATTTTAACTGTAAGGAATTTCACAAAGAGAAGTTACATGCTTACAGAAAGTGTTGGCAGAATAAGAGGGTCTGACTCTCGACTTGGCTTCTGGAATTGATGCCCAGAAAGGGAGAAACGGCCACTCAGTGGAGCCTCTGCCTTCAGGAGGCGTGATGTTCACTGTGGGCAGGATGACAAAGCTGCTGCACTGCAACACAGCTGTGATGTGCCTGCTAGTCCTTACGTGCAAAACCCAAGCCTGATGGACACCGTTGGCCTTGCCTCTGGACATCAACTTGTGGTTAGCCGCTAGAAGGCAGCTGATGACAGTGCCAACAGCACCCACACCATTGCTCTTTCTTGACATTTTCAAGAGTCTAACCTTACAGTTTATTGCATCTTTTGACTTCCATTCATGGTGAATTGTTTCCTTCTGTATACTGTGAGCTCATCAGTGGCAATATTTTATCTATGGGAATCATGTGGAAGGACTTCTGACTGGAATAGTAAATCACATTCAGAGCTCTATCTGCAGTGCAGCATGAGATGCAGCTTTCTAGGATCTGCAGGAGAGGATGCTGAGAGAACCAGCTCATGATATTCACCCAAGGCTTATGAGAAAACACATGTAGAGTGCTTGGCACTGACCCTGGCAGATAGCAAGTATCCCGTTAGCTTCCAGTGCCCTGAGTGCTTCAAGGCCATTGCCCAGTGAGGCAGAGTTCATGCCACCCCAAGTTTCCCCAGCTGTGAACAGACGGAGCTCACTCACTCACTCAGGCAGGTGCTAAATTCACCAAAACTTGATTGCTCTTCTGAAAACAGACCTTAAATACTGATTTAGGAATTGATCCCACGAGTTTCCTCCACGGGTCCAACATTTGGTCAGTCAGACAGGGATTAATGCACCAACTCTAGCAGCTGCAGTGTCAACTCTGAGGGCTGTCACTGAGTCCAAAGTAGAGGAAGCACCATTGTTCCGGGTGATGCCCACCAACAGCAGTCCAAAGCACAGAGCAGCATGGTGTCTGCATTCCCAGGACACAAAGCTCTGTAGGCTCCATGGGTGTCCCTGAGCAGCTCTGGCCAGA
Source organism: Oreotragus oreotragus (assembly GCA_006410675.1). Taxonomy (NCBI): domain Eukaryota; kingdom Metazoa; phylum Chordata; class Mammalia; order Artiodactyla; family Bovidae; genus Oreotragus; species Oreotragus oreotragus. The sequence continues at coordinate 406,703 of SJYX01023041.1, read as the reverse complement.
TCAAGCTCAGGCTCCTCAGCTGGAGCCATCTTTCCCTCCTGTTGCTGTGAAATGCTGCCCCCAACACCTCCCTCTGCTAATGATGTATTCTGCATTATGTATAATGTGTAGGTTTGCATGAAGACAAAAGGGAGCATAAACACTCTAGGTGAAGGTACTTGATACAAAAGAAAAAAAGTAATATAAAATTTTAAATAAAATAAATCTCCCTCAAATACCCTTTTCTTAACACTGCAAAGTATATGTCTGCAAATTATTATTAATAGGCCAGTTAGAAAATTATGTATATGAATACTTATTCAATTATACCCTGAAGTGCTTCCGTTTAGGAGAATTTTAAGTGGACAAGGGACCAAAAAGAAGAAGAGGCTTCTATGTTGCATGACCAGCTCATCTGGGACCCACATCCATGGCTATGAAATTCAGAACAGTCACAGTGAGTCCTCTGGTTCAAGATTTCCATGTTCATCTTACCTAATTACCAGAGTGACTCCTGAGGCTGTCACAGGCTACTTGTCTGATAGCTTCATTTGTTCCTGGAGAGAGCTGCAAGCCTGGACATTTTAAGGTAGATCTTGTTTCATTTGGGTGCGATAGCATCCATTAGAGGTCTGGGTCCCAGAAATCAGTATCATCCTTATAAAAATATCAGAACTAATGACAAAAATGATGAAAAATAAGGCACAGATGTGTGTTTTACAAAGATGTATTTTGAATTGTGGTGCTGGAGTAGACTGTTGAGAGTCCCTTGAACAACAAACCAGTCAATCCTAAGGAAATCAACCCTTAATACTCTTTGGAAGGAGTGATGCTAAAGCTGAAGCTCCAATACTTTGCCACCTGATGCAAAGAACTGACTTGTTGGAAAAGATCCTGATGCTGGAAAGGTTGAAGGCAAATGGAGAAGGGGGTGGTGGAGGGTAAGATGGTTAGATAGCATCACTGAGTCAATGAACATTAATTTGAGCAAACTTTAGAAGATAGTGAAAGACAGGGATGTGCTGCTGTCCTTGGGATCACAAAGAGTTGGACCTGACTTATCAACCAAACAATAACTATAATGGCTTTATGGGAAAATATTCGATATATGTACATCACCATCTTGTGGGGAACGTGGGCTCCTGCTTGCAATGCACTGGCTGGAGTTTCTTATAACAAGCTTGAGAAAATAGGACTCAAGAGGATTTCTCTTCTTCTTTGGAAATCTATATTGAGTTTCCATTCAAAATCAAGATCATCTCTGTAAATCTTCTCTTTGCTAGATGAGTATTCTCCTCTGTTCTAAAATAAGGGAGCAATGGCAAATGCTCAGCAGAGATATTTCCATCTAGCTTCTTCTGAAATATTTCACTCTGAGTACATTTGCATCTTTGCTGGGGATCCTTTCAGTGTGTCCAATGACTCCGACATTAGCACCACAAGCCATACTTGTCAACATTACAAATTTTCTAATAAAGGAATGGGCAAGCCAGGTCAAGGACCACCAGCTCAGAATCCCCTGGGAATGAGTGCCTTGTTAAACTGAGAGGAAGTAAAAGCTGGACATAAGTGTCACTTTCTACTTGGTTTCAATTCTTATTTTGTTCATCTTATTTTTCTTCACTGAGGAAACTTTCTAGTTGTAATAATAGATATTTGTTAAACAAAAAAAGTACTAGGTATGAATAGACATTTTACCAAAGAAGGCATGCAAATGACCAAAAAGCACATGAAAATTTGCTCAAAACTACTAATCATTAGGGAAATGTCAATCAAAACTTAAGTGGAATATTATTAATAACTCACATCCAATAGGGTAATTGTTAAACAAAATAGCAACAACAGAAAATAAGTGTTGGTGAGGATGCGGAGAAACTGGAATCCTCATGCATTGCTGGTGGGAATGCAAAATGGGAGAAAATGAAAGTGAAAATCGCTCAGTCATGTCTGACTCTTAGGGACCCCATGGACTATACAGTCCATGGAATTCTCCAGGCCAGAATACTGGAGTGGGTAGCCTTCCCCTTCTCCAGGGGATCTTCCCAACCCAGGGATCAAACCCAGGGATCAAACCCAGGTCTCCCACCTTGCAGGCGGAGTCTTTGCCAGTTGAGCCACAAGGAAAGAGCCACTATGGAAAAGTGTTGTAGTTCCTCAAAAAATTAAATACAGAATTACCATTTTATCTGGCATTACCACTTCTAAGCAATTATCCAGGAGAGGTGAAAGCAGGGACTCAAGAAGATATTTACACACCCATTGCATAGTAGCATTACACAAAAGTCAAAAAGTGGAAACAATCCAAATGGTCATGAACTGATGACCAGATAAACAAAATGTGGTCTACCCATACAATGGAATATTATTAAATCTTTAAAAAGAAGGCAATTTTAGCACAGGTGAAGACACTATACCAAGTAACAAAAATCAGATACAAAAGAACAAATATTGAATGATTCCACTTACATGAGTGTTGGGAGCCACGTTAGGCACTACTGACAAAATGGAGGCATGGCCCTAACTCCCTCCCTTTGTTCTACAGGCACAGACCAGAAATGAAGGAGTTAGGCTTTATGATTCTGACTTGTTTTTTTCTTTCCTCAGCTGAATTGACTGAAAAAAATATTAAGGTGCTTATTGTTTTGAGAGGAGCATGAGAAGGCACAAAGCCTTCTGCAGCTGTGCTCAGAGAATAAAGTTAGTCATTGATATTTGTTCAAGTACTTTTACAAAAGAGTGTTCCAGGGTAAGCAGGCAGGCCACAGCTTGAGGCCATGGGAGGGATTGCTATCTGAAGCCTATTTGTAAGGAAAGTGTTTATGGCAAAAGAGTTTGCTGAATTTAGGTCTTAGGAACAATTAAAATTGTTAGAAACTAAAGATTTAATGAATGTTATAGTGTTAGTATATTCTACTATAGCTTATAGAAATTAGGGACTTTAGAGATATTGTTAGCTAGAAGCCTTTCTAAGAAATAGTGAGCTTAGGATACTAGGGGCAAACACGACTTAGAAAGATAAGAAACAAACTGAGGAATGTGGTATGCAGCCCAGACCTTAGCATGAGTTACAGTGTATTCACAAAAACACATGAGAAAAAGTAGATAAGAGAATCACTGAGGCAGAAACTCCTTTTGAGGGGCAACAATGATTTATGGAGACAACAAATCTGGGTCAGTGGGAACAGAAAATATAAAACCTCTGACTTAATGCTTTTGTAAAAGTATAAAAGAGAATCATAAGATTGAAATAAACAGGCAGTCCAAGAAAACTGAGAGGCTGCCTCAGTTTCTCACCGACACCACTCACCCCCTCAGGTTGAATCCCTGGCTGCTGGAGCTGGACTCTGGCACATGAGGTCCCTAGAGAAAGCAAATTCATAGAAAGTAGAATGCTGGTTGCTAGGGACAAGGAGGAGGGGCTTTTGAGAAGTTGTTATTTAGGTAGAGTTTGGGAATAACAAAAAGATCTAGAGATGGATAATAGTTTCACAACGATGTGAATGTAATTTAAAAAGCAGTTAAGAGGGTAAAGTTTGTATTGTGGTTGTTCAGTCACCAAGTTGTGTCCAATTGCAGCATATCAGGTTTCCTCATCCCTCACCATCTTCAGGAGTTTGCCCAAGTTCATGTCCATTGGATAGGTGATGTCATCCAACCATCTTATCTTCTGTCACCCTCTTCTCCATTTGCCTTCAATTTTTCCCATCACCAGAGTGTCTTTTAATGAGTTGGCTCTTTGCATCTGGTGGCCAAAGTATTGGAACTTCAGCTTCAGTATCTGTCCTTCCCATGAATATCCAAGGTTGATTTCCTTTAGGATTGACTGTTTTATCCCTCAATGTTCAAGGGACTCTCATGAGTCTTTTCCAGCACCACAGTTCAAAACATCAATTCTTCAGTACTCTGCTATCTTTATAGTCTAACTGTCACATCTCTATGACTACTGGAAAGACCATAGCCTTGACTATATGAACCTTTATTGGCAATGTGATGTCTTTGCTTCTTAACATGCTGTCTATATTTGTCATAGCTTTCCTGCCAAGGAACAATCATCTTCTAATTTCATGGCTGCAGTCACTATCCACAATGATTTTGGAGCCCAATAAGAGGAAATCTGTCACTATTTTCAGCTTTTCCTCTTCTACTTGACATGAAATGATGGGCCCACATGCCATGATACTTAGTTGTTTAAAAATTAGTTTTAAGCCAGCTTTTTCAATCTCCTCCTTCACCCTCATTAAGAGATTCTTTAGTTCCTCTTTGCTTTCTGCATTAGAGTGGTATCATCTAAATATCTGTTTCTCCTGGCAATCTTGATTCCAGCTTGCAACTCATCCAGCCTGGCATTTCGAATCATGTGCTTTGTATATAAGTTAAATAAACAAGGTTACAATAAACAGCCTTGTTATATTCCTTTCTCAGTGCTGAATTAGTCAGTTCTTCCACACAAGATTCTAATTGTTTCTTCTTGACCCCTATACAGGCTTCTCAGGAGACAAGTAAGATGGCCTGGTATTCCCATCTCTATAAGAGTTTTCCTCTGCTTGCTATGATACACACAGTCAAAGGCTTTAGCATAGTCAACGAACCAGGTAGATATTTTTCTGGATTTCCTTTGCTTTCTCTATGATCCAGAGAATACCGACAATTTGATCTCTGGTTCCTCTGCTTTTTCTAAACCCTGTTTGAACATCTGGAAGTTCTCGGTTCACGTAATGCTGAAGCTTAGCATGTAGGATTTTGAACACAACCTTGCTAGCATGAGAGGTGAGTGCAGCTGTCCAGTGGTTTGAACATTCTTTAGTTCTCTTCTTCTTGGGAACTGGGATGAGGATTTACCTTTTCCAGTCCTGTGATCACTGCTGGGTTTTCCAAATTTGCTGATATAGTGAGCACAGCACTTTCACAGCATCATCCTTTAGGATTTGAAATAGCTCAGCTGGAATTCCATCACCTCCACTAGCTTTGTTCATAGTGATACTTCCTAAGGCCCACTTGACTTCACACTCCAGGATATCTGGCTCTAGGTGAGTGATCACACCATCATGGTTATCTGGGTCATTAAGATCTTTTTTGTAAAGTTCTGTCTATTCTTGTCATTTCTTCTTGATCTCTTCTGTTTCTATTAGGTCTTTACAATTTCTGTTCTTTATGTGCCCATCTTTGGATGAAAATTTCCTTTGATGTTTCCAATTTTATTGAAATGATCTCTAGTTTTTTTCCCCTTCTGTTGTTTTCCTCTATTTCTTTGTATTGTTCATTGAAGAAGGCCTTCTTGCATTTCCTTACTATTTTCTGGCACTCTGCATTTACCTGGGTGTCCCTTTCCCTTTCTCCCTTGCTTTTCATGTCTCTTATTTCTCCAGCTATTTGTAAAGCCTCCTCAGACAACTACTTTGCCTTCTTGCATTTCTTTTCCTTTGGGAGGTTTTGTTTGCTGTCTTTTGTACAATATTATGAACCTGTGTCTACAGTTCTTTAGGCAGTCTATTTACTAGATCTATTCAAGGATTTGTTTACCAGATCCTTGAATCTATCATCACCTCTACTGTATATTCATAGGATATTTGATTAAAGTTGTACCTTACTGGCCTAGTGATTTTTCCTGCTTTCTTTAGTTTAAACCTAAATTCTGCTGTGAGGAGCCAATGATCTGAGCCACAGGCAGCTCTGAGTCTTGTTTTGCTGACTGTGTATAGTTTCTCTATCTTTGGCTACAAAGAATGTAATCAATCTGATTTTGGTATTGACCATTTGGTGATGTCCATGTGTAACATCGTCTCTTTTGTTGTTGAAAAAGAGTGTTTGCTATGACCAGTGAGTTCTTCTGGCAGCATTTATATTATGCATATTTTACTAGTGAAAGAAATAGTTTGTTAGAGACATTATGCTTAGTGGCTCTTATACCTTATCACCTTACTTGGAATTCTCCTAGAGTCTCTCCTCACAGGTGTCAATCAGTTTCATCTGTCAATCAGATGAGATGTGACATCCAGGTTGATGGCCCCAGCACTCACAATGGGTTATTGGACCCCCAGATATGTGGTCATTAAATCACAAACAAAAGCCAGTCAGCAGCAACACTGCCATACCATCGCAGGGTGCTCAGAGCACTCTCTTTTGACATTCAGACTGTAGACCTCTGTGCTTCTGGGAAAATGGGCCTCAGGTACTTGTGCCTATGCAAGAAGAAAACAAGTCTACAAGGCCAATGCTTGCAGAATGGGCCTAGTTATTTCGGTGTGTTGCTTTCATTTACTTAAAATGACGTTTAATAGGTATAAATTTCCCCTCATTGGTAGTTTCCTAAAAGTCCCAACACAATAATTAAGTGATGTGATTTTATTCACTCAAGTGTTATTAACTACTACAATGCAAGAGAATCTTAAAAGGCAAGCTTCACATCCTATTCTCAAGTCCACTTCCCCCTACACTGAAATTCTCATCTTCTCTCCTCACTCTCTAATAAACTGGCCAGAAAGAAGAGATACATGAAAGCAGACATTTAAAACCCAAGCCAGAAAACCAGGTTCCATGCAGCCAATGACCCACTGCACAGTACTTAGAGTTTAAAAGGTGAAATTATTCGTTGCTGTTTGAAATTTTTTTCAGCCATTGTAGAGATTCTTTGTTGTTTTCAGTTCAGTTGCTCAGTCACGTCTGACTCTTTGTGACCTCATGGACTGCAGCACAAGAGGCTTCCTTGTCCATCACCAATTGCCAGACCTTGCTCAAACTCATGTTTGCTGTTGTTATTGAGGTAATATTGATTAAAAACATGTAAGTTACATGTGTACATCATAATATTTCTATTTCTGTATAGCCTACAACTACCACCCCAAATTTTTTACCTATTACATACAGTTGATTCCCTTTCCCCATTTCACCCTCCCATTTTCCTACCCCTTTGCTGGCCAATACTCTGTTTTCTTTGTCTATGCATTTGTTTGGTTTGATTTGTTCATTTATTTTTGCTTCTTTATTTTTTTTAATATTCCATGTATGAGTGAAAGAAATTGAAGATAACATGATTATTTGGAGAGATATCATGTGCTCTTGTTTTGGAAGAACAAATATTGTTAAGATGACCATACTACCCAAAGTAATCAACAGATTCAATGCAAACCCCATCAAAATATCAAGGACATCATTCACAGGAGTAGAACAAANCTATAAGAGTTTTCCTCTGCTTGCTATGATACACACAGTCAAAGGCTTTAGCATAGTCAACGAACCAGGTAGATATTTTTCTGGATTTCCTTTGCTTTCTCTATGATCCAGAGAATACCGACAATTTGATCTCTGGTTCCTCTGCTTTTTCTAAACCCTGTTTGAACATCTGGAAGTTCTCGGTTCACGTAATGCTGAAGCTTAGCATGTAGGATTTTGAACACAACCTTGCTAGCATGAGAGGTGAGTGCAGCTGTCCAGTGGTTTGAACATTCTTTAGTTCTCTTCTTCTTGGGAACTGGGATGAGGATTTACCTTTTCCAGTCCTGTGATCACTGCTGGGTTTTCCAAATTTGCTGATATAGTGAGCACAGCACTTTCACAGCATCATCCTTTAGGATTTGAAATAGCTCAGCTGGAATTCCATCACCTCCACTAGCTTTGTTCATAGTGATACTTCCTAAGGCCCACTTGACTTCACACTCCAGGATATCTGGCTCTAGGTGAGTGATCACACCATCATGGTTATCTGGGTCATTAAGATCTTTTTTGTAAAGTTCTGTCTATTCTTGTCATTTCTTCTTGATCTCTTCTGTTTCTATTAGGTCTTTACAATTTCTGTTCTTTATGTGCCCATCTTTGGATGAAAATTTCCTTTGATGTTTCCAATTTTATTGAAATGATCTCTAGTTTTTTTCCCCTTCTGTTGTTTTCCTCTATTTCTTTGTATTGTTCATTGAAGAAGGCCTTCTTGCATTTCCTTACTATTTTCTGGCACTCTGCATTTACCTGGGTGTCCCTTTCCCTTTCTCCCTTGCTTTTCATGTCTCTTATTTCTCCAGCTATTTGTAAAGCCTCCTCAGACAACTACTTTGCCTTCTTGCATTTCTTTTCCTTTGGGAGGTTTTGTTTGCTGTCTTTTGTACAATATTATGAACCTGTGTCTACAGTTCTTTAGGCAGTCTATTTACTAGATCTATTCAAGGATTTGTTTACCAGATCCTTGAATCTATCATCACCTCTACTGTATATTCATAGGATATTTGATTAAAGTTGTACCTTACTGGCCTAGTGATTTTTCCTGCTTTCTTTAGTTTAAACCTAAATTCTGCTGTGAGGAGCCAATGATCTGAGCCACAGGCAGCTCTGAGTCTTGTTTTGCTGACTGTGTATAGTTTCTCTATCTTTGGCTACAAAGAATGTAATCAATCTGATTTTGGTATTGACCATTTGGTGATGTCCATGTGTAACATCGTCTCTTTTGTTGTTGAAAAAGAGTGTTTGCTATGACCAGTGAGTTCTTCTGGCAGCATTTATATTATGCATATTTTACTAGTGAAAGAAATAGTTTGTTAGAGACATTATGCTTAGTGGCTCTTATACCTTATCACCTTACTTGGAATTCTCCTAGAGTCTCTCCTCACAGGTGTCAATCAGTTTCATCTGTCAATCAGATGAGATGTGACATCCAGGTTGATGGCCCCAGCACTCACAATGGGTTATTGGACCCCCAGATATGTGGTCATTAAATCACAAACAAAAGCCAGTCAGCAGCAACACTGCCATACCATCGCAGGGTGCTCAGAGCACTCTCTTTTGACATTCAGACTGTAGACCTCTGTGCTTCTGGGAAAATGGGCCTCAGGTACTTGTGCCTATGCAAGAAGAAAACAAGTCTACAAGGCCAATGCTTGCAGAATGGGCCTAGTTATTTCGGTGTGTTGCTTTCATTTACTTAAAATGACGTTTAATAGGTATAAATTTCCCCTCATTGGTAGTTTCCTAAAAGTCCCAACACAATAATTAAGTGATGTGATTTTATTCACTCAAGTGTTATTAACTACTACAATGCAAGAGAATCTTAAAAGGCAAGCTTCACATCCTATTCTCAAGTCCACTTCCCCCTACACTGAAATTCTCATCTTCTCTCCTCACTCTCTAATAAACTGGCCAGAAAGAAGAGATACATGAAAGCAGACATTTAAAACCCAAGCCAGAAAACCAGGTTCCATGCAGCCAATGACCCACTGCACAGTACTTAGAGTTTAAAAGGTGAAATTATTCGTTGCTGTTTGAAATTTTTTTCAGCCATTGTAGAGATTCTTTGTTGTTTTCAGTTCAGTTGCTCAGTCACGTCTGACTCTTTGTGACCTCATGGACTGCAGCACAAGAGGCTTCCTTGTCCATCACCAATTGCCAGACCTTGCTCAAACTCATGTTTGCTGTTGTTATTGAGGTAATATTGATTAAAAACATGTAAGTTACATGTGTACATCATAATATTTCTATTTCTGTATAGCCTACAACTACCACCCCAAATTTTTTACCTATTACATACAGTTGATTCCCTTTCCCCATTTCACCCTCCCATTTTCCTACCCCTTTGCTGGCCAATACTCTGTTTTCTTTGTCTATGCATTTGTTTGGTTTGATTTGTTCATTTATTTTTGCTTCTTTATTTTTTTTAATATTCCATGTATGAGTGAAAGAAATTGAAGATAACATGATTATTTGGAGAGATATCATGTGCTCTTGTTTTGGAAGAACAAATATTGTTAAGATGACCATACTACCCAAAGTAATCAACAGATTCAATGCAAACCCCATCAAAATATCAAGGACATCATTCACAGGAGTAGAACAAAAAAAAATTCTATATGAAATCAGAGAACACCCCAAGTAGTCAGAACAATCTTGAGAAAAAAGAACAGAGTTGGAAATATCACACTCCCTAATTTCAAACTGTACTACAAATTCATAATAATCAAAACAGCATAGTATTGAGACAAAAACAGACACATAAATCAATGGAATAGAATTGAGAGCCCAGCAATAAAACCACATAATTATGGGCAATTAATTTATGACAGAGGAGGAAACGACACACAATGGGGAAAGATTGGTCTCTTCAATAAGTGGGGTTGGGAAAACTGGGACTGCTACATTCAAACAAATGAAACTAGACTACCATCTCACACCATACAGAGAGTGTTAATCTCTCAGCCATGTCCAAATGTTTGTAACCCCATGGACTGTAGCCCACCAGACTCCTCTGTCCATTCTCCAGGCAAGACTACTGGAGTGGGTAGCCATTCCCTTCTGCAGGAGATCTTCCCAACCTAGAGAGTGAACCCAGGTCTCCTGCATTGCAGGCAGATTATTTACCATTTGAGCCACTAAATTAAAGAATTGAATGTAAGACCTGAGACCATAAAACTCCCAAGGTAAAACAGGCAGTACCCTACTTGACATTGGTCTTAGCAATATCTTTCTATATATGTCTTCTCAGGCAAAGGAAGCAAAACAAAAATAAGCAACTGGGACTGCATCAAACTAAAACACTTTTGTATAGTAAAGGAAACCGTTAATATATATCCCATAAGAGGATAACATTTCAAAATATGTAAAGAACTCATGCAACTCAAAAAAGAAAAAAAATACAACAGTCAGGTAAGAGTCAAGGTAGGAGAATAAAAGGACAGGAATTCACTGCTACTCACAAGGACATCAAGGATATATCTACAAATAGAAAAATTCTCAGAGATCATCTGTTGACTACTAGTGGAAGACCTCGGAAACCTAAAACAAGAAAAGTTCCTACACAACCAGGTAGAACAAAAGAAAAAGAAGAAGAAGAAGAAATGGGAAAGGACCAGCACCAATGGTAGGGAACTGAAAGTGAGGAGAAATTCCCACTCTCAGAAAAGCCCATTCACGGCAAGGAAACCAGCAGGGCAGAAAGAGACCTTACGAAGGGAAACAGTAGCTGGCCTGTGGAAGGCAGGGATCAGTAAGAAGGGCATGACATGCCACTGCCCTTCACACCCAGTCTTAGTTGTGTGTCTTCTGGTNAGGGCAGAAAGAGACCTTACGAAGGGAAACAGTAGCTGGCCTGTGGAAGGCAGGGATCAGTAAGAAGGGCATGACATGCCACTGCCCTTCACACCCAGTCTTAGTTGTGTGTCTTCTGGTGCAGAGAGCAGGGGGAGGGGGGGTCCTGGTTGCTGGAAAGTGGGGTTCAGAGAAAGGACCCAGGAAGGGAGCAGTTTCTGACTGTGAAGAGACGCCCTGAAGGACAGGAGTAAGGTGCTCCACAGCTGGGAATGTTTTCTGAAGAAACCGAGGGCACAAACAGATGCAAGTTGCCATTACTAAGTGGTGCACAAAGTGCGTTGGGACCCCCTTCCCCATCCTCTGGCCTCTTGCCTCCACGAGGACAGGGAGGGGCTCCCCACTGAGCAGGCTTGCCTGCCCTTCAGGCCAAGGCTTCCTGGCCAGTGCAGGCTCCAGAGTCCTAAGAGGCACCAGCGTCAAAGCCTCCTCTGGAATCAGCCCTGGGCACCACAGCCTGAAACGGGAAGCCATCAGTGCTGGCGGAGACTGAGTGCTAAAGTGTGGGATTAGAAGAGTGGGCCCAGGGAGAGGACTGCTGTTGGCCTTGCAAAGGCAACCTGAGAGAATGAGAGTGAAAAGCTCTGCATCTGCGGGGTGCTCCTAGAGGAAGCATGATTGCCTTGGGAATGAGGTTGAGTAGTGCACAAGGGGTGGGGCCACCATTACAATCCCCTACCTTCCCCCACAGCCCCTGCCTCTGCAGATACTGGGAGGATCTTCCACCAGAGTAAGCTTGTCCCAGTCTGTTGCATCTTTCTGCCGGTCTCTCTCACCACAGGCACTTCACGTATATTCTAGTTGTGCCCGCCTTATCCCTGACCAGCCTGAGCAAATAAGTGCCCCCAATCATCAGGAGAGCTTCAGTCAGCTGCTGCTTTTGCTCCCTCTCACCCGGGCAGGGTACGTGCACAATAAGGTCACCCACATGCAGAGATGGGGCTGAAAACAAAGCTGAGCCCCAGGGGCTATGCAATTAAGGAAGAAGTATGGAAATCTCTCTGTTCAACTGCACAAGCTGCAGATCGAATCCTCATGATCTGCCTAGTAAACCCTTGCACCTGTGGAATATCTGAAAACACAAGTACTCCAACAGCTGAGAACAGGTTTATCTTTGGCAGGTGTGGACTTTGGGGGCAAATTCATGAAGGAACTGGGCCAGGTCAGGGTCTGAGTTGTACCCACAGTGCTCACAGTGGGTGCAGAGACGAACCCAGAGACACTGGAGGGCCTACTGGGAAGGTGAATGCTGGCTGTGGCTCACTGGGGGTAGTCAAGGACACTATCAATTGAGGCTTCAGGAAAATATTATTATTACTATTATATTTTTCTTTTTCTTTTCTTGTTTCACTTTGTTCTATTGGTATTATTTTGTATTATTTTTAAAGTTTTTAATTTTTTTCTTTTTTTAAAAATTTTTAGTAAATTTTTAAACATTTCCCAGTGTCACTCTACTTTTTTTGTGCGTGCTTTTTTTCTTGTTTTTCTTTGTATTCTTTAAAGAGTTTTTTTAAATTGTTTTTGTGTTTTTGTTTAACGTTTTCTTTTTTTTTTTAATTTTAGTTTGCTTTCTGTTTTTTTGTCCTATATCTTGTGTTTGCTAGTTTTCTTTTCATTGTTTGTTTTTGCTTTGGGTTTCCTTTGTTAGGTTGTTCTCTTGATTTTCTGGGCTTCCCAGGTGGCTCAGATGGTAAAGAATCTGCCTGCAATCAGGAGACCTGAGTTCAATCCCTGGTTTGGGAAGATCCTCTGGAGAAGGGAATTGCACCCATTCCATTATTCTTGCCTGGAGATCCCTGGAGGACTACTATAGTACCATGAACTCACAGAGAGTTGGACATGAATAAGCAACTAACATTTTCTGCCTTTCCTTGATTTTCTATTTCCTTATTTTTCCTTCTCTTTATTTGGTTTTGCTTTTATAATTTGTCTTGGGTTTTGTTTACCTGTTTGTTTTCTTTTTTTGTTTTTTCTTTTCCTTTTTTTCCCCTGGCCATGCCATGCACTTGTGGGATGTTGGTTCTCTGCCCAGGGGTTAGGCCTGAGCCTCAGAGTAACAGTATCATGCCCAAGGCACTGGAATACCAGAGAATTCCCATACCCAGGTAATACAAATCAGCATGAACCCTCCCAGAGGTCTTCATCTTGACACCAAGATATGCATGCTGCGTGCTCAATCACTTCAATCATGTCTGACTCTTTGTGACCCTATGGACTGCAGCCCACCAGGCTCCTCTGTCCATAGAATTCTCCAGGCAAAAATACTGGAGTGGGTTGTTATGCCCTCCTCCAAGGGATCTTCCCAACCCAGGGATCGAGCCTGCATCTCTTATGTCTCCTGATTTGGCAGGCAACATAGTGCCACCTGGGAAGACCTGATATGGCGCCATCCAAATGGGTGTCAGTGCCAGAGGCCACACACCAAACAAACAGCAAAACAGGAACATGGCCCCAGCTATCAGCAGAAAGGTATACCAAGCTTACAGACACCCCAAAACACACCACTTGATGTGGCCTTGCCCATCAGAGAGACAAGACTCAGCTCCACCCACCAGAGTGCAGGTACCAATCCCTCTAGGAAGCCTACATAAACTGCTGGACAAAACTCTCCCAGCAGGGGGCAGATAACAGAAGAAGGACTGCCACCCTGCAGCCTGTGAAAAGGAGACCACAGATGGAGTATGTCAGACAAAGTGAGACAGCAGAGACATATGTTACAGAAGAAGGAGCCAGATAAAAATCCATAAAATTCAATAAATGAAGAGGAAATAGGCAATTCTGAAAAAGAATCCAGAGGAATGATAGTTAGAATAATCCAAGATCTCAGAAATAGAATGGAGGCCTGGATCAATAAGATACAAGAAATGTTTAACAAGGGCCTAGAAGAACTAAAGAACTAACATTGACGACCAGCACAATAACTGAAATGAAAAATACACTAGAAGGAATTAATAAGAGAATGACTGGGAAAGAGGAACAGATAAATGAGCTGGAAAATAGAATGATGGAAATAACTGCCACAGAAAAGAATTCAGAAAAAGAATGAAAAGAAATAGGAAGAGTCTCAGACACCTCTAGGGTCACACTGAGTGCACCAACATTCAAATTATATGGGTTTCAGAGGAGGAAAAGAAAGTGAAAAAGTCTGAGAAAATATTTGAAGAAACTGTATTCAAAAAATTCCCTAAAATAAGAAAGAAAATAATCATCCAAATCCAGGAAGCACAGGTTCTCATACAGGATAAGCTCAAGGAGAAGCATACCAAGACCTGTACTATCAAACTAATAAAAATTAAATACAAAGAAAAAAGTGTTAAATGCAGCAACAGAAAAACAATAAGTAACATACAAGGGAATGCCCATAAGGTTATCAGCTGATTTTTCAAAACAGAAATTCTACAGTACAGGAGGGAGTTTCAAGACATATTTAAAGAATGAATGGGAAAAACCTACAACCAAGATTACTCTACCCAGTAAGGATCTTGTTCAGAAGCTCTACAGACAAAATCAGAAGCTCTACAGACAAGCAAAAGCTAAGAGAATTCAACACCACCAAATCAGCTTTACGAAGAATGCTGAAGGAAATTTTTCTAGGCAAGAAATGCCAGAGAAGAAAAGGATCAACAAAAGCAAACCCAAAACTATTTAGAAAGGGGTAAAGAGAACATACACGTTGATAACTATCTTAAATGTTAAATGGGAATGCTCCAACCAAAAGACACAGACTGGTTGAATGGATATAAAAACAAGATTCATAATTATACTCAATATATAAGGCAATGCTAACAGCCTAAAGAGGGAACATGAACAGTAACACAATGATAACAGGGAGGATTTAACACTCTATTCAAACCAATGGACAGACCATCCAGAGAGAAAATAAATAAGGAAACACAAGATTTAAATGATACAATAGACTGTGTGTTCTAAGTCACTTCAGCCATCTCCCACTCTGTGTGGTACTCTGTGTGGCCCTACGAACTGTAGCTTGCCAGGCTCCTCTGTCATGGAATTCTCCAGCCAAGAATATTTGAGTGGGTTGCCATGCACTTTCAGGGGATCTTCCCAACCCAATGGCTTCCTTACCACTAATGCCACTTGGGAAGCACCACACAATAGACTGCTGCTGCTGCTGCTGCTGCTGCTGCTGCTGCTGCGTCACTTCAGTCGTGTTCGACTCTGTGTGACCCCATAGACGGCAGCCCACCAGGCTCCCCCGTCCCTGGGATTCTCCAGGCAAGAACACTGGAGTGGGTTCCTTCTCCAATGCATGAAATTGAAAAGCGAAAGGGAAGTCACTCAGTCGTGTCCGACTCTTCGCGACCCCATGGACCACAGCCTACCAGGCTCCTCTGTCCATGGGATTTTCTAGGCAAGAGTACTGGAGTGGAGTGCCATCGCCTTCTCCGCACAATAGACTAGTTAGACTTAATTGACATTTATAGGACATTCTATCTAAAAGCATCAGAATACACTTTCTTCTCAAGTGCACACAAAACATTCTCCAAGCTACATCATATCTTGGTAATTCAAGCTTTGGTAAATTTAAGAAAATTGAAATTGTTTCAAGCATCTCTTTGACAACAATGATACGAGATTAGAAATCAATTACAGGGGAAAATAATCTGTAAAAAACACGAGCATATGGAGGCTAAAAAATACACTACTAAATAACCAATGGATCACTGAAGAAATCAAAGGGGAAATCAACAAATACTTAGAAATAAATGACAATGAAAGCATGACAACCCAAGACCTGCCAGATGTAGCAAAAGCAGTTCTAGGAGGGAAGTTTATGACAATATAATCCAGCTTCTGGAAACAAGAAAAATCTCAAATAAACAAACCTCATCTTATACCTAAAGCAACTAGAAAAATAAGAAATAACAAACCCAAAGTATTTAAATGGAACAAAATCATAAATATCACAGCAGAAACAAATGACTTAGAAACAAAGAAAACAATAGCAAAGATAAATGAAACTAAAAATCGATTCTTTGAGAAGATAAACAAAATTGATAAATCTTTATCCAGACTCCTCAAGAAGAAAAGGGAGAGGACTCAAATCAATAAAATTAAAAATGAAAAAGGATAAGTTATAATCAACACCACAGAAATACAAAGAATCATAGAAGACTACTACAAGCAACTATATGCCAAAAAATGGTCAACCTGGAAGAAATGGACATATTCTTTAGAAAGATACAACTTTCTAAGACTGAGTCTGTGCTTTTTGCAACCCCATGGCTTATAACCCACTAGGCTCTTATGCATGGATTTTTCCAGGCAAGAATACCAGAGCAGGTTGCCATTTCCTACTCCAAGGGATTTTTCTGACCCAGATATAGATCCTACATCTCTTACATCTCCTGCATTAGCAGGCAGATTTTTTTCCCCACTCCACCACCTGGGAAGACTCCAAGACCAAACCAGGAAGAAATAGAAAATATGAATAGACTCACAAGTAGTGAAATTGAAAGTGTGATTAAAATTCTTCTAGCAACAAAATTCCAGGACCAGATGGCCTCATGGGCAAATTCTATCAAATATTTAGAGGTGCACTAACTCTATCATTCTCAAACTCTTCCAAAAAATTGAAGAGAGAGGAACACTCTCAACTTCATTCTATGAGGCTACTATTACCCTTATGCCAAAACCAAAGATATTGCAAAAAGAAAATTACAAGTCAATATTATTGATGAACATAGACACAAAAATCCTGAACAAAATACTAGCAACAGAATCCAATAACACATTAAAAGGATCATATAAAATGATCAAGTAGGCTTTAAACCAAAAAATGGAATCTTTGATATACCCAAATCAAGCAATATGATACAGTATATTAATAAATTCAAGAATGAAAATCATGTATTCCTCTCTATAGATGCAGAAAAAGCTTTTGACAAAATTCAACACCCATTTATGATTTTTAAAGAAAAAAAGATATCTCCAGAGATTGGGCACAGAGAGAACTTAATTCAACATAATAAAAGCCATATACAACCAAACCACAGTAAACTTTATTCCCAATGGTGAAAAACTGAAAGCATTTTTTTCAAGATAGGAACAAGATGACGGTTTCCACTGTCATCACTTTTATTCAGTATAGTTTTGGAAGTCTTCGGGATGGCATGCAGAGAAGAATAAGAAATAAAAGGAATCCATATTAGAAAAGAAGATAGAAAAGATTTTCACATAGAAAATCCTAAAGATGCCACTCAAGCTAAGCAGCGAATTTGGTAAAGTTCAGTTCAGTTCAGTCGCTCAGTCGTGTCCGACTCTTTACAAACCCATGAATCGCAGCATGCCAGGCCTCCCTGTTCATCACCATCTCCTGGAGTTCACTCAGACTCGCATCCATCGAGTCCGTGATGCCATCCAGCCATCTCATCCTCGGTCGTCCCCTCTCCTCCTGCCCCCAATCCCTCCCAGCATCAGAGTCTTCTCCAATGAGTCAACTCTTCACATGAGGTGGCCAAAGTACTGGAGTTTCAGCTTTAGCATCATTCCTTCCAAAGAAATCCCAGGGCTGATATCCTTCAGAATGGACTGGCTGGATCTCCTTGCAGTCCAAGGGACTCTCAAGGGTCTTCTCCAACACCACAGTTCAAAAGCATATATTCTTTGGCGCTCAGCCTTCACAGTCCAATTCTCACATCCATACATGACCACTGGGAAAACCATAGCCTTGACAAGACGGACCTTAGTCAGCAAAGTAATGTCT
>SJYX01023041.1:320572-387933 GCA_006410675.1 Oreotragus oreotragus | reverse complement strand
CAGCAGATGTTGGCAATTTGTCTCTGGTTCCTCTGCCTTTTCTAAAACCAGCTTGAACATCAGGGAGTTCACGGTTCATGTATTGCTGAAGCCTGGCTTGGAGAATTTTGAGCATTACTTTACTAGCATGTGAGATGAGTGCAATGGTGAAGTTACAGAATACAAAATGAATACACAGAAATCTCTTGCATTCCTGTGCACTGACAATGGGAGATCAGAAAGAGAAAGTAAGGATCTGTCCCATTTACCATTGCAATAAAAAGAATTAAATACCTAGGAATAAACCTATCTAAGGAGGCAAATACTGCAGTGGTTGCCACGCCCTCCTCTGTGGGGTTTTCCCAACCCAGGGCTCAAACCGAGCTCTCCGGCATTGCAGGAAGATTCTTTACCATATGAGTCACCAGGGAAGCCCTTGAATATTGGAGTGGGTAGCCTATACCTTCTCTAAGGGATCTTTCCAGCCCATGAATTGAACTGAACATTGCAGGTGGATTCTATAAGCTGAGCTACTAAGGAAGATGGCAGAGTAGGACAGGTGCTCATCTTCTTCTGTGAGAACAACAAAACCTCAACTAGCTGCTGCTGCTGCTGCTGCTAAGTCACTTCAGTCGTGTCCAACTCTGTGTGACCCCATAGATGGCAGCCCACCAGGCTCCCCCATCCCTGGGACTCTCCAGGCAAGAATACTGGAGTGGGTTGTCATTTCCTTCTCCAATGCATGAAAAAGAAAAGTGAAAGTGAAGTCGCTTAGTCTGTCCGACTGTTAGCGACCCCATGGACTGCAGCCCACCAGGCTACTCCGTCCATTGGATTTTCCAGGCAAGAGTACTGGGGTGGGGTGCCATTGCCTTCCCCGCAACTAGCTGCTGAACAACCATCAACAGGAGAATGTTGGATCCCACCAAAAAAAGATACCCTGCATCCAAGGAGCAAAGGAGGAGCCCCAACACGATGGTAGGAGGGGCACAATCGTGTTTAATCAAACTTCATAGCCTCCAGAGATGCTCTGAAGGCACAAACAAAACCTGCACACCAGGACCCATGGAAAGGAGCAGTGAGTCTCACAGGAGACTAAGCCAGACCTGCCTGAGAGTGTCTGAATGTGTCCTGTGGATGCATGAGTCAGCAGTGCCCTGCCACGGGGGGCGGGACTCTGGCTGCAGCAGACCTAGGAGGTTTGGCATGTGGCATCAGTCCTCTTGGAGGAGGTCTCTATTAGCTCCACCACAGAGCTGCCGAGCAGATGATTCACAAACTGGAGAACTATATCAAAGAAATTCTGACACTGCTGCAAAAACTCCTAAGAACCACAGTCATTTTCTCAACCAGGGGATCTAGCAAATGGGTTGAGAATTCCCAGGAATTTGACTTTGAAGGTCAGTGGGACTGATTGCAGAACATCCACAGGACTGGGGAAACAGACTTTTGGAGAGCACAACAAAACCATGTGCACACCAGGAATCAGGAAAGGAGCAATGACTCCACAAGACTGAGCCAGACTTGCCTGTGCATGTCCCAGAGTCTTTAGAGGAGGCATGGGTTGACAGTGGCCTGCTGTGAAGTCAGGGGCACTGATTACCACAGTCCTGGGGGCCACACCATGCTGGCATAAATCCTTTTGAAGGGGATTGCTGTTATGACCATTAACCCTAGCAGAGTTTGGCCTCAGGTCAAACTACAGGAAGGGAACACAACTCCACCAAACTGTTGAGCACCTGACCAACTCACAATTTTCCCACAGCTAGTCCCTTCCATCAGGAAGCTTCCACAAGCCTCTTATCCTCATCCATCATAGGGCAGACAGAATGAAAACCACAGTCACAGAAAACTAACCAACCTTATTACATAGATCACAGCCCCATGAAACTCATAACTATGAGCCATGCCATAGAGGGCTAAGCAAGACATGGCAGAGAGTTCTGACAAAATATAGTGCACTGGAGAAGGGAATGGCAAACCACTTCAGTATTCTTGTCTTGAGAATCCCATGTACAGTATGAAAAGTCAAAGATATGACACTTAAAGATGAACTCTCGAGGTCAGGAGGTGCCCAATAAGCTACTGGAGAACAGCAGAGAAATAGCCCCAGAAGAAATGATGACGTTCAGCCAAAGCAGAAACAACACCTAGCTGTGGATGAATCTGATGGTGAAAGCAAAGTCTGATACTGTAAAGAACAATATTGCATAGGAACCTGAAATATTAGGTCCATGAATCAAGGTAAATTAGAAGAGTCAAACAGGAGATGGCAAGAGTGAACATAAACATATTAGGAATTAGTGAACTAAAATGGACCAGAATGGGTGAATTTAATTCAGATGACTATTATATCTACTACTGTGGGAAAGAATCCCTTAGAAAGAATGGAGTAGCCCTCATAGTCAACAAAAGAGTCTAAAATGCAATCTTGGGTGCAATCTCAAAAACAACAGAATGATCTCTGTTCATTTCCAAGGCAAACCATTCAATATCACAGTAATCCATGTCTATGCCACAACCACTAATGCTGAAGAAGCAAAAGTTGAATGATTCTATGAAGATCTACAAGACTCTCTAGAATTAACACCAAAAATGATGTCCTTTTTGTCATAGACTACTGTAATGCAAAAGTAGGAAGTCAAGAGATACCTGGAGTAACAGGCAAGTTTGGCCTTGGAGTACAAAATGAAGCAGGACAAAGACTAATGGAGTTTTGCCAAGAGGATGAACTGGTGATAGAAAACACACTCTTCCAACAACACTAGAGACGACTCTACACATTGATATCACCAGACGATTAATACTGAAATCAGATTGATTATATTCTTTGCAGCCAAAAATGGGGAAGCTTTATACAGTCAGCAAAAACAAGACCAGGAGCTCAGTGTGGCTCATATCATGAACTCTTTATTCAAAATTCAGACTTATATTGAAGAAAATAGGGAAAACCATGAAGTCATTCAGGTATGACCTAAATCAAATTCCTTAAGATCATATAGTGGAAGTGACAAAACAGATTCATAGGATTACATCTGACAGAGAGAGTGTCTGAAGAACCATGAACGGAGGTTTATAACATTGCATAGAAGGTGGTGTGATCAAAACCATCCCCAAGCAAAAGAAACGCAAAAAAGCCAAAAGGTTGTCTCAGGAAGCTTTGCAAATAGCTAAGAAGGGAAGTGAAAGCCAAAGGAGAAAAGGGAAGATATACTCATATGAGTGCAGAGTTCAAAAGAATAGCAAGGAGAGGTAAGAAAGCCTTCCTAAGAGAACAATGCAAAGAAATAGAGAGAAACAATAGAATGGGAAAGACTAGAGATCTCTTCAAGAAAATTAGAGATATCAAGGGAATATTTCATACAAAAATAGGCACAATAAAGGACAGAAACAGCAAGGACCTAACAGAAGTAGAAANCAATGCAAAGAAATAGAGAGAAACAATAGAATGGGAAAGACTAGAGATCTCTTCAAGAAAATTAGAGATATCAAGGGAATATTTCATACAAAAATAGGCACAATAAAGGACAGAAACAGCAAGGACCTAACAGAAGTAGAAAATATTAAGTAGAGGTGGCAAGAATACATAGACGAACTATACAAAAAAGATCTCAATGACCTAGATAACTACGATGATGTGATCACTCACTCAAAATCAGGCATCCTGAAGTGCAAAGTC
Source organism: Oreotragus oreotragus (assembly GCA_006410675.1). Lineage (NCBI taxonomy): Eukaryota > Metazoa > Chordata > Mammalia > Artiodactyla > Bovidae > Oreotragus > Oreotragus oreotragus. The sequence goes on along the minus strand of SJYX01023041.1, from coordinate 384,275 downwards.
ATGTGAGCCTTAGGAAGCATCACTACAAGCAAAGTGGATGTGATGGTATTCCAGTTATTTCAAATCCTAAAAGATGATGCTGTTAGAGTGCTGCACTCAATATTCCAGCAAATTTGGAACACTTAGCAGTGGCCACAGCACTGGAAATGCCAGCTTTCATTTCAATCTCAAAAAAGACAATGCCAAAGAATCTTCAAACTACCACACGATTGTTCTCATTTCACAAGCTTGCAAAGTAAAGCTCAAAATTCTCCAAGACAGGCTTCAATGGTATGTGAACCGAGAACTCCCAGATGTTCAAAGTGGATTTAGAAAAGGCAGAGAAACCAAAGATCAAATTGCCAACATCTGTTGAATCATTGAAAAAAGGAAGATAATTCCAGAGAAACATTTACTCCTGCTTCACTGACTATGCTAAAGGTTTTGACTGTGTGGACCAGGATATACTGTAAAATTCTTAAAGAGATGGGAATACCAGACCACCTTACCTGCCTCCTGAGAAACCTGTATGCAGGTCAAGAAACACAGTTAGAACCGGATATGGAAAAACAGACTGGTTCAAAATTACGAAAAGAGTATGTCGAGGCTGTATATTGTCACCCTGCTTATTTAACTTCTATGCAGAGTACATCATGCAAAATGATGGGCTGGATGAAGCACACACTGAAATCCAGATTTCTGGTAGAAATATCAATAACCTCAGACATGCAGATGACACCAACCTTATGGCAGAAAGCAAAGAAGAGCTAAAGAGACTCTTGATGAAGGAGGAGAGTGAAAAGTTGACTTAGAACTCAACATTCAATAAACAAAGATCATGGCATCTGGTCCCATCACTTCTTGGCAATTAGATGGTGGAAACAATGGAAACAGTGATAGACTATTTTTCTTGGGCTCTAAAATCACTGAAGATGGTGACTGCAGCCATGAAATTAAGAACTGCTTGCTCCTTTAAAGAATAGCTATAATAAACCTAGACAACATATTAAAAAGTAGAGACTCTACTTTGTCAACAAATTTCCATAAAGTCAAAGATAAGGTATTCCCATTAGTAATATGGATGTGAGAGTTGGAGCATAAAGAAGGCTGAGTGCTGAAGAATTTGATCTTTTGAACTGTGGTGTTGCAGAAGACTCTTGAGAGTCACTTGGACTGCAAGCAGATCAAGCCAGTCCATCCTAAAGGAAATTGGTCCTGAATATTAATTGGAAGGACTGATGCTGAAGTTGAAGCTTCACAACTTTCGCCACCTGATACAAAGAGTTGACTCAGAAAAGCCCCCACACTATATGGGAAAGATTGAAGGTGGGAGAAAAGTACAACAGAGGATGAGATTATTGGATAGTCTCACCAACTGAGTGGACATAAGTTTGAGCAAGCTCTGGGAGATGGTGAAGGACAGGGAAGCCTCTTGTGCTGCAGTCCATGGGGTCACAAAGAGTCAGACATGACTGAGCAACTGAACAACANTGCAAAGTAAAGCTCAAAATTCTCCAAGACAGGCTTCAATGGTATGTGAACCGAGAACTCCCAGATGTTCAAAGTGGATTTAGAAAAGGCAGAGAAACCAAAGATCAAATTGCCAACATCTGTTGAATCATTGAAAAAAGGAAGATAATTCCAGAGAAACATTTACTCCTGCTTCACTGACTATGCTAAAGGTTTTGACTGTGTGGACCAGGATATACTGTAAAATTCTTAAAGAGATGGGAATACCAGACCACCTTACCTGCCTCCTGAGAAACCTGTATGCAGGTCAAGAAACACAGTTAGAACCGGATATGGAAAAACAGACTGGTTCAAAATTACGAAAAGAGTATGTCGAGGCTGTATATTGTCACCCTGCTTATTTAACTTCTATGCAGAGTACATCATGCAAAATGATGGGCTGGATGAAGCACACACTGAAATCCAGATTTCTGGTAGAAATATCAATAACCTCAGACATGCAGATGACACCAACCTTATGGCAGAAAGCAAAGAAGAGCTAAAGAGACTCTTGATGAAGGAGGAGAGTGAAAAGTTGACTTAGAACTCAACATTCAATAAACAAAGATCATGGCATCTGGTCCCATCACTTCTTGGCAATTAGATGGTGGAAACAATGGAAACAGTGATAGACTATTTTTCTTGGGCTCTAAAATCACTGAAGATGGTGACTGCAGCCATGAAATTAAGAACTGCTTGCTCCTTTAAAGAATAGCTATAATAAACCTAGACAACATATTAAAAAGTAGAGACTCTACTTTGTCAACAAATTTCCATAAAGTCAAAGATAAGGTATTCCCATTAGTAATATGGATGTGAGAGTTGGAGCATAAAGAAGGCTGAGTGCTGAAGAATTTGATCTTTTGAACTGTGGTGTTGCAGAAGACTCTTGAGAGTCACTTGGACTGCAAGCAGATCAAGCCAGTCCATCCTAAAGGAAATTGGTCCTGAATATTAATTGGAAGGACTGATGCTGAAGTTGAAGCTTCACAACTTTCGCCACCTGATACAAAGAGTTGACTCAGAAAAGCCCCCACACTATATGGGAAAGATTGAAGGTGGGAGAAAAGTACAACAGAGGATGAGATTATTGGATAGTCTCACCAACTGAGTGGACATAAGTTTGAGCAAGCTCTGGGAGATGGTGAAGGACAGGGAAGCCTCTTGTGCTGCAGTCCATGGGGTCACAAAGAGTCAGACATGACTGAGCAACTGAACAACAACAAAGAAGGCAAAAGGCTTGTACTCAGAAAGCTGTAAGATACTGATGCAAGAAATCAAAGATTATGCAAACAGATGGAAAGATGTAACATGATCTTGGATTCAAAGAATCAATATTGTGAAAATGATTCTACCACCCATGTAATATTCAGATTCAGCACAATCCCTAATAAATTACCAAGGACATTTTCCACAGAATAAAAAATTCTCACAATTTGTATGGGAACACAAAAGACCTTCAATAGCCAAAACAATCTTAAGAAAAATTGAGCTGGAGAAACTAGCCTCCCTGACTTCACATTATAGTACACATCTACAGTAATCAATACATTATGGTGCTAGAACGAAAGAAGAAAAATGCATCAGTGGAATAAGATAGAAAGTCCAGAGATATACCTACCATCGATGGTCCCCTAGTCTATGATGATGAAGCCAAGAATATACAACAGAGAAAAGACAGTCTCTTCAATATGTTATGGTTGGAAAAATAACAGCTACAGGTAGAAGAATGAAACTAGAATACTCCCTAACACCATACAAAAAAATAAAGTCAAAATGGATTCAGTTCAGTTCATTCACTTAGTTGTGTCTGACGCTTTGCTACTCCATGAACCACAGCACGCCAGGCCTCCCTGTCATCACCAACACCCTAAGTTCACCCAAACCCATGTTCATTGAGTCGGCGATGGCATCCAGCCATCTCATCCTCTGTCGTCCCCTTCTCCTCCTGCCCTCAATCTTTCCTAGCATCAGGGTCTTTTCCAATGAGTCAGCTCTTTGCATCAGGTGGCCAAAGTATTGGAGCTTCAGCTTCAAAATCAGTCCTACCAATGAACACCCAGAACTGATCTCCTTTAGGATGGACTGGTTGGATCTCCTTGCAGCTCAAGGGACTCTCAAGAGTCTTCTCCAACACCAAAAGTTGGAGTTTTGAACTCCAACGGTTCAAAAGCATTAATTCTTCTGCACTCAACTTTATAGCCCAACTCTCACGTGCATACATGGCCACTGGGAAAACCATAGCCTTGACTAGATGGGCTTTTGTTGACAAAGTAATGTCTCTGCTTTTTAATATGCTGTCTATGTTGGTCATAACTTTCCTTCAGAGGAGTAAGTGTCTTTTAATTTCATGGCTGCAATCACCATCTGCAGTGATTTTGGAACACAGAAAAATAAAGTCTGACACTGTTTCCACTGTTTCCCCATCTATTTGTCATGAAGTGATGGGACCGGATGCCATGATCTTAGTTTTCTGAATGTTGAGCTTTAAGCCAACTTTTTTGCTCTCTTCTTTCACTTTCATCAAGAGGATCTGTAGTTCTTCTTCACTTTCTGCCATAAGGGTGGTGTCATCTGCATATCTGGGGTATTGATATTTCTCCTGGCATTCTTGAATCCAACTTGTGCTTCCTCCAGCTCAGCATTTCTCATGATGTACTCTGCATATAAACTAAATAAGCAGGGTGACAATATGCAGCCTTGATGTACTCCTTTTCCTATTTGGAACCAGTCTGTTGTTCCAGGTGCAGTTCTAACTGTTGCTTCCTGACCTGCATACATATACCTCAAGAGGCAGGTCCGGTGGTCTGCTATTACAATCTCTTTAAGAATTTTCCACAGTTTATTGTGATCCACACAGTCAAAGGCTTTGACATAGTCAGTAAATCAGAAATAGATGTTTTCATGGAACTCTCTTGCTTTTTCGATGATCCAGTGGATGTTGGCAATTTGATCTCTGGTTCCATTGCTCTTTCTAAAACCAGCTTGAACATCTGGAAGTTCACGGTTCACATATGGCTGAAGCCTGGCTTAGAGAATTTTGAGCATTACTTTACTAGCATGTGAGATGAGTACAATTGTGCGGTAGTTTGAGCATTATTTGGCATTGCCTTTCTTTGGAATTGGAATGAAAACTGACCTTTTCCAGTCCTGTGGCCACTGCTGAGTTTTCCAGATTTGCTGGTATATTGAGTGCAGCACTTTCACAGCATCATCTTTCAGGATTTGAAACAGCTCAACTGGAATTCCATCACCTCCACTAGCTTTGTTCATAGTGATGCTTTCTAAGGCCCACTTGACTTCACATTCCAGGATGTCTGGCTCTAGATAAGTGATCACACCATCATGATTATCTGGGTCATGAAGATCTTTTTTGTCCAGTTCTTGTGTGTATTCTTGCCACCTCTCCTTAATATCTTCTGCTTCTGTTAGGTCCCTACCATCTCTGCCCTTTAATGAGCCCATCTTTGCATGAAATATTCCCTTGGTATCTCTAATTTTCTTGAAGAGATTTCTAGTCTTTTCCATTCTATTGTTTTCCTCTATTTCTTTGCATTGATCACTGAGGAAGGCTTTCTTATCTCTCCTTGCTATTCTTTGGAACTCTGCATTCAAATGGGAATATGCTTCCTTTTCTCCTTTGCTTTTTGCTTTCCTTCTTTTCACAGCTATTTGTAAGGCCTCCTCAGACAGCCATTTTGCTTTTTTGCATTTCTTTTTCTTGAGGACAGTCTTGATTCCTGTTTTCTATACAATGTCACAAACCTCCATCCATAGTTCATCAGGCACTCTGCCTGTCAGATCTAGTCCCTTAAATCTATTTCTCACTTCCACTGTATAGTCATAACGGATTTGACTTAAGTCATAAATGAACGGTTTGAATGGTCTAATGGTTTTCTCCACTTTCTTCAATTTCAGTCTGAATTTGGCAGTAAGGAATTCATAATCTGAGCCACAGTCAGCTCCCAGTCTTGTTTTTGCTGACTGTATAGAGCTTCTCCATCTTTGGCTGCAAAGAATATAATCAGTCTGATTTCGGTGTTGACCACTGGTGATGTTCATGTGTAGAGTCTTCTCTTGTGTTGTTGGAAGGAGGTGTTTGCTATGATCAGTGTGTTCTCTTGGCAGAGCTCTATTACCTTTGCCCTGTTTCATTCTGTACTCCAAGGCCAAATCTGCCTGTTACTCCAGGTGTTTCTTGACTTCCTATTTTTGCATTCCAGTTCCCTATAATGAAAAGGACATCTTTTTTGGGTGCTAGTTCCAGAAGGTCTTATTGGTCTTCATAGAACTGTTCAACTTCAGCTTAGAACTGTTCAACTTCAGCTTCTTCAGCATCACTGGTCAGGGCATAGACTTGGATTACCATGATATTGAATGGTTTGCCTTGGAAATGAACAAAGATCATTCTGTCATTCTTGAGATTGCATCCAAGTACTGCATTTCGGACTCTTTTGTTGACCATGATGGCTACCCCATTTCTTCTGATTCCTGCCCACAGTAGTAGATATAATGGTCATCTGAGTTACATTCACCCATTCCAGTACATCTTAGTTTGCTGATTGCTAGAATGTCAGTGTTCACTCTTGCCAACTCCTGTTTAACCACTTCCAATTTGCCTTGATTCATGGACCTAACATTCAAAGTTCCTATGAAATATTGCTCTTTACAGCATCAAACCTTGCTTCTATCACCAGTCCCATTGTGTTATTTTTGCTTTGGCTCCATCCCTTCAGTCTTTCTGGAGTTATTTCTCCACTGATCTCCAGTAGCATATTGGGCACCTACTGACATGGGAGTTCATATTTAAGTGTCCTATTTTTGGCCTTTTCATACTCTTCATGGGGTTCTCAAGGCAAGAATGCTGAAGTGGTTTTCCATTCCCTTCTCCAGTGGACCACATTTTGTCAGACCTCTCCACTATCCTGGGTGGCTCCACATGGCATAGCTTAGTTTCACTGAGTTAGACAAGGCTGTGGCCCATGTGATCAGATTGGCTAGTTGTCTGTGATTGTGGTTTCAGGCTGTCTGCCCACCCTCTGATGCCCTCTCTCAGTGCCTCCCCATTCTTACTTGGTTTTCTCTTACCTTGGACGTGGGGTATCTCTTCACGGCTGCTCCAGCAAAGCGCAGCCGCTGCTCCTTACCTTGTGTGTGGGGTAGCTCCTCTCGGATACGCTTCTGCGCTGTCTGTCGCAGCTGCCATGCTTCTGAATATAAGCCTGTACACTGTAAAACTCTTAGAGGAAAAGATAAATAGAACACTCTTTACATAAATCACAGCAAGGTCTTTTTTGACCCACCTCAGAGAGAAATGAAAATAAAAACAAAAATAAACAAATGGGACCTGAGTAAATTTAAAATCTTCTGAACAGCAAAGAAAACCATAAATAAGATGAAAAGACAACCCTCATATGGGAGAAAATATTTGCAAAAGGAGTACCTTATAAGGGATGAATCTCCAAAACACACAAACAGCTCAGGAAGCTCAATTTTAAATAAATAAATAAGTGGGCAAAAGACCTAAACAGACATCTCTCCAAAAAAGACACATAGATGGCCAAGAGTCACATGAAAAGATGATCAACATCACTAATAATTAGAGAAATCAAAACTACAATGGAAACTACAATCACCTCACAGCAGTCAGAATGACCATCATCAAAAACCCACAATCAATAAATGCTGGACTGGGTGTGGAGAACAGGCAACCATCTCGCACTGATGTTGGAAATGTAAATTGATACAGCCACTACAGAAAACAACATGAAAGTTCCCTTAGAAACTAAAAATAGAACTTCCACATTACCCAGCAATTCAACTCCTGGACATCTACTCAGAGAAAATGTTAGTCTCTCACTTAGCTCTTTGCAACCCCATGGACGATAGCCTGCAAAGCTCCTCCATCCATGGATTTCCCAGGCAAGAATACTGGATTTGCCATTTCCTTCTTCAAAGGATCTTCCCAACCCAGAGACTGAACCCAGGTGTCCCACATTGCAGACAGACTCTTTACCATCTCAGCCACCAGTGAAGCCTAATAAAATTTAATTATAAAAAAAAATCAAACAACCTGATTCAGAAATGGTCAGAAGACCTGAATAGACATTTTACAAAGAAGATATACAGGTGACCAACAGGCACATGAAAAATGTAGAAGTTCTTAATGCAAACAGTTCCTCTTTTGAAATTAATAATTTCAAAAGCGGCAATACACCTGACAGTTCCCAGTCATGGCAGTGTAGCTAACGTCCACACACTAAAACATTTGTTTCTGTGCTCCAACAAAACTAACAAACTTAGAAAGAGAATCCAAGGAACTCAGAAGTATTGGAGTGAATGGCACAGTCATGACATAGGAATCTCATGGCTGTGAGGAAGGCTCTCTGGAGAGGCCTGCCTTCTGCATAAAGACTTAGAGGCATACAGTGTGAAACTGGTGAAGCAGGCAACTTGCAACCTGTTGAAAGTCTTTAATTGTGGGCCAGATCCTGAGTAATGATAGTCTGTGGCCCCATCATGCCTTGGATATTTTTAACCATGATTTTATTTTTACCGCTGCTTTTTAAGCCATTTCAATGGGAGGAATCATCTTTTTTGTCCTCTTGTGATTTTCTGTGATATGCTTTTGAGAAAAATAGCTCTAGTGTTTTTCACAGGCATACTTTTATTGCTTGGAAGGAACCCCAGGCCTTGGCCAGCATGGTGAGGCCTGTAATCATGAACCTGTGGTCTTGCAGGAGCCAAATTCTGCAGCCCTCCTGGCATGGAAATTTCACTCCACACACATTTCTCCCTTATGGAGATACTTGAGTTTTTACCCTATTTTAGGAAACTTCCCAGGTAGTCAATGTTACAGAGCATACTCCTATAGATGTTGAGTCCTTTTTCCACATTCTCTCTGCTATATTTTACCATGTATTCTTATGTTCATGCCATGATTCATTTCTATTTATTGGAACTGCATTATCCTCATCTTTTTAAAAATGCCATTGCTTTCAGTTCAAGTGACTACCTCACTTCTCTTCTGATTATAGATTGATTTGTGTATTTCCAACTTCACTTATATATTTGTGGTATAATAGGAAGTACATTTGCTTTTTGTCCCCATGTCCTGACACAGATGCTAAAGCCTTGGAATTTCCCAAGTGGTAAGAGTGTCATGTGTTCATAAAAAGCCCCTTGAGCCCATCTGCATTTATGCTAATGAGGTGACAGTCTGGGGCCCTAGATTCCCTCAGAATGGGTCTGGTCACCAACAAGACCAAGAGATTAGAAGGTTTGGATTTTCAGGCACATCCTCTGATCCCTGGGAAGGAGTTGGGGCTGCAGATTAAGCTCCATAATAAAAACTCTGGAATGAGGAGATTAGATGAGCTTCAGGGTTGGTGAGCACTTCCACATACCAGAGTATAATGCACTCCAGCTCCACAGGGACAGAAGCTCCTGCTTTCAAACCCTCTCCCCATGTACCTCTTCATCTATATTCTTTGTACACCAATAAAGAATATTGGTGAGAAAATTGCTCCATGAAAGTATTCCAAGATCTGGCCTACCCAGGTAGTTACAAAATGACAGTGAGACATCATTTACTTCTAAAGTCACCCAAGAGGCTGCTAAAGCATTGGGCATTACCTATTACTTCCACTGTGCCTGGAGACCTCAGTCTCCAGGAAAAGTAGAAAGAGCCAACCAATCTTACAATTGGTAATAAAAAAGGTAATCCAAGAGACCTCTCTCACATGGAAGGAGGCTTTACCAGTAGCCCTCCTCCACATGATTGCTCTGAAAGAACGCTGGCTTTAGTCTTTATGAGATGTTATATGGAAGACCTTTTCTTTATATCAGTGACCTCTTTCTAGATCCAGAGACTTAAACCTTTCAATCTTACACTATGGCCACTGGGAAATTCCAACAAGAAATGCACTTGTGGGGTGTCAACCAGGGCCCAGAGGATTCTGAGGGATGGCCTATGTCCAGGGACTCAAGTACTAATTAAGGTTAGAAAAGATTAGTCCCCCAAAGCTCAACTGCAGCTCACATAGAAGGGCCCCTACCCCATAATACTCTTTACCCCCACAGCAGTCAAGGTACCTGACCAAGGTACCCGACTCCTGGATTCACTACACTCAAGTCAAACTATGGAAGGAAACCATGGAAGACACACAATACACCTGTAAGCCTCTGGGAGAACTCCAGTATCTACCCAGGAATACAGAAAAGTGTCGTTCTGATGAACATCCAAAAAGTTAAGCTACTGAGGATACGCTTTCTTGGAATGGCCCTTGCATTTAGCCTGAGCTACACCGTTGTCTCTCTCTTGGTTTTAGTCAGGGAGATTCTTTTCATATCTGTTGTGGGTTCCCATAAGACCACTGTCAAGGCACCACAGTGTGATTTCTGTATCTCCTGTGCCTCACTGCTTTGAGTTACTCTTATATACACCCCTTAAGTCCAGCCACAGAAATTATGAACACGCTCATAAGGCTAGTTTCTGAGTATGTCTTGACCCAGTTCTTACTAAGCTGACATATAAATAAATCAGGACACTGAAGGCCAGGCGCCCTGGAGCCCGGGAGGCACAGCCGCTGAAGGCCAGGCGCCCTGGAGCCCGGGAGGCACAGCCGCTGAAGGCCAGGCGCCCTGGAGCCCGGGAGGCACAGCCGCTGAAGGCCAGGCGCCCTGGAGCCCGGGAGGCACAGCCGCTGAAGGCCAGGCGCCCTGGAGCCCGGGAGGCACAGCCGCTGAAGGCCAGGCGCCCTGGAGCCCGGGAGGCACAGCCGCTGAAGGCCAGGCGCCCTGGAGCCCGGGAGGCACAGCCGCTGAAGGCCAGGCGCCCTGGAGCCCGGGAGGCACAGCCGCTGAAGGCCAGGCGCCCTGGAGCCCGGGAGGCACAGCCGCTGAAGGCCAGGCGCCCTGGAGCCCGGGAGGCACAGCCGCTGAAGGCCAGGCGCCCTGGAGCCCGGGAGGCACAGCCGCTGAAGGCCAGGCGCCCTGGAGCCCGGGAGGCACAGCCGCTGAAGGCCAGGCGCCCTGGAGCCCGGGAGGCACAGCCGCTGAAGGCCAGGCGCCCTGGAGCCCGGGAGGCACAGCCGCTGAAGGCCAGGCGCCCTGGAGCCCGGGAGGCACAGCCGCTGAAGGCCAGGCGCCCTGGAGCCCGGGAGGCACAGCCGCTGAAGGCCAGGCGCCCTGGAGCCCGGGAGGCACAGCCGCTGAAGGCCAGGCGCCCTGGAGCCCGGGAGGCACAGCCGCTGAAGGCCAGGCGCCCTGGAGCCCGGGAGGCACAGCCGCTGAAGGCCAGGCGCCCTGGAGCCCGGGAGGCACAGCCGCTGAAGGCCAGGCGCCCTGGAGCCCGGGAGGCACAGCCGCTGAAGGCCAGGCGCCCTGGAGCCCGGGAGGCACAGCCGCTGAAGGCCAGGCGCCCTGGAGCCCGGGAGGCACAGCCGCTGAAGGCCAGGCGCCCTGGAGCCCGGGAGGCACAGCCGCTGAAGGCCAGGCGCCCTGGAGCCCGGGAGGCACAGCCGCTGAAGGCCAGGCGCCCTGGAGCCCGGGAGGCACAGCCGCTGAAGGCCAGGCGCCCTGGAGCCCGGGAGGCACAGCCGCTGAAGGCCAGGCGCCCTGGAGCCCGGGTGGCACAGCTGCTGAAGGCCAGGCGCCCTAGAGCCCGGGAGGCACAGCTGCTGAAGGCCAGGAGCCCTGCAGCCCTGGAGGCACAGCCGCTGAAGGCCAGGCGCCCTAGAGCCCTGGAGCCACAGCTGCTGAAGGCCAGGCGCCCTGGAGCCCGTGCCTGACAACAAGAGAAGCCGCGGCAATGCCTGCGCACCGCAACTAGAGAGCAGCCCCTGCTTGCCACAACTAGAGAAAAGCCTGCACAGCAAGGAAGTCCCAGCACAACCAAAAAGTCAATAAAAAAAAATTTTTTTTAATGTAGGTCTTTTATGGTCAACTCTTCCAAATTTTCAAAATAAGCTGGAGTTCCAACATTTTATGTAGAAGCTCTCAATTTTCAAACACAGGCAACTAATTTAAAATGTTTAAACACTGCATGCTGCTAAGTCACCTCAGTCGTGTCCAACTCTGCAACCCCATAGACGGCAGCCCACCAGCCTCCGCCATCCCTGGGGTTCTCCAGGCAAGAACACTGGAGTGGGTTGCCATTTCCTTCTCCAATGCATGAAAGTGAAAAGTGAAAGTGAAGTCACTCAGTCGTATCCGACTCTTAGCGACCCCATGGACTACAGCCAACCAGGCTCCTCCATCCATAGGATTTTTCAGGCAAGAGTACTGGAGTGGGGTGCCATTGCCTTCTCCAAACACTGCATAGGGCACACAAAAAGGTACGTGAGCTGGATGATGCCAGGTAATAACTTCTGGTAGGTCTCAGAACTTTTCCCCTGCACCAGCCGGGAAGAATACACGCTGGGCAACGTTCTGATCTAGTCACTGTGCTAATAGGTGCACCCGCCCCAGTGGTCATCTGCTTCACCAATAAAAAGTTCTCTTTCTCTAAAGACCTACTAAAGCCCTTGTGCGAAAGTAGCTTGCCCATCCAAATAAATTCTCTGCCAGTAATCTGAGTTTGGGAAAACGATTGCAGAGAGGAATGAGTTCTTCAAACACAAATTAATGATCCCAAGTTAATGATTAAAGTGACCGGAATCTCAGGATCACTAACTAGACCTGGGGACTACAGATCTGAGGATTCTCAAACATCCCATCACAACAGGGATGTGATTTGGCACCTGGAAATTGTTTCACTCACTGAAAAAATCAGTCCTTTCAAAGATGTCCAAGACAACTACAGAGGCAAGGTGGAATCGCAAACCTGATGATTCACGACTCATGGGTCTACTCTAATTAACGATGGCAGCCTGGAACACTGTCTTAAGGAGGATTCTGAAGCTGAATCCTGACACAGTGGAAAACCATGAATGCCAAAGACCTAGAAGAGAGAAATGGCAGCAGACAGACCTCTTTGGTTTAACAGGTACACTTGTGTTCACCAAATCTAGCTTTCCTATAGTGTATCAACATAGCAACCAATATAATATTTTCAAAACGTAAGTAGGATCAAGTCACATCTTGCCAGTAGCTTTCCATTTTACTCAGAGTAAAAGCTGAAGTTATTATTATTACACAAAAAGCCCTATGTTATTTGACTCGTTATACCTGATCTCATTTCCTGCTACAGCATGTCCCCTTGATGCCATTCCAGACATTACCATTCACTTCACTATTCTGCCAACACACTAAGCAAATCGCTGCCTCGGGACTTTACACTTGCTAGTCCAGCCATTTTGGATGGTCACAAAGTTCAGTCTCTTATCTTCTTACCAATGAGACCTTCCTCAACTCCTTACTTAAAACTGCTCCATATTCACACACACTCACACACAGTCCCTGGCCCCTGCTTTTCCCCTTCCTCTCCCAAACAATCTCTCTCCTGCTCCATATCTTCTACCACACTTATCACTATCAGACACACTATTTTACGTTCTTATTTTTCTTCTTCTAAAATGAACCTCCATGAGGAATGAGTTTCTGATGGTTCTGTTCACCCCTACACCCTTAGCAAAGTGTCAGGCACATACTGGCACCCAAAGAGCTAATAAATAAATGAATGAAAAAATAGATGTTAATAGCAGATGATGAATAAATCAGTGAATAAACAAACATGATAAAAACAAAGGAACCTGGATCCTAACATGGGTTCAGGGACTAATAGGGTAAGAAACTTCAGGTGAGTTATTCTGGACCTCAGAAGATTGTTATCCTTAGTTGTATAAACTCTGACATTCCTGCTACTCTACAAAAGCAGAAACTATGTTACAGAAGAATGATAGCATTTCCTCTGGGCCAGTTAGTAAGTCAGGAGAAAGCCAGGACTGGAAAGTCTCCCCAAGTCCAAACAGAATGCCCAAACTAAGCTCTTACAAAAAACAACAAAATTATGATAGAATTGACAAATATAAAAACTAAATAATCGTAAAGAGAAAATTCTAGAGAAGGAATGCAGACCCTTTAGCTTATTTTTTTCCACTATTTTTTTTTTTTTTACTGACTCTACTCACTAAATCTCTGCAAACATTAACAAGTGTCTGTGGTTGACGGAGAATGTTCCATAGCAGAAAAATGTTCCACCCAGTTTTTCGCAGGAAACTTCAGAATGATTTAATATTCATCCTCAGACAAAATTCAGAATAATCCTCTCAGAGAGCCTAATATTAGGATGATGGTTGACCAAACAACAAAGACACAATAAAGGAGCACTAATTTCCCTCCGGTCTAATTCTTAAATATAAAATCACAAGCCCAGATAGACTATGATTCATCAGATGACTGAATATTTCTTTTACTGTTAACAATTTCAAACTCATCTAAAGGAAAAATGGCAAGTGAGGAAATAATTATTAAAGCTGCTTTGGATGGTCACAAAAAACGGTGCCACTAATTGGGGGTCCTCGGAACGGCTCAAATGTCAGTCAAAATGTTGTCTCAAGACCCTGGAGGCGCTCAGGACAGGAGCTGCTGTCAGGGGCATTTAGAGGAGGTGTGAGCTGCGCGAGAAAATGCTCATGCACTTTGCACTTTGAGAGAATCAACAGAATTGGAAGTGTGATCTTTCAAACAGTTTTCCCAGCAGACAGGACCATCTGCTTCCAACTCTACTTACGAATTCATAGTCTCCATCCTGGGGAACTTTCCAGTCTGAAGAGTTCTGCAATGGGCCAGGGACACTCTTGCCGAAGCTGTTGATCTGATTTTCCTTTTCTTTTTGTTCAAAGTATTCAAGGAACGACGGTCTGGCAGGCTGCATGGTCTCGTCCCTTCCTGAAAACCAAGACAAATATAAGGTGAGATATACTATCTCAGATTTCAGGCAAGTTTAGTAAATGGATCTGTCTCCAGGTGGGCTACTGTCATGGAATCAGTGGCTTTTTGTTAAATAATTCTTTAATGTTCTAGTGAAAAGTACAGGAAAATACACCCAAAAAATTCTCATTCATAATACGTTCCATAGGATTTCAGAGGATTCATGGCCCCCTCTAGGTCCCTTTTTCTAAACGGAAAGACTTGGTAATGCAATGAACCTAAGTCAGCTGCAAGTCACAGTTTTCGGATCCCTGATAGCAAAGAGTTTCTATGACATTTAGACTGAAAACAGGAGCACAAGCCAAAATATGTATTAATCGTCTACATATATAATATGCTCTGTAGGCATTAGAGTCAGGACAGGGGAGGACACCACAGACCGGTTGATTTCCCTTGGCAATCTCATGATCTAATCTGACAAATGAGAAAAACGGGTCTGAAAAAGAAAATCCAAGCATGTCACAATCTGCTCCACGAAACATTATATAACTTTTAAAACACTGTTTACAAATGGCTTATGATAAAGTTAAGAAGAAAAATAAAGATACAATATTATATATATAGTACAGTCTCAACTCGGTAAAATTATATACATAGGGGAAAAAACATGACTAGAAAAAAATATGACTAAAATGTTAATAGGATTTATCCCTGATAGCAGGATTATAGGTGATTTTACTGAATTCTTTAAAATATTTTTTCCTTGATCCAAAGTTTTTTTAAATTTATTTTTAATTGGAGGATAATTGCTTTACAATGCTGTGTTGGTTTCTGCCATGTAACAGTGATTCAGACGTAAGTGTACGTATATCCCGCCCTCTTGAACCTCATCCCTCCTCGAGGTCATCACAGGGCACCGGGTCAAGCCCCACTCGTGCTATGCAGCAGCTCCCGCAGCTCTCTGTTTTACACACGGGGATACAGACGTTTCGCTGCTACCCCTGCAATCGGCCCCACCTTCTCCTCCCCACGCTGTGTCTACAAACCCGTTATCTACATCTGCATCTCTATCCCTGTGCTGCAAACAGGTTCCTCAGTACCATTTTTCTTGATTCCATATACATGTGTTAATATATGATATTTGATATTTGTTTTTCTTTCTGACTTATTTCACTCTGTTAAGAAGATCATATAGGATATTAAATAGATAAAGTTGACTGTAAGAGTTACACATGCCCAGCAGATGGCAAGATCTTGTAAGACAGGTGGTCGGGGAAGACTGGTCGAAGGACTTAGGTTAGCAGTCCCACAGCAGGGCAGCTACATAGAATCAGTGGTTATGTAACAGCAGTTACCATATGAGAGCAGAATACAGCAGTTAATCACTAGAACTAGTAACAATTGTAGAAAGAGCAACTTTACCTGGAATGACTTAAAAACCTACTTAGCTGAAGGTACTTATTTCACAGCAATCTAATACTGGGAAGTACAGAAGCTTGTTTTTTTTTACCCCCAGTACTTTGCATGTGGATTTATACTGCCTTTTCCCCCAGTAACCAGGAAAAAAGACTAGAAGGCTCAGAGCTATAAGAAGTGAACAGGTAGGGGCTCAGAACATAAAGAACAGCATGTGTTTCTCTCCAAGCACCCTTGTTCCCTGCAGTCTTATTTCCTGACATTTGGTCAGTCCCAGTTTCAAGCTAGCATCCTGACTGCCTCTCAGATGTTTGTCTTACTTACCATCACCAATGCCAAGTTCAACAGCAGTCAATCCCAGATTTGCCCACTTCTAGATGCTGCCAGTAGCTTACTTCATTGTTGCTGTGGAAAATTCTTAAAGAGATGGGAATACCAGACCACCTAACCTGCCTCTTGAGAAATCTGTATGCAGGTCAGGAAGCAACAGTTAGAACTGGACATGGAACAACAGACTGGTTCCAAATAGGAAAAGGAGTACGTCAAGGCTGTATATTGTCACCCTGCTTATTTAACTTATATGCAGAGTACATCATGAGAAACGCTGGAATGGAAGAAACACAAGCTGGAATCAAGATTGCCGGGAGAAATATCAATAACCTCAGATATGCTGATGACACCACCCTTATGGCAGAAAGTGAAGAGGAGCTAAAAAGCCTCTTGATGAAAGTGAAAGAGGAGAGTGAAAAAGTTGGCTTAAAGCTCAACATTCAGAAAACGAAGATCATGGCATCCGGTCCCATCACTTCATGGGAAATAGATGGGGAAACAGTGGAAACAGTGTCAGACTTTATTTTTGGGGGCTCCAAAATCACTGCAGATGGTGACTGCAGCCATGAAATTAGAAGACGCTTGCTCCTTGGAAGAAAAGTTATGACCAACCTAGATAGTATATTCAAAAGCAGAGACATTACTTTGCCGACTAAGGTCTGCCTAGTCAAGGCTATGGTTTTTCCTGTGGTCATGTATGGATGTGAAAGTTGGACTGTGAAGACGGCTGAGCGCCGAAGAATCGATGCTTTTGAACTGTAGTGTTGGAGAAGACTCTTATCCAACCAGTCCATTCTCAAGGAGATCAACCCTGGGATTTTTTTGGAAGGAAAGATGCTAAAGCTGAAACTCCAGTACTTTGGCCACCTCATGCGAAGAGTTGACTCATTGGAAAAGACTCTGATGCTGGGAGGGATTGGGGGCAGGAGAAGAAGGGGACGACAGAGGATGAGATGGCTGGATGGCATCACAGACTTGATGGACGTTGAGTCTGAGTGAACTCCGGGAGACGGTGATGAACAGGGAGGCCTGGCGTGCTGCGATTCAAGGGGTCGCAAAGAGTCGGACACGACTGAGCGACTGAACTGAAACACAATATTTGCTGGGACCAGTCAATAGTTGTGTTCAATGTCTTTGTTTTGTCTGTTCTAGGCATGATGTTATATGCTTTTTACACTGACTTTTTAAGTTAATTTTTTACACACTTTTAAAGTTAAGTTTAAGATATTATTTCATAATATAGTTCTGAAGGAACTGCAACAAAATAAAACTTGTGAAAATGGGGGTGTTTTGGATTTTCAAACAAGTTAGGACATAAAGTCCTTTTGGTCAGTCCTTTCCTATGGAGATCACCAGAGAAGTCTGGCTCAGAGACGACTCTGTGGCAAGTCTACCCATGATCCTACAAATAAAAATGGGTGTCCTGTGGGCCTCCTTGAACCAAGCAGCTGTGACAGCTACAGGCAGCCGACACAGGCAGCACACAGTGTACTTTTATACAAAGTATCTTGGAGCTCCCTTGGTGGCCCAGTGGTTAAGACTCAGTGCTTCTAACGCAGGAGGGATGGGGTTCATCTCTGGTTAGGGGAACTAAGATTCTGCAGGCCACACAGTGCAGTAAAAAACAAACAACCAGAAAAAAAGAAAAAGAAAACACTGGTTCAGACCAGCTGAAGAGAACAGAATAACCAGAACAAGGCACAAAGCCTAAATGTGTATCAAACAACTGGACAGCTGTTTAGGGAAAGACAACATTTTAACCACACCTCCTATCTTCAACCAGGAAAACTCCGAATGAAAAAGAGCTCTAATTATAAAAATGGAAACCATAAGTACTAGAAGAAAACCTGTGTAAATGCAATGTATTTAAAACTTGGAAGCAGAGAGAAGCCTCTGCAACAAGGTCTTAGATGAAGCCTTCAGAAGTCAGCCCCAGCTGCTCACTAAGTTTTTGAGGTGGTTTCTTACACAGCAAAAACTGACTGACTGAGTATCTGAGATCTGTCTCTGTCTCTTTCCATCACAGCCCCCACACATCGAACTATACCTGCAAGAGGAATTACAGATTTCAGGAACTGAGGTTCAAATGCAACTAACATTGACTGAATGCTTTCAGGCCCTTGGCTTGATGTTGCCACAGGATGTTGCCATCCAAGCTTCAGGAACACCATGTAAATAAAGTAGGAGGGAAGATGCCCTTGTCGGCACCTACCAAGTGCTACACGATGTATCGTTTCCCCTTGTCTTCCTATGTTTTGAGAACCCAGGTTGGAAAGATCCACTGAGGAAGGAACTGGCAACCCCCTCCAGTATTCGTGCCTGGGAAATCCCACGGACAGAAAAGCCTAGCGGGCTAGACCATGGGGTCAGAAGAGTCGCACACAACTTAGGAACTTCACCACCACCACCACCATTTCCACTTTCTAGATGAGAAATTTGCCCAAGGTTATACAAGGATAGGATCTGAACCCTGATCATCAGGCTTCAAGGCTGCCTCTCATACTGCAAAATGCTCTAAAATCAAAATGAAAATTCTTGACATGTCCGAACTGCCATTAGGCTGAGTGTAGAAAGACCAGGGGAACGGAATTTTCCCAGTAACCTTATCTCTGGACTCTTCTTTCAGCACTCCTGAGTGAGACCATCAGGCACGCTGGACAACAGCCTGACCGGTTCCCCGCTGACTGAAGACAATGCTGTCCCCAGGGCTTCTGCCAGCTGGTGGGCTTTGTGTTTCAATGTGAGCTGTGGTATCTTTCTCAGGTGTATCCCAGGAAATGAAGACGTTCCACTGAATGATAATACCAGAAACCTGAAGCCACTGGGAGAATGGACTCAATAGAAAAGTCAGACTTGGAAAATAGCCACGTCTTGCTCTGATTCTTTCATCTGATGCAAAGAAAGCCTGAATTCCTACATTATGACTGGCCTGTTTCTCTTTGTAAGCAGCACCTGGTAAGCTAAATGGATAATCTGTCAAAGTCCACAAAAGGGCAAATTCATAAGCAACTGTATCTTATATTTAGCTTTCTTTGAAAAATGCTATGTAAAAGCAGAAAGACACAACAACCCAAAAATCATCAGCTGCTGAAGGAAATAATAAAATGTGACATCTATATATAGATACAGTATTATTTGGAGATTAAAAAATAAATACAGACACATGGTACAACATAGAGGAACCCTGAAAACAGGATGCTGAATGAAAGGAGCCAGTCACAAAAAATCACATTCTATGATTCTATTCATATGAAATGTTCAGAATAAGCAAATTTGTAGAGACAAAAAGTAGATTAGCGGTTGCCTAGGGTTATCGGGGCAGTGAGTATTGACGGACACAGAGTTTCTTTAGAGGGTGATCAAAATGTTCAAAAATTAGATCTTGAACAAAATCAGGTATATCCATACAGATGGAATATTATTATTCAGCTATGAAAAGGAATGAACTATTGACATATGCTACAACACTGACGAACCCTGAACACATGAACTAAGTGAAAGAAGCCAGATACAAAGGCTGCATTTTGCATGATTCCATTTATATAACATTTTCAGAACAGGCAAATCCTTAAGAGACAGAAAGCATATCAATGGCTGCCTTGGGATGGGGGAAAAGGGTAACAAGAAGTGACTGCTAACAGGATACTGGTTCGGGGGATAACAAAAATGTATGGAATTCAACAGTGGTTATGACTGCACAACCCAGCTAAAACATTCTTAAAAACCACAGAACTGTAACCTTAAAATGGTGAATTTTATATGTGAATTATATCTCAACTAAAAAATAATTTAAAAATTAGACCATGGTGAGTCCATAAAAAATGACTCAAAGTGTACAGTTCAACTGTACACTTTAAATGAGTGAATTATGTATCAATAACTCAATTAAAAGAACAGAAGGACCTCTTTTCTCTATTTACTTATATTTCTGGATTTATATGAACTATAACACAATGCCAAGGCAGTCATAGCTGGAAAGATGCTTAAACAAAGACTGAGGCCCTTCTTTTCCTTTGGAATGGCCATCTATTAGACATTAAACTTCACGCCCTTCCATTTAAAATGTTCAAGTTTAAGACTGTCATTAAGTAAACCACGATGGTCAGTCTACTTTTTCCTTAATTTCTATAGTCACTCCTTTCTACCTGGTCTAAACTACAGAACTAAAGTCTACACTTTCTTCTCTGTTTCATGCACGAATATTTACAAGAAAACAACTCAAGTAATCTCTCAAATATTTTCTTCTAGCATGGAATAATATACCTTATCTTAGGGTTATTGTTTTGTTTTTTAATCTAACTTCAATTATGTGTGTGGTTTTTCGTTTCAAGACTGGGGCACCTAAGTGCTTTACATGTATTAACCCATCTAATGGCACAAGTTATTATCCAAGTTTCTGTATGTGGCCATGAATATTCCTTTGAACGTTCTTTGAAACCACTAAGAACTGCTAGAATGATAAGTTACAAGGTTCCCTGGAGTCCAACCCAAATAACTCTTCTAGGAACCAGTTTTGGTAATTGCCTCTATGTAAACTGACTTCTGGACAATGATGCTCTGGTTCTTTAAGTCTAGTATGCTACATATATCTATTCAAAGAGATCTAAACCCAGATTTCAAGGTGTTACTGCCTAAAGCAATAGAGGCAGCATACCCAAAAAGATAGGAAAGGTTCACAGATGAGAATGATCCATACTGTGGTTACTGCAACAATTTCCTAATTGGTCTCATTGCTCCCAGTCTTTTCAAACTCCGTATCATCCAGCTGAATTTCTTTTTAAAAAAACCTTTTGCTATATCACTTTTCTGATCAAAATGTCTTTGTACTACCCTATTACCAACAAGATCAAGTTCAAACTTCTTACTCTGGGATTCAAGGTCCTCCAATATCTGGGCAACACCCACCCACTTCAGCCAAACTGAATGTTTAATATAAAACACACCCCCTCCTTTCTGAGTCTGCACCTGCATGGGATATCATCCTCCCATGTCTCTGTATATCTAAGTTTTCACAAATCCTTTAACACTTTTCTGAATTACTTATCCAGTATTTGGCTTAACATTACTGCTTGCCTCTGCAAAGGTCCTCCTTAATAAAGTGACATCAACATAAATACCACTATGAGAAGCACCTAGGGTAAAGCTCCAGATATGTAAGGAATTAGAAAGAACAGTAAGAATATAGTAGGCGCTCTATACATGTTAGACAACGATAATGACAAATGTCATCATCCCCTTTCAACCTACAAATTCCTGGTTGGCAGCAAACATCTCATTTGGTTTTTTTGTACACTACACAGGAAGGGCACATAGTGAATACCTAATAAATATTATTTGGTCGGGATTAAATATTCCTTTTTAACAAATACTGGTTCCAAGTTGATCTTTATAGAGCATAAACTTTTAAGAGAATCATCTACTTTTTCTTTGGGATCATTTAATTTGATCATAATGCATCTCCGTCTTCTTACTGAACAAGGGTAAGCAGGTCGGAAAGCTTTGAGCACCAGGAAAATATATTCCCCTAACTGATCAAAACTGATTTATCAGCCTCTTAGACATAAGAGCCAAGTATATCTTTTGGACTTTTCCCTTTGATCTTCATTACAACTACCCTCTTTTGGAAAACAGATTTTTCCCCCGATGGCTATTCTTGGCTCTCCTTTTACCAACTTAACTCTAGTGGAGCAGCACTTTATCTTCCCCAAAATACAGGCCTTGAGCCCTTCAGCCACGTCACACTGAGATCCAGTACTTTCATATCCTAATATGTGGTCTGGCATGAGGCGTTTGAACGAATTTTCAGGCACCACGTGTCTGTGCTTTTTGGCTCACCCCACAAGAATCAAGAAGGTTTCCAAAGATAAAAGTAAGCCCGACATCTGGACATAATTAGAAAAACTGCACAAACAATTAGGATTTAGTCTCCGCTCTGGCAGGATGACGTTGAATTACTTGTGCAAAAATTATTTGTGAGAATAGTCTAAAGACCAAGATTTCTGCTCTTCTGTTGTGAATCCCACCCTAGAGGGAGCTTCTGATAAATGCTCAGTGAACGCCAGAGATTATCTTTCAGGGATGGAAAAAAAATCAAGTGGGTAATAAATCCCACAATATTAAGATAACCTTTTGAAACTTCAAAAAGGAAGGCTCACAAGGATCTAAAATCTAGCCTCTAAAATCTACAGTCTTATATTTTGAGGTACTATTTAACAGATTCTCAAAACATCTGTTACCTTGTTGCCAAGGAATTAGAATTAATCTCTCTTTCTCTCCCAGCTCCACATTTTAAAAACATTACTGAAATTGACAAGTGACCTTTCTTTAGATCAGTCAGCTTCAAGCCAGTGCCACAGAAGTGGCACTTATAAAATACCATTAATACCAAGATAAAAACGAAAAAAACATGACTAGCAAGAGAAAAGGAATTACAATGCAGAAAAGTAGCTCTGGTTGAAGGAATTTTTGAAGGTCCAATCAAAAAAAAAACCACCATCATATACTAAAAAAAAAAAAACAAAAAAAAAACCACTGTCATACACTATCAAATAACTGTATTACTTACTCTTTTTAAGCTTTTCTAGGCTAAGCATTTTAAATTTGTATTTCTTACCATCTTAATCTGACAAAATAGGAACTTTTATGCTCCACTTTTTCAGACTAAGAAACTGAGGCTCCAAAAAGGAAGTAACTTGCCAAAGCTTGATAAAGTTTAGAAGATTCTGAGCAAAGTTTCAAACCAAAGACTCTGCTTCCAAAAATCAATGTTCTCTCTCCTACTCCTTTTTCTTTCTCCTACCCTTACTGAGAGATACGTTTCTAACCAAACGACATGTTTTCGCTTTTGGCTTTGGTACATACAAGCACACTAATGCTATCTGACACTCTCATATGATGCTGTGTGTGACAAAGATTTATGGACTGTTTCTGAGAATACAAACAGTCTCTGATGATAGTTTTAAACAATCTGAAGGGATCTGAAATCAGACAGTAAGGTCACTGTAGTAAAGAAGTTTTAAAACAAACTCTGTGGTGCTTTATGTCCTATTTACCATCCTTGCAAATATCAGAATCTGAGTCAGAGAAAATGAGAGAACACACAAGCGAGGGGAGGTAACGGTCCTCTTCAAAGAAACTGCAGGTGGAAGGAAAACAGGCTGTGCGCCAAGAATTCCACCTTACGTAGCTCTTAAATTAGCATCTGACGGATGGTGCTGAAATAAAGGCGTTTCAACAAGATCCTGCCTTTGGTTTTAACATGAGGAAACTCACAACAGTAGGTGCCTTCACGAGACCTAGGACATTCTAGGAAACTATGAATACATAAAGTTTTTATCACATAATACTATCACAGCAGTTTACCCAAAACACAGTTCTGAGCTGCTCTAAGGTAATAATGCCATGATGCTTTAGAATTCCATTTCGGGACTTCCTCGTGGTCCAATGGTTAAGATTTCGCCTTCCAATGCAGGGCCTATGGGTTCAGTTCCTGGTCAGGGAGCTTAGTAAGGTCCCACATGCCTCAGAAAACAAAAAACCACAATGTAAAACAGAAGCAATAGTGTAACAAATTCAATAAAAACTTTAAAAATGACCCATGGCAAAAATATCTTTAAAAAATAAAATAAAATTCTATTTCAAAGAGATTAAAGAGCCTCTTAATAAGGGTGAAAGAGGAGAGTGAAAAATCTGGCTTAAAACTCAACATTCAAAAAACTAAGATCATGGCATCCAGTCCCATCACTTCACGGCAAATAGATGGGGAAAAAGTGGAAACAGTGGCTGACTTTATTTTCTTGTGGTCCAAAATCACTGCAGATGATGACTGCAGCCATGAAATTAAAAGATGCTTGTTCCTTAGAAGAAAAGTTATGTCAAACCTAGACAGTGTATTAAAAAGTAGATATATCACTTTCCCAAAAAAAGTCCTTATAATCAAAATTATGATTTTTCCATGTACAGATGTGAAAGCTGGACCATAAAGAAGGCTGAGCGCTGAAGAATTGATGCTTCCGAACTGTGGTACAAGAGAAGACTCTTGAGAGTCCCTTGGACAGCAAAGAGATCAAACCAGTCAATCCTAAAAGAAATCAACCCTGAATGTTCATTAGACAGACTGATGCTGAAGCTGAAGCACTAATACTCTGGCCACCTGATGAGAAGAGCTGACTCACTGGAAAAGACCCTGATGCTGGGAAAGACTGAGGGCAGGAGGAGAAGGGGGCGACAGAGGATGAGATGGTTGGATGGCATCACTGACTCGATGGATATGAGTTTGAGCAAACTCCAGGAGATGGTGATGGACAGGGAAGCCTGGTGTGCTGCAGTTCATGGGGTCTCAAAGAGTCGGACACAACTTAGAGATTGAACAACAAAAACATTAAGAGATTAGAATGCAATTAGAAATTTAAGTTTCAAATAGAAATCATTCAGTCCCTCCCTTTAGCTCACTGAGTCTAGTTTAAAAGGCTTGCGTCAGTGGAAATAATCTTTTAATTCAGTTGTCCAAGTTCTGCCTAATCAGTGGCCTAGTCAGCCCGGAGATAAGGAGAGGAACCAGCCACCATGTATCTCTTGGGAATGCAGTGAGGACAAGAAAATCATTTATAGCCAATGAGTCTTGGAAGGGAGAACCACTGCGTGTCAAATCTTTAGCACATGAGGTACATATTTTAAAGGGTCATCCTCTGGCCTGTCATTTCCTCATCTAGGACAAAAGCATTAACTGCTAAACTACAAATTTATGCCAATCAGGCTCAAGTTGCTTCAAGATTTCTTTGTTATCTCTGCCTCTGAAAAAAATTTTTTTCTGTTATTTTCAAAGATACTTTAAAGTATTATTAAAGTATAGTAACACAGTTTATGTGACAAAATACTTTTAATATGTTTTAAAAGCTTGGATTCTTTCTATATTTCTTGTACAGAAGTAGAATTCTCATTTGAGCTCCTAATTATAATATCCTATTTGATCATGATGAAGTAAAACAGAAGAAATTATCTTCCTTTAAGAAATGATGCTTGCTTGAGGATGAAATGGTGGCGTAGTTTTCCTGCATATTCAGCTCCGTTCAGTTGCTCAGTCGTGTCCAACTCTTTGCGACCCCTTGAATTCCATCACGCCAGGCCTCCCTGTTCACCACCAACTCCCGGAGTTCACTCAAACTCACACCCATCGAGTTGGTGATGCCATCCAGGCATCTAATCCTCTATCGTCCCCTTTTCCTCCTGCCCCCAATCCCTCCCAGCATCAGTCTTTTCCAATGAGTCAACTCTTCGTATGAGGTGGCCACAGTACTGGAGTTTCAGTTTTAGCATCAGTCCTTCCAAAGCACCCAGGATTGATCTCCTTCAGAATGGACTGGTTGGATCTCCTTGCAGTCCAAGGGACTCTCAAGAGTCTTCTCCAACACCACAGTTCAAAAGCATCAATTCTTTTGTGCTTTCTTCACAATATTGTACATGTCCTTCTTAAAGCACCACAAACTGGGAAAAAATATTTACAATGTCCCACATATGAAATCTGTTGGATGCAGAGAAAACTGAACTTCGAGAAAAAATTATGTTAGCTGAATACATTAGTAAGCAGGAAAACTGAATAGCTGTGTTCAGCCAAAAAAATGAACAATAAAATGTATTACTAATTTTGATTAAATGTATATCTTACTACATCTGCGTTATCATGCTTTAATCCACCTAGCTGGCTAGCTATAAAATCTTATCACAGTTGTGGGTCTTGATCACCCAAAACACCAACATCACGAAAGTCTTAGGTTTGAAGATCCTAGAAACAGGTGTCAAAAGGTAAGAAAGGCAGGCTTTTCACAATTTTTAACAAGATGGCCTATATCACAGAAGCAATGAAGAGAGAAGCCAAAGGCTTCCAATCTAGAGTGACTTTAGACAAGACGCTGAACTTTTAACTTGAACTTCCTCATTATGTATGGCAGGAAGTTCATAACTGATAAACGTGTATCTCAGGGAAGTTATGAAAGTCAAATATAAAAGGAACAATTCTCAGGAAGAGTTAACAATTCTAAATCTATATACATCGGGCAATGCAACCTCAAAATACAAAAATACCTCTCCCCAAAAATAAAAATCTCAAAATTAACAAAAATAAACAGACAAATCACAACCACAGAGTAACAATTTTAACACATCTCCCTTAGAAACCAAAAGATCAAATGTCAAGAATTAGTGTGAATAGCTATATTTGAAGATAATCAACAGGCCAAATCTACCAGATACATATAGATTCCTACAAGCAGTTTGAAAATACATATTCTTTCTAAGGCACCCAAATAACATTTAACAAAAATTACTGACATATTAGGTCAAATATATTCATTAGCCATAATTCTCTGAAACTGAAAATTAAAAATAAGTAGTTTTAAAAATTCATACAATTTGGTTTTTAAAAAGCACTTCTGAATAATTCAAGAGTTAAAAAAGAAATATGTAATAAGCACAAAACACCACAAACTGGGAAAAAATATTTACAATATCCCACATATGAAACCTGTGGGATACAGAGAAAACTGAACTTCGAGAAAAAATTATGTTAGCTGAATACATTAGTAAGCAAGAAAATTGAATAGCTGTGTTCAACCAAAAAAATGAACAATAAAATTTATTACCATTTTGATTAAAACAGAAATCTCTTAAACTAGAAATAGACAAAATCTTCTTTAACTTGATCCACTACAATGACTTAGTGGAAATAATTAGAAGAAATTTCTTTAAGATAAGGAATCAGACAAGAATGCCCACTACCACCACTACTTTTACAGGTCTTACTAAGACAGAAAAATATATTAAGTATAAAGATCAAAAGGAAAAACTAAGAATGCAGTTCACAGATAATTAGATTGTCTTCATTTTAAGAAAAAACTATTAGAACAAAATAATCTACAAAAATTAATTTAACAAGAAGATCTAAAATATCTTTATGGATATAATTATAAAGTTATCTAGGAATAGAAGATATAAGCCAAACAGATGAGAAGATAAACTATGTTCACGAACAGGAAGAATCGACATCATAAAGATAGCCATTCTGCCTAATTAATCTGTGTATTCAGTGCAATTCAGTCAAAATTCCACAGACTGATACTAAAATTTGCATGGAAGAATAATATAAATTTCAAAAGTAACCTGTAATTGGAAAGAAAAACAAGTAGGAGAAGGAGAATTTTATTTTACATAGATAGGCAAGAAAGAGAAGATAACAGGACCAAAGATCTGAATGGAGGGAAAAGCAAATCTTTCACATGGAATAAATAAAATTAGATGACTATAGCTCATATTGCAAATTTTTAAAAACATTTGCTATATTAAAGTCCTAAATGTGGAGGGTAAACTTTATAAAAAAAAAATAGGAGACAATTTTTAAGACATTTGAGTAGCAAAGAATTTCTTTTAGTTGAAATACTGTTGGCACATGACATTATTTTTGCTTCAGAAATATTACATAATGATTTGATATTTGCATACATTATGAAATGATCACCATGCATTGCCTCGTAAACATCTTGATTACCAAGAGTGGGAGGAGTGATAAATTAGGAGTCTGGGATTAACATATACACACTACTACACATAAAATAGACAATCAACAAGGACCTACTATATATAGCACAGGGAATCTTACTCAATATTCTGTAGTAACCTACCGGAAAAGAATCTGAAAAAGAATGGATGTACGTATAACTGAATCACTTTGCCATCCACCTGAAACTAACACAACATTGTAAATCAACTATACACCAAATAAAATTAAAATTTTTAAAATACATTATTAAGAATTTCTTAAAGAAGGCACAAAAAATGTATGGTATAAGAAAATTATGACAAATGTGACTTCATGAAAACAAAAGTTGCTTTCTAAGAAAAGAGCCTGAAAAATTAAAAGCACAAGTCACTAGCTGGGAAAAAATATCTACAATGCATATAACTGATGAAAAATTAGTATCCAACACACAAAGAACCACTGTAAACCAGTAACAAAAAAAGAAAGGAACAAAAAAGGACAACATCTACTCTCAAAGAAAGTATTAGATTTGTGAAGTCAATATAGAAATAAATTAGAAGAAAACTACAGTGGCTACACAAGAAAAGCTATAAACTGTCATTGTTAATGTTTATTATGGTACATAATATAACTTTTCCCGTCGGTTTCTGCAGAAGAATTTTAAGTTTTTAAAAAATATATATATATTCAGTTACTTTGTTAGGGTCACTTTGGCAGATGACAGTTTCAAAACTAAATGCATGGTACCATGCTGCAGAAAGAACACCTCAGTTCTGGTTAAGGCCTAAAAAGAAATCTGGGAAGAGAGAGGAAAAGTTTAAACTATTTTGAGATGTTCTGACCGACTTTCCTCTTACTTGAACTTTGCCAAGTATGAGGTATTCAAACTCCTACCTAAATAAAATAAAGACACTGCCCTAGTGTTGCTGTAGACTTAAAATAGATGTTAAAATAAATAAACCACAGTCTTGATCTAGAATGAAGCCTTCCATAAAAAGGGGATTTGTGGACACAAGTGAGACTACCATTAGTTCATACCCTATGACAGAGCTCCCCCTACTGGTGCAGAGAAAGTACGAGGACCAGGACACTGACACAGAACCCTCTCAAGTCATCTCAGGAATGTGAACTTCAAATCCTGGGGGCAAAAGTTCTTCTCCCCTCGTTATGCAAAAAAAAAAAAAAAAACCCACTGACACAGACACACAGAAGCAGCCTACCCAAATCCCCAAACTGGTATTTTATCCAGACAGGGGTTTTCAAAGTAGGGTGGGCCATGATTTACCTTTGTGGTTGTGAAAGGTTGTTCTTGGGGTCTCTCATAAAGCACCCCCCTTCAACCCTCCCTCCAACAGCAATCTGATTCTTTACGGTGGTCAGACATACACAACCAAGACATAATCCCTCAGATGTTAACAGAATCATCAGAGGCGGGTCCCCTTAGAAAACCTTGTGCTCTCTGCCTCTGGAAATCCTGGGCAAACACGTAGAGAGGTGAGTTACTCAAGCTGCCAGCATGGATCATGGCAAGCTGAGACCTCCCATCAGACGCCCTGGTCCTGTCCCTCCGCAACTGAATGAAGGCGCTCTGCGAAGGGCCAGCGTCACATGATGGTTAAGAGCCTGCGCCTGGAAATCAGACGCATCTGGCCTCAGGTCTTGGCTCTTCTGCTGCTCACTATGTAATCACGAGCAAGTTACTTAATCGCTTTGCAATTCCGTTTCTGCTGCTCTGAAAGGGGTGGAGGTGGCTATGAAAAACCACACAGCATGACTGCAATGATTAAAATATATGAGATGCTTACAAAGGATTAAGCAGCACACCTGGTAGATATTAAGTGCCTAATCATTAATGACTATTATTACCAGTTACAACATCTATCCTCTTGGGTACAATTAATATCTATAAAAAAGAACTGTTTCTTAAAAAAAAAAAAAAAAGGTATCTCTGGAATTTCCTCAAAGCCAACACCAGTCTTAACATGAATTTTGATAGGTTTATATTATGGATCTAATGCACATTATGGTTTCCCTGGTGGCTCAGGGGTAAAGAAACTGCCTGCGATTCAGGAGACACAGCAGGAGCCTCGGGTCTGGGGGTGGGGAAGATCCTCTGGAGAAGGAAATGGCAAACCACTCTAGTGTTCTTACCTGGAAAACTCCATGGACAGAGGAACCTGGCGGGCTACAGTCCAGAGGATCACCAAGAGTAGGACACAACTGAGTGTGTGTGTGTGTGCGTATACGCAGATACGCAATATACATTAAACACAAGAATTCCAAAACAAACCAAAGTCCAGGAGAATGAAAACAGCATAGACTATGGGACTATGATTAAGAACCTTTATAGTTTTAGTTGCTCAGGCGTGTCCAGCTCTTTGTGACCCCATGGACTGTAGCCCGCCAGGCTCCTCTGTCCATGGGATTCTCGAGGCAAGAATAGTGGAGTGGGTTGCCATTCTCTTATCCAGAGGATCTTCCTGACCCAGGGATTGAACCTGGGTCACCTGCATTGCAGGCAGATTCTTTACCATCTGAGCTACAGGGAAGTCCCATAGACTTGGGAGTTCTTTCCATTTCCAACTCCAGTGTTTACTGGTCATATGACTATGAGCAAATATTAGCTACTGAAAAAACCACAATGTCTGGGTCAGACAGTTGATTAGACATGACTCAAAAAAGAATTTCAGAATTAGAAGATAAATCTAGAGAAAACACTCAAAAAGTGGCACACAGAGATTTAAAAGATAGAAACTATAAAAGGGAAATAGCTGGCTGTCCAGGGAAGAAACAGGATACTGATAGTTGCTATTAATCCTTGTGGAATGTACACTGGTACAAACCTTCTGGAGGACAATATGGCCAACATGCACATTATGTTGTTTAAATAATTATTCAAACAAAAATTGTTCCTAGGAAACATTAAAAGGAAGGCAAAATTTATATGTAGGATGTTTGTTCCCTGCAGAGTTATTTATAATAGTGAAAAACCAGACACAGCCAAAATGCCCAGCAATGGGGAAACAACAAAAAAACAATTAAGTGTGATAAATATAAAAAGGACTATGCAAACAACATGGAAAATGTGTACGCTTTTTCAGCAGAAAATAATCAGAAAGTAGAACATCTAGGCAAATTATTATCATATAGGAACTATACAGGCACATGGTCAAGAACAGAAGTTATCTGCTGGAATGAGAGGACTTAGGAGTGAGCCAATTTCTTTTGTGAGAGGGCATTGATACTGTTAGAATACTGCTGCCATAAATAATTTTTAATACAGTAAATGAGAATAGAGGCAACTGAAATATCAAACCTTTTCTAAGGTAGTAAGTGAAAGCCCATCTATTATCACAAAATTTAAACGTGCAGAAACTTCAGTTCTGTATTAGTCATGAGTTCTATGATTTTTATAAACATGTGGACAAGTAGAACTATCAGGGACAAGGGAAAATATAAGATTGACAACTCTGCTTTTATTGAATAGGGGCACTGAGGCCCATACAAGGAAAAAGAATTGTTCAACATAACACAGACAGTATCTGAGTCAGGCTTGGTTGGTCTCCTTTAAATGTTTAAAAATCATTTCTGAAGAAGCAGTCGAATGTCTGAGATTTGCTTTAAATTAATTAAGCTTGCTATTTTGGGGAGGGCATAAGGCTGAAATATGATGGGCAGTGAATTATTTTTGAAACTGGCTGTATGTCCACAGAGGTTATGACATTATTCTGAAAATTAAAATTAAAAATATTTTAATTTTCCATAGTGAAAAGTTTCAACAACTCCTAAAATAATGAATAAAGATCTCAAAATAAGTGGCAAATCTAACTTGTGACTCAAAAATTGAATTATACAACCTGAAACAGATTGTGAACAAAGTTTATTTAATGTCACTTAGCTGTGACTATTGAGGCTTTTAAGTGGGTTTTTCCCTCATGGCTAAAATAAAAGATGCATGTTTCTCATTAGACACGATAACACTGTCCAAGCTCAGAAACTGAACAAACAACCCACTGAATTAATGAGCACTTAAAATATGACAATTACATTTGGAACAAAATGAATTCTTTAAATTTAAAAAAGGCAGATTTTCCATAACACGTGCACGCACAACACACATTAACGAGTCAGCCAAGTTATATTACACAGGGATTATAATCATCTTCCTAATTAAAGCCCTTAACACAAGGAGACGATATAGCATTTAGAGTTAATGAAAAGAACCAGGCGTCAGCAGGTCATTACTGCAAAACAAACAAACCTAACAAATTACATAGGCTGGCTACTTAAAAGAGCAAAAGAAAAACTAAATTGAGTAAGTGGCATTCACTTGACAATTTATGGAACACCAAATCTTTCATCCAGGGGATGAATATACCCTAAGAACACTTTTGTAGTAAGAATTGAGACTAGCAGGGAGTGAAAATGTTTTTATAAACTCTTTGTGAAGTTGCTGTGTTCGACTCTTTGCAACCACATGGACTGTAGCCTACCAGGCTCCTCTGTCCATAGAATTTTCCGGGCAAGGATACTGGAGTGGGTTGCCATTTCCTTCTCCAGGGCATCTTCCCGACCTAGGGATTGAACCCGGGTCTTCCGTATTGCAGACAGTTTACCATCTGAGCCACCAGGGAAGCCCATAAACTCTTTGTAAATATCCATTTTTAAGGCCATAAACAACAGTCCAAGGACTAAGAAGAAGGAAAAAAAACAAAGATTCTTAAGTCAATGCAGAATTCAAAGTCCTATTAATAATTTGATATGATATGATATCAGCAGTATTTTTGGTGGTATTTTTTTCCTCTGAGAATAACTCTAGAAAATAACTTGGAAAATAAATACAGTTGAAAGTACCTATTTATAATCCCTTTACCTACTTTTAATATTTGGTTGATTTTTCTCTAGCCTTTTGTTTTTTTTTCCAGTCTTTTTTTTTTATGCACATATTAACATGTTAATTTATCTTTTTACTTTTATAAAGCTGGAATATTAATTTGCCTAGATCTTGCATTATTTTCTTGGGCCAAATTCCTAGAAATGGAATTTACTGAGTCAAAGGTTTGCACTTTTTAAACTCTTGATACGCACTACATTCCAGAAAAGTCAGAGCAATTTACACATCCATCGCCAGTGTGACTACTCTTTCACCATCTGTATAATTCTGACCCAAAGTCACACACAGGTGATGAGCCTGGGCCCCAAACTAGAAAAAAGAAAACAAGAAAACCTTTTCCCTTCAGAAACAAAGGGCTGATTATAAATACACAGACCTGGAAGGTGAAAATTCCAGGGGGTTGCCTGAGAACCAAAGCCCTGGAACAGTCTGTTCCAGCTGCAATAAACCAGCTGCGGTTCACCTGAACTCACGGCCTTTTGGACTCTGCTGGCATATCTCTACCCACCCTACTCAGTGCCAACCTCCCCGCCTTTTCCCCTCCAGGAATTTGTCAGTAATCCCCAGCCTAAATTAAATACTCTTTCACTCTGCTTTGCCAACACCCTCAGATTACCTCTGCTTTAAAGCCCATTTTATACGCTGAAGTTTAATTAAATGGTCTGTCTCCCAGACTAGACAACAGCTTCTTTCAGGCCACGGACTGTTTCTTCATTCTCTGCTGTACCCTCAGCATCTAGCGAAGTACCTGGGATACAGCAGCAGCACTGAAGACAAGTTTACTGAATGAATCAGTCAGTCACAAAGCAGCAGGTCTAAAGCACTGGTCAGAGAACTTTTTCTGTCTGTAAAGGACCAGACAGCAAACACTGCAGGCTTTGGGGGCCACGGGGTCCCATTCACAACTGCTCAGCTCTGGCTCTGTAGTGCCGAAGCGGTCATGGATAATAAGCAAAGGGACGGACATGGTTGTATTCCAAGAAAACTTAACTGCCGAAGCCAGGTGGCAGGCCAGATTTGGCCTGTGGACCATAGTTTGCCAAATAATCCCTGATTTAGAAGTTTAAAACTCAAAAGTTTTAAAAGATGAAGTACAAAATTAAAAAAAAAAAAACAATGATGAAAAGACCATAGATATTTAATGCTTTAAACTTACACAGAGTTTAGGCTACACTGTATGTTTAGAACTCAACTCAGTTATTATTATTACCACTTTGTACTCCCAAATTCCTATCCTCTGTGACTTGGTCTGTGATGCAGAGAGAAAGAAAAGAAAAGAACTCAAAGGAGAGGGGAGGCCCCCTTCGATGAGAACTGAGCACAGGTATAAGGCCTCAGTCACAGGCCGAAGAAAAAGGACCAGCAGCATTAGAGACGTGTTTGAACCAGAAGTGACTGATAGGACTCTTCAGTTTGTACACTCCCATCCTTAAGATACTGAGAATTCATCAACCTGATTTAGACGCACAGACTGAGATCATGAAAACAGACTGAAGATCATCCGTACGTAAATAGCTCTGAGTTTCACTACGCTCTGAACTACGCATCTCAACGATGTTTGCTCCACTCCAGAGGTAAGATGTATAAGAACAACATACAAGGGAGAAGGGGGAGAAGCAGAAGAAGAGATACAAATGACCAAGAACTACACCAACGTATGCTCCAAAGCACTAGTCAATAGGGAAATGTAAATTAAAACCACTGTGAAATACCACAGCACACCGGCTAGATGGTCTACATTGACAAAGACCACCCATACCAATTGCTGGACCAGACGCGGAACCACTGGAACTATTGATTTGGGCCACATGAACAGTCACCTAATCACTTAAATCAACTATGAACACTATAAATTAAATATAAGATGAACAATCACTTTGGGAGGAAAAAAGAAAAAACAATGTATGTGCTTGCCTCTGCAGATCACAGAAAAGAAGAAAAAAAAAAAAAAATGATGACCTTCAACAAGAGAATGGCCGTTCGGGTCCGAAAGTCAATCCTCGCCGCTGCTGTTTCCCTGCCTCTGACTGCAGAGGCCAGCTTCCTCCCTCCTCGAACCCTCCACGGCTGCCCCAAGGCTCCAGCGCTCTCTGGCTCCTTTAGACTGCGGCCACAGAGCGGAGCCTCAGGACTGAGCCCGTGACGGCCGCGAGAACCGGCTCTCTCTGGAATGCACCAGGTCTGCCCGTGAAGCCAGGCTGTTCCATCAGAGCCTTACTTTTCATCGTGCCCTCCTCTTCCTCGTCCTCCGTGTTGATCACCATGGTGCCCAGCTGGGACGGCAACGTGTCACCGTGCTCGATCATCGTATTGGCCCCGTCACTCATGCTGCTGGCTACTCGGACGGTGCCCATCTCATCCCCTGCTGCTCGGACCATCGTGCCAGAATCTAGCTCATCCTCCTCCTGGAAAAGGAGGAAATCTCAAATGAGGGCTAATTTGATTAAAAAGATCGAGTTTTCTGCAGTACTCATATTCATCTTGCTGCAAATCTCTCTGGATTTGAGCCTTACTCATAGAACTAAGAACACTCTTTTAATTCAAGGGTAGCTGGTCCCATGTTTGTGTTCAGTCGTGTCCGACTCTTTGTGACCCTGTGGACTGTAGGCCACCAGGCTCCTCTGTCCATGGGATTCTCCAGGCAAGAATACTGGAGTTGGCTGCCATTTCCTTCTCCAGGGGATCTTCCCAACCCAGGGATCGAACCCAAGTCTCCCGCATTGCAGGCAGACGCTTTAACCTCTGAGCCACTAGGGAAGTGTATCGGTGTACAGTATTAAATATGTCATTGTTTAGTCGCTAAGCTGTGTCTGACTCTTGCAATCCCATGGACTGTAGCCCGCCAGGCTCCTCTGTCCGTGGGATTTCCTGGGCAAGAATACTGGAGTGGGTTGCCTTCTCCAGAGGATCTTCCTGACCACGGGATCAAACCCACGTCTCCTGCACTGGCAGGTGGATTCTTTAGCACTGAGTCACCATTATATATGTTGCAGGTGCACAGTGTATTGATTCACAGTTTCTAAAAGCTATACTCCATGAGAACACTCCTAGTCAACCAAAGAAGAGCAGTCCACGCAGTCGCAAAGAGTCGGACACAACTGAGCGACTGAACTGAACTCACATTCGCTTTATACATTTACCCATATGAGAGCCGCACATCTAACCTGCATGTTTTTTAACACTGCTCTAAGGAGCTAAGGTACACAGCTTTGGAATCTGAAGGCTGTAAGAGAGTTTATCAGTGTAAAGTCTACATAGCTAGTATGGATACTAGAAGCCCCAAAAAGCACAGAAAACCCCAGTCTCAGACCTGCATGTTCTCTTTCCTGCATAAGAAGTTAAACAAAAGAAAAAATATGAAGGCAAAAGAATAAAGTATGGAAGTGTCTCAGGAAGCACTGGGAGAAGAACAAACATCCATCCAGCAAGCCCTGGTCCATGACAGGACACGGTGGGGCGAGGAGTGTCTGCAGCTCCAGGCGGACCCCACAGCTGACTCGTCTTACCTGGCTGACAATCACAAAATGACAAGCATTGATGCCCAAGGCCCGCCGCAATGCCTGCACTCACAGAGTTTTCTTCCTCATCCTGGTCCACCTCCCGCTGCTGGGCCTCCTGGCGTTTCAGCTTCACGTCCATGGCTTCATTAATCAAGTCCCGCAGTATGGACACTCCTTTGGCACTCTTGACAAACGGGTGCTTCAACAAGAAAGTTGAAGATGGTTTATGTGGCACTGATGCCGAAATACTAGCCAGCACAGAGGAGGCCCTCTATAGTCTTTGCTGAATCAACAGTGCATCTAATCATTCTCCTTATGCTTTAGACAACAGCCAACCCTAACTCACACTCTCACCTGACGCGAAGAACTGACTCATTTGAAAAGACCCTGATGCTCGGCAAGATCGGAGGCAGGAGAAGGGGACAACAGAGGATGAGATGGCTGGATGGCATCACCAACTCGATGGACAGAGTCTGAGCAGGCTCCGGGAGTTGGTGATGAACAGGGAAGCCTGGCGTGCTGCAGTCCACGCAGTCGCAAAGAGTCGGACACGACTGAGCAACTGAACTGAACTCACACTCGCTTTACAACTCTGAGCAGGCACGTTCAGTTTTGCCCAGGTTTTTTGGCTTGGCTGGAATGTTTCCTCCGTTTCTAGCAACTCTAGAGAGTGTCAACAGGCTGGCATCGCCCCCCTAGAGGAAGCTCTGTAAATGTGTAGGGAGCTTACGGTTAAGATGTTTAGGGAACACAAGCTACACGGGACACAGGATAGGAAGCAGGGACACAAGCAATCTCGTTCAAACACAGAGTCGTCCCGCGCAGAAACACACCGCGCATCCCGCCCAGATCCCTCACGCCCCCTGAACGTCAGAGTACCGCGCAGATCCCTCACGCCCCCTGAACGTCAGAGTACAGACACACCGCGATACGTGTACACGACACAGTTCTTCAACAGATAAGCACAGTCTGGTTAATTTGGGAGATGATTTGGGAGAGGGGGACATAAGTGGGAATAAAGACACTTTTAGAAATCACTGAACAGGTTACTCATCCTGCTTATTCTTTCTATTCATATGTCCTATAGCATTTCCAACTGTGTATCTGGGTAAAAAGGATTTGGTGGCTTCCCAAGTGGCTCAGTGGTAAAGAATCTGCTTGCCGGTGAAGAAAATTCAGATTTGGGTTCGATCCCTGGGTTGGGAAGATCCCTTGGAGAAGGAAATGGCATCTCACTCCAGTTTTCTTGCCTGTAAAATCCCATGGACAGAGAAGCCTATCGGACTACAGTCCATGAGGTCACAAAGAGTTGGACACAACTGAATGACTGAGCATACATGCATAGGCAAAAAGATTTTCGTGCCAAAAGGTAGTTACTGCAGAAATACTAAAACTGGTCACAAATACATAACAGATGTAAGCCCAAGTATTATGCATCTGCAAAGGCACTTGAAACACAGGGATATTGTTGACTTTCCTCAAAAGAAAAAAGGACTTAAAATTTTGGGGATTATTGTTTTTTTTTTTTCCTGTACCATGTGGCTTG
The DNA here is from genome assembly GCA_006410675.1 of Oreotragus oreotragus. NCBI lineage: Eukaryota > Metazoa > Chordata > Mammalia > Artiodactyla > Bovidae > Oreotragus > Oreotragus oreotragus. Next base: position 346,758 of record SJYX01023041.1, on the reverse strand, counting down.
TGGGATCTTAGTTCTCCAACCAGGGACTAAACCCAGGCCCTTGGCAGTGAAAGAGCAGAGTCCTAACCACTGAACCACTAGGGAAGTCCTATTTTTTAAGTTTTTTTTTTACTGAAGTATATAGTTAATTTACAATGTTGCACCAATCTCTGATGTACAGCAAAGTGACTAAGTTATACACATACATTCTTTTTGTATATTCTTTTCCATTATGGTTTAGCACAGAATACTGAATATAGTTCCCTGTGCTATACAGTAGGACCTTGATGATCATCCATCCTAGGCTTAAAGTTTTTAACATTAATACCATCTTACAATTTTGCTGTTTGCCTGTGTAACACAATAAAAAAATTTATGCTGTGAAAGTTACACAGGAAAATTCCTTTCTGGAAGGGTGGGGGTTGCTGTTGTTTTCCAAACTTGTTCTAGGACTGTCCCCAGTGTTTATCTGCAATCCATCCTCTGCTCCCCACCACCCATCAGAAGATATGGGCTCTAAGGTCTTTGCAAGAACTCTAGAAGTGGACAGGATGCCTCAACGTGTGGTGGGACTGAAATATGGGAGATATCTTTTCTATAAAACTGTATCAGTACCTCATCCAGGCAGGAAAAGAATTTGCCACTACTCAGAAAAAGGACCCAGCTCATCTGCAAGAGTAACTAGTTCCTGGTTCTCTCCACTGGGCAAGTCCATAAATTCATTTCCCTCCCCTTATACAAATCAGGCTGCTCTGTTATTACTTAACATTAGACTTGTTAGTATCCACCCACTCAAGTTCCGGTGTTTCTTGAATGGAAAGGTTTCTGTTCTTCTTACTGCTCTTAAATTTAAACTCATTCATGATGTTAGGTACAGGTGTCTGATTACTTCATTATGTCTCTAAGTTGAAAAGCTGGACATTTCTATGACACATATGTTACTTTATTATAATAATCATCCTTATATTTCTCCATCGTATCACAGATATTACACTGATTCTTTTTAAATTATGGGCATAAGTGGATTTTAGTATCTATGAGGTTCATTCCAAAAAGATAGTATTAAAAAATTTGTATTGATAAGGGAGCAATGGATCTGACACGACTAGAAAACACTGGCCTAGCTCAATAATAGATAATGTCAAATTCATAATATATTATCTTTAATACGTGAAAATGTTATTCTAAGTCACACATATTGTATCACTTAATCTTCACAACCAACTTATGGGGCAGGTACTTGATCTCTACTGTACAGATAAGAAAACTAAACAGAGAGGTTATGTTACTTGCCCAAGGTCACAGAGCTAGCAAACAGGAAGCCAGGATTCAAACCTGAGCAGTCAGGCTCCAGAATCCAAGCTCCTAAGTATTAAGCAAGAAGGTGTGAAAGTGTTAGTCACTCAGTTGTGTCTGACTTCTTGCGACCCCATAGACTGTAGCCCAGCAGGCTCCTCTGTCCATGGAATTTTCCAGGCAAGAATAATGGAGTAGGTTGCCATTCCCTTCTTCAGGGGATCTTCTCGACCCAGGAATTAAACCCAGGTCTCCCACACTGCAGGCAGATTCTTTACTGTCTGAGCCGACTAAGCATACTGCCTGCCAAATTCCACCCATTCTTCAAGGCCCAACGTCAAAGTTACCTCCTCCAGGAAAGCAGTCCTACATCACCAGTTCAAAATGGTGGACCTACCATGGATCCCAGTTCTTTGCCAGAACTGGGTATGGCACTCCTGCTTTGGAATCAAAAAGACTTATCTCCTAAGCCTGGCTTTGCTGTTTACCAACCAAGTGGCTCTAAATGAGCTAACCTCTCCAGATCTCTTCTCATCTGTAGAAGTAAAATAACACTTCTCTCCCATAAGGCGTATGTGCTGATTACATGGCACACCATGTGAAGTATCTAGCACACAGCAGGTGCTCAATAAAGGCCAATTCCTGTTCTCTAATCCCATACAGCCCTGTACTTTCTTGCATGATTGCCCTGTTCAGTGATTTAACATTCCTTTCTATGTCTCTTCTAAGCAGTTACATTCAAACCTCACAGGAGGCAAGGAACATCTTACAGCTCTTCACCATCTCCACGTGGGTGGGTCAACAGCATCTTGGATGGATAACCTGTGAATGAAACAGAGAGAGAGGCAGTATCCCAGGGTGAGTCATACCTGGAGGAGTTGAGTGGCTGTGGCTCTCTGCTCAGGGCTCTTGACAAGACACTGCTTCACAAAATCCATGAAGCTATCTGACCATAGTTCCGGCTTTCGGAAGGTAGGGGGTGGGTTGGTAGGAATCATGAAGATGGCCTGGTTGGAAAGAAAAAAAAAAAAATGATTTGGAAAAGTAAAAGTGATACTCCAATAAAAATATGACTAGGCATAATTTTGAAGTTTGATAAAATGATGTTTCTCTTTTCCTCTATAAGCCCATCCTAATTGCAACGAAAATCTAAGTATCTCAAAGTAGGAAGTATGACCATTAGAGCAGGAGTCCCCAAGAACCAGGCTGCACAGCAGGAGGTGAGCAGTGGGCAGATGAATGAGGCTTCATCTGAATTTATAGCCACTCCCCATCACTCACGTTACCACCTGAGCACCACATCTTGTCAGAACAGCAGCAACATAATAAAAGTAATGTGCTTTAATCATCCTGAAACCCACACCCACCCCAACCAGAGTGTGGAAAAGTTACCTTCCATGAAACCGGTCCCTGGTGCCAAAAACGTTGGGAACTGCTGCATTAGAGAATCTGATGGAGCTCTCCTGCTCCCTCCTCCTCTTTTCTCCCTCCCCCTCTGGCATATGTATTCTTGTCCTCTAAACAATAAACAGTCCATCCTAAAGGAAATCAGTCCTGAACATTCACTGGAAGGACTGATGCTGAAGCTCCAACACTCTGGCCACCTGATGCACAGAATTTGACTCACTGGAAAAGATCCTGATGCTGGGAAAGATTGGAGGTGGGAGGAGAAGGGGACCACAGAGGATGAGATGGTTGGATGGCAACACCAACTCGATGGGACATGAGTCTGAGCAAGCTCCAGGAGTTGGTGGTGGACAGGGAAGGCTGGCGTGCTATAGACCCCATCCCAAGAGTCGGACAGGACTGAGTGACCAAAATGAACTGAAACAATATCCGGCGAGCTTTGTTTGTTTTTTGCTGACCATGTTGCCTTTCAAAGTGAAAAGACGAGCTCTAAGAACATCAATATCCTGAACATGACCTCAGCCATCAAATGTCCCTCCTTCCTCAAAGTTACCCCCACCACTGGATGCAAGTGGTGACTGCGAGGAGGTCATAAAACCAGAAGTCCCCCCCAAATCACAAGGGATTCATCAAACTCCAAGCCACGCCAACTCTACCTACATACTTGAAAACTGAAAACTGGCCCACTACATTGCATTGAAATTCTACGATTTCAAAAAAGAAAACTATAGGAGATATTGCAAGTTCCATTCCAGACTGCTGCAGTAAAGTACAGGAAAACGCTTAATGTAGAAACACTGCAGGAGTGTCAGTGGAGACACCTGTGGGCTCTTCACACTCCAGAAAAGGTCAGGGAGCACAGAGCCTCAAGAAATCACACATGTAAATCCCTACCCAGGCCAGGCAGGAAGACGACAACAAATGAATCAGGCTGGGTGTCAGTGATATCAGTCGAAAATACTCTGCTTTCCTCTTAAGGCTAGTGTAAGAAAAACAGAGAAAACATGGCAAAACATTATGACTGGCATGGGCGAACAGGGAACTGTGGAGGGCATGTAAAGCCCATGCCCTGTATAAAGGAGAGGACTGTTTCACAGCTCCAATTAATGTTGCTATGTTAAAATGTGAGCACTCGGGGACTTTCCTGGTGGTCCAGTGATTTAGACTCTGCTTCCAGTGCAGAGGGTGTGGGTTCAACCCCTTGTTAGGGAACATGCTGTGGAACACGGTCAAAAATTTAAAAATAAATAAAAAAGATTTTTTTTAAATATGTGAGTGCTTGAATTACTAAAAACATACACTGCACAAGTCAAACCAATCAAGTCCTGCCAGAGGGATATCAATACACAGCCTCTAGAATGAACAGGGGTGGATTACATTTGACTTAATTAGTGATTACAACTAGTGGAAGTATATCATCTGAAGTCTAGACTGACACTTATCAATTATTTACAATTAATTCATTTACTGTTTGGTACCTAACCAAGAAACTCATTTAACTCAGTTTCTCATTATCACCAGTAACTGACCATCCCACTGGTTTTCTGTCCATTTCCTTACCCTCATTGGATGGATATCAGCATATGGAGGCTTTCCTTCAGCCATTTCTATGGCTGTTATTCCCAACGACCAGATGTCTGCTACACAGTTGTACCCAATTTCCTGGATCACTTCTGGAGCCATCCAAAAAGGTGTTCCTATCACTGTATTTCGCTTGGCCATGGTATCCTGAAACAGAAAGGAGAGAGATCAACATTGACCATTGAAACTGTTGAGACAGAGTCCCTTCTAACAATAGTAATCGTCATGGGCTTGAAATACATACACAAACCATACTCAAACACGATCAAGTAAATAAGTCACAAAACAAATTCAGATGACACTGAAACATAAAAGATTCTCAATCAATTATTAAAACACAAAAAATAACTATCAACCAGTTAATGAAACACCAAAATGAGACTGACAGAAATTAAAAAGATTACTGATAACTCACACGGATAATAGCATAGGAAAAAATCAGGTATCAAAATAGAATGATAAAGGAACACAAGTTGGTACAATGCTTTAGTAGACAATTCAGCAATACTTATTAACTTTAAATGTCCGTATCCTTGGATTGAAATCTATTTCTAGAAATGTACCCTATGTGTAAGTATCCCAAGATAGATGCACAAGTATTGTAAAAGTAATAATAATAGACGGGCTGGAAATGGGGGATCTGTCTATTCATTTGTAAAACTATACAATTGAATTCCTAACTTATACTTTCAGCAAAATGAGTTCAAATAGGTTAAAATTTTAAACGTAAAGAACAAAATCCAAAAAGCACTCAAGGAAAGTACAGATGAATAGGTATATAAGGTTGGAGCAGAAAAGGATTTTTAAAACATGACATCATGAAGATGGGAGTATTTTTCAAATTGATTTATGATTCAACACAAACTCAACACAATTCAATTCAATCCCAACCAAAATCTAAATGAAATCCCACTGTTTATTCTTGTTTTTATTGCTTGTGCATTTAGTATCATATCCAAAAAATCACTGCCAAGACCAATGTCAGGAGCTTTTCCCCTATGTTTTCTTCTAGGAGTTTTCGGGTTTCAGACCTTACATTTATTTTAATCCATTTTGAGTTAATTTTTGTGAATGGTGTAAGAAGCAGGTCTAGTTTTACTCTTCTGCATGTGAGTATCAGGTTTTCCCAAGAACATTTATTAGAGACCATCTTTTCCTTGTGGAGCACTCTTAGCTCCCTTGTCAAATATTAACTGACTGTATAAGCATACTTCCTGATTCCATTCCATTGGTCTATGTGTGTATTTTTATGCCAATACTATACTGTGTTGATCACTTCAGCTTTGTAACATAGTTTGAAATCAGGAAGTATGAAGCCTCCAGCTTTGTTCTTCTTTCTCAGGACTGGTTTGGATATACAGGCCTTTTCTAGTTCCATATGAATTTCAAGACTGTTATTTTCTATTTCTGTGAAAACCATCAATTACTAAAAACAACTGATACTTTAAATTTATATCTTTTACACAACACCAGAAGAATTTTTCTTTTCACTTTGGTTTCCTTATTACCATTGTAATTTAGACAATACTGTTTGGTATTGTTTACTTATGTGTTAACAACAAAATCTTTTCAAGGACCCACAAATCACGATATGGAATAAGTTCCTGAGGTTGTTTTTTTTTTTTTTAATAACATCAAAATAATGTTTTAATTGTTTTTCATTTAAAGTTTTTAAAAATAAAAAACCTACATGATACAGCTCTAAACAAACTATATATGGATGTAGCTTTCTACTACCCAAGAAACCTGATATATGACATTGCTGCAAATTTTTGTATACATCTGTCTAGAACTCTGTTTTCTACACATATTTCACACATCTCATGTATTTTACAAAATCAGATAATTTTAGACTTCCTGTTTTGAAAGCATGGTGTTTTTCATTGCCATGCACTTCTGAGATATGGATGTAGCTTTCTACTACCCAAGAAACCTGATATATGACATTGCTGCAAATTTTTGTATACATCTGTCTAGAACTCTGTTTTCTACACATATTTCACACATCTCATGTATTTTACAAAATCAGATAATTTTAGACTTCCTGTTTTGAAAGCATGGTGTTTTTCATTGCCATGCACTTCTGAGGTAGGAGGAAAATCAAGAGCCTGTGTTTTGGAACCAAATGAAGAGAATGCTTTCAGTAAAGCAGCTGCCAACTGCTACCTGGAGGCTGAATGAGATGACGTTATGTCTTACTCAAGGAAAGCCAATTAGATTTAATTTTTATTCCTTTTGTAAATATGATGACGTAGAACAAAAGAATTTAAACGTCTACTCTATCATTTCTTGTTTTAGCTTTTATTTGTTTCAAGCTTAACAGAGTTAAACTATGGGACCTGAGCCCCAGGAAAGGATCTAAAATAACCTACCAGCTCATTTGTAACCTATTGGCACATTCTTTAATTTTTTAAAACACAATTATATCAAATATTATATTTTTAAATAAATAAAAAGAACAGTTCTCAAGAAAGACCTGAAAGTTACCAAGACAAGTAACAGTTTCACTTACTGTAAGTTGACCTGCTACCCCAAAATCTGCAAGTTTTGCATGACCTTCTGTATTGAGCAAAATATTTCCTGCTTTGATATCTCGGTGTATTTTTCTCATAAAATGAAGATATTCCAGTCCCTTAAGGGTTGACTGTAATATTGTAGCTATTTCATCTTCTGTTAACTGTAAATATGAGAAATTAAAATACTATTAGTTTACATCAGCACATTTGAAAAAGGAGAAAAAATCTGGATCCAAACTCCTCTCCTAGAATATAAATAAGATCTCATTCAATGTGTAAAATAGCATTTGACAGCTTATAGTACCATTGCTATGCTGACCACTCCCAAAGTTATATTTCCAAGCCAGATCTCTCCCCCAAAATCAGATTTATGTATCTTCCCACACCACAGCTCCAGCTGAATACCTAACAAGCATCATAAGCATAACATGGCAAAATCAAATTCTTTATTTTTACCACCACCCTACCCCTTTCCATACCACCCACCTACTCTATTCTTCCCATGGTCTTTCTCTCTCAGTAAAAGGCAATTTAATTCTTCTAGCTGCTCTGGTCAAAAATCTTGAAGTCATCCTTGACTCTTCTCTGTCTTCAAACTATATGCAATTATATCCTCTGGGTTCACCCTGATTCAAGCCACCATCATGTGTCACCTGAATGATTGTAATAACCTCCTAACTTGTCTCACTGCTTCTGCCCTTAACCTTATATAATGTATACTCCACACAGCAGCCATAACGAACCTTTTAAAATGTAAGCCAGGGACTTCCCTGGTGGTTCAGGCCATAAGACTCTGCTCTCCCAACACAGGGAGCCTGGGTTTGACCCCTGGTCAGGGAACTAGATCGCACATGTTGCAACTAAGATTCTGCTAAGTATCTGCTCCAAATCCTCATGGCTTCCTAAGTCACTCAGAATGAGACCCAGTTCTCACTAAGGCCTCACCTTATCCGGCTCCCGGCTACCCTCATCTTCTACCACTTTCTACCTCTTCATCCTGTTTCAGCCACGTAGGCTTCCCTGCAGTTCCTCAAACGCTCTAAACACACTCCCACTTCAGGGCCCTTTTATCTGTTCTCTCTGCTTGCAGTGCCCTTTAACCAGATTTCTGGATGAGATGGTTCCTTACGTCACCGTCTCTGCTCAAACATCACCACATTAGGAACAGAGAGGCTTTTGCTAGCTCCCTCCACTCCTAGATCATTCTCTATCCCTTTATCCTACTTATAGCTTAATGCAACATTATCACCATCTCACATACTATACATAATCCATATACTTATTCATGTGACATCTTCCCTATTACACACGTGAAGTCCATTTTAAAATGCCTTTGATTAGGTTACTACTGAATTCCAGCACCAAGAAAGCCTCCTGGCACATAGCAGGTCCTGAAAAAAATATCTGTTAAATGATGATGAATAAATGTAAGCAAAAATAAATGCAGGAGACTGACACAGAATACCTGATCAGTCCAATGCTAACGCTGTGCTGATCCCAGCCCAGTTCTAAACAAACTCAATCAACAGACTCTGAAGTCCCCCTCATGACAAACAAGTCACATTTAGAAGAGAATAAGCAGGGGTAAAAAAATACCCCTGATTTGGGTTTAGAAAGATCTAGTCTTTAGCCTTGGCTCTACTTCCTCGTTATGACTTAAGCAAGTTATCTAGTAATGTCTCTGAATCTCAGTTTCTCAATCTAGAAAAACAGGCAAATCACCTTCTTTCAAGAGTGTCACAAAAATCAAACGATACATTAAGGCATGGAAGAATCCATGGGGTTTAATAACTAGAAAATGCACTTCTACAAGAGCAGGGACATTGTTCTACTGACTGCTGGATCCCGAAGGCCTAGATCAGTGTTCTAGAAATACTTACTAAATGAATAAACAAAGAGTTTACGCAACTGAACCGCAACTAGAAACCATGACTCCTAGCTTTTCTCCCAGCCACCACAGTAACAGCAAACTATCTTTCACAGAGAGGAATCTGATGAGGAGGATTTAGTGGAAATTAACCTGTGAACACCTGGGTAGGAGAAAACCCAACCAACTTTAAACACTCAGAACTCACTGCTGGGCTTTCCTGGTGGGCTCAGTGGTGGAGAATCTGCCCATCAATGCAGGAGACACAGGATCAATCCCTGATCCAGGAAGATCCCACATGCCATGGGGCAACCAAGTCCACGCTCCACAACTACTGAGCACGAGAGCCGAAACTACCAAAATGCGCCTTAGGGCCCGTGCTCCGCAACAAGGAAAGCCACGACAACGAGACGCTCGTGCGCCGCAACGAGAAAGTAGCCCCCACTTGCCACGACTGGAGAAAAGCCGGCAGCGCCAAAAAATAAGAAAGAACTCATGACCTGGCTGAGATTTGATAGTCATCTTTCCCCCAGTAAGAAACAAGTAAAGCACTTCACTGGCCTAGGTTGGTTGGTATCAAACTGCCACATTTAGTAGACATCAAAAAGCAGAGAGGGGAAAGAACCACGGAAAGGAGGAGACGCAACAGCCATTTGTCCAGATACATTAGTAGGAGAGTGTACATGAATGCAGAGCAGAGAAAAGAAGATAGTGTGCGAGACCAGCACAACTGCACGATTCCAGAAGGGTAAACTTACCGTTTTATTTCGTAATCGAATGATATCAGATACAGAACCAGCCCCGCAGTACTCCATCACGATCCACAAGTCTGTGTTCTTAAAGTAACTGCCATAATATTTGACGACATGAGGGCTAGGGAGAGAGACAATACTAATTAGTGGAACAACCTTCAAACATCCCTATGAACTCGTGCTGTAAAATACATGCAAATCCATTTCTCAGCTCAAAGGATCAATTATTCATATTTAAGGTTAAAATGGGCACCCTCTTGGTGAGAAATTAAAATAGTATTGATTTCTGGAGCGCAATAAATAACACCAGTGCAAAAACTGTGTAGGTCCCTTAACCCAGCATTTCTAAGTCTGCAACTCACCCTAAGAAAAGAGTCACAGAGTTCAAAAAGAAAGAGTTACCATAGTCACAGAACTGCTTAAAAAGTGAAACTTTAGGTACATCTCAATGTCTGACATTAGGGAGTGAGTTTAAGAAATAATGACATATCTGTATAAAGGAATAACCACGAATCCATGGAAAATGTAATAGAAGAATACTTGATGAGAAGTTTCTGCTTACCAAAAACCAAACAAAAAATGCAGGTTACGTAACAGAGAGCACAGTAAAACTCCAAAAAGACATATAGAAGGACATGTATACCAAGGAGTATTTAACAATGATTATCTCTCCAAAGGGAAATGTGGTTTTCCTTTCTTATTTGCATTTTCCCAAGAAGTCACATCAGAGAAGGCAATGGCACCCCACTCCAGTACTCCTGCCTGGAAAATCACATGGACAGAGGAGCCTGGTGGGCTGCAGTCCATGGGAAGCTCTTACAAAGCCTATCAAAAGTGGCAAAGTCCAACTTGCCCACTGGAAAGAGCTGCCATCATATATCTTATGCACAAAAGAAACTGCTACCAAAAAGAAAAGAAAAGAAAAGAAAACAAAACAACTGCTACCTTACTCTGGTCCCTCCAAATGAGAAAAAGGAGGGTTTTAGCCAGCTGAGTGTAACCACAAAAGTATCATGAAAAAAAGAAAAGGGGACTTTCTTGGTGGTCCAGTGGTTAAGACTGTGTCTTCCAATGCAGGGGATGCAGGTTTGATCCCTAGTCGGGGAACTAAGATCCATGGGGAACGTGTCTCATGGCCAAAGCATCAAAACATAAAAGAGAAGCAGTGTTGTAACAAATTCAATAAAGATTTTATAAACATGGTCTAGGGCTTCCCTGGTGGCTCAGATGGTAAAGAATCTGGCTGGACTACGTCAGACCTGGGTTCGATTGCTGGATCAGGAAGATGCCCTGGAGAAGGAAATGGAAACCCACTCCAGTATCCTCGCCTGGAGAATTCCTTGGACAGAGAAACCTGGCGGGCTACAGTCCACGGGGTTGCAAAGAGTCAGACACAACTGAGCAACTAACACTTCAAAAACATAGTCTATATAAAAAAATCTTTAACAAATTTATTTCTGAAAAGGAAAAAAAGAAATGTGGGGAGAAGAGAAGTGGTTCATTCACAAGTCTACAAGACTTAAGGGCTCCTGGGAAAAATGCCTACCTGCTGCTGCTAAGTCGCTTCAGTCATGCCTGACTCTGTGTGATCCCGTGGACGGCAGCCTACCAGGCTCCTCTGTGCTTGGGATTCTCCAGGCAAGAACACTGGAGTGGGGTGCCATTTCCTTCTCCAATGCATGAAAGTGAAAAGTGAAAGTCGCTCAGTCGTGTCTGACTCTTCGCGACTCCATGGACTGCAGCCTACCAGGCTCCTCCGTCCATGGGATTTTCCAAGCAGGAGTACTGTACTGGAGTGGGGTGCTATTGCCTTCTCCAAAAAAAAATGCCTAGCAGGTAGCCCCAACTATCTTAAGCTTTACCAACAGGAGAGACTGAGTTATCTGCTGACTCAAAGAGCTTCAGAAGGATGAAGACATCCTTGGGCTGTAGGACTTTCTCATTCTCAACTCCCAAGAGCTGCCCCAGGCCCCTCAGTTTGTCTCCCCTGCAGTGACCCCACCATGTTGTCATGGAAATTCGGGGCAAACCACGTGCACTTCTGCGGTCACCTGCTGGCCCGACTTCCTGCTTGCAGCATTTGACAAATCTTAGTTCCTCAAAAATAAAACACTTAACTACTCTCGGTTGGAATAGTTTCTTAAACTTGTGAAGGAAGGGACAGAACAGTAATATATAAACAAGTGTTCTCTTTTTATAGGACCGTTTGCTGTTCTAAGGTTTCTGGAAGTAAAAGCATTTGAACTCTCTCTTCTGAGCTGTCTGCAGAAATGTTTTCTCAGAAGGAAGTAAGAGAGATCATTATCAAAAAAAAAAAAGGCTAGCCAGCACCACCTTCTGCCTCTTTGCCTCTTCTTCCTAGTTTTGAAAAGGGCTAAACTGAAACAAAACAAAACAATGGAGAAATAGAAACTTTGAAAGTTAGCTGCTGAAACACACAAACTTTTTCATTTTTTTTTCTCAAAAGAAACGTGTAGTAAGTCCACTAAACTCCCCCTTTTGCAAAATATCTAAGTCGATGCAATTCTAGGATTCAAACTCTAAATCACAGCAAATTCAAGTGTCATTATCTCCAGAACACCACCATAAGCCTTTACCTGTCACATTGCTGCATGATAGAGATTTCTTTGATTATCTCCTGCAGGTCTGATTCCACAGGAACTTGCTTAATAGCAACAATCTGACCGGTCTCTTTATGAATAGCTTTGTACACGCTGCCATAGGACCTGTAATTGGGGGGACAAGGATACTTACAAAGTCAAAACAAGCCAAGAGATTAAAAAGTGCTTAAATAAAAACAACTCACCATTCAAATTTACATCACCAGGTGCCCAAGACATATATACTTAGCTACACTTGCAAAACTGAGATAGTTAAAGTATTGATACTTTGGGGGAAAACTGTCCTTAAGAGAACTACTTATAAACTTCCCATTTAAAGTTTACTGAATGTATGAGTATGAAATAACAGTCATAAGGACGGTAGCTACCACCTCTGCTGTCCGCAGGAAGCAGCCTCCTCTGAGGTTCACCCTTACAGAAAAGCCATGAAAGGGTCATTATCTCTATTTTACAGGCAAATGAGAAAAGGTTCAGAGAAGTTATGCGACTTCCCCAAGGTTACGTGAAGTGATAAATAAGCAGTCAGTCCAGGATATGAATCCAGGTGTGTCAGAACACAAAGTCTATATTCTCTCCACATTTGTATTAGGGCAAAAAAAAAAAAACAAAAAAAACACATGGGGGGGTCTTCCGTTTCTTGCACTCATTCCAGCATCACAAGGTCTAGTCCTGGCTGCCTTTTAGCCCTCGCTCCTCTTACTTGCAATAATATTGAAAATGTTAGGAAATTTTTACTCCTCTTTAATTCTTCTTATCTTTTGCTGCATCTTCCCTTAAGACTTTATTATCAAAATAAATAAAAGGCTGGGTAGCCTTTCAATTTGGGGGCCATAAGAGCAATACATTTAGAATCCAAAGACCCAGGACTGGAGTCCTACCACCACTACTTACCCGTATGATTACAGTATTACATATCAGCTATATTATTAACCTTGTACCTCAATCTTCTCACTTGTAAAACGACAACATTACAAGAGAACGACGATGGTTAAATGAGATATCATTATCTTACATAGATTATATTTTCACTTAAATCCTGGATGGCTGTCAGTGAAATAATGAGCAAATTATCTTTCATAGTTTCCAAACACACCTGTTTCTTCACACTCCCTTGGTGGAAAGAAAGATCAAAATAACAGTGCACCTAATCCATCAAAGTAGCTGAGTGCTCTAGCTAACAAAATGCTACTCAAGGACTGTTTCAATGTGAAAGTCACACAAAAAAATTTTTTAATGTCTATGCAAAGCACATAAAAAATTTCCATTCCATCAGACTCTCATTCGGCGAAACTAATATAACGATATTTAAATGTTGCCTGAAACTTATTTTTTGCAAGGGCAAGACAACCACTGACCGTGTGTCGAAGATCCAACCACTGCCTCTTCTTCCTTGGCCACTGGGAAAAGCTGCCATCATGTATCTTAGGCACAAGACAAAAGAAACTGCTACCAAGAAGCAAAACGGCAAAAACTGCTGCCTCACTCTGGTCCCTCCAATCAAGGAAAAGGAGGGTTTTAGCCAGCTGAGAGCATAACGAAAAAAAGAAAGGGGGACTTCTTTGGTGGGCCAGTGGTTAAGACTGCGTCTTCTAATGCAGGGGATGCAGGTTCAATCCCTAGTCAGGGAACCAAGATCCACGGGAAACCTGCCTTGCCTTATCGTCCTTGATAAGACAACCCCAAGATCTGTGACCAAATGCCTGGTCCCAGGAGATAAAGGCTGGTGATCCAAGCTAGTCCCAGGATTCTGATCCCTTTCTGCCAGTGACTGAACTACCAGTAAGTCTAAGACCTAGTACAGACCAGTGAAATTTGAGAAGAATTCTTTTGAAGGGTCCCTGGGAAAGACTTTCTTCCCTGATTAAAAAAAAAGCAGCAAACAAGGTGGCCCATTTTCACCTGCCACTTCCTCTCCTGCTTCTGAAGTGGCCATCTTGAGACGGTGAGGCTCACACAAATGCTAAATCACTATCAAACACTTGGCTATTTTGGAATCTTCCACCCCCTGATTTTTCTGGTAGTTATTAAATGCCCTTACTGGTTAGCCACTATTAGTTGGGTAGTCTGTAACTTTCATCCAAATTTATTCTTGATACCCTAGGTCAGGGGTCCCCAACTCCGTTAGGAACCAGGTTGCAGAGCAGGAGGTGACTGGTGGAGGGCAAGTGAGTGAGTGAAGCTTCATCTGTATTTGCAGCCGCTCCCCACTGCGCGCATGACCACCTGAGCTCTCCTTCCTGTCAGATCAGCTGTGGCATTAGATTCTCATGGGAGCACAAATCCTAACCTAAAGTCAAGGCAGAATAGCCTGAGATTGCCACAGATTAGAAGTAAAGTGAATAATAAATGCAATATGCTTGAATCATTCTAAAACCATTCCCCTCACTCCCGGTCCCTGAAAAACCGTCTTATGTGAAACTGGTCCCTGGTGCCAAAACTGTTGGGGCCCCTGCCCTAGGTCCCATATGTGTAAAGAAGTTCTTTATTTCATCTTCACTTTGGAATGAGTTTTGCTGGATAAAGAATTCTTCTTTGACAACAGCTTTCTCTCAGCACTTGTACTGTAGTTTATCTGCTTCTATTGTAGAAAAGTCAACTGTCATTGGGTTATCATTTTTCATGGGTAATCTTGGGCAATCTCTCCCATAGTTTTTAAGACTGCCTTTTTATCCTTCACATTCTGTAATTTTACTATAACTAGAAGTCAATTTATTCGGCACTTCATAAACTTCTTCAATCGGAAGGCATAGGTCTTTCTTCGAGTCTGGAAATTTCTTAGTATTATCTCTTTATTTCCTGTCTCTTCCAACTTTCTTCTAGAGTTCATACGGGACCTATAGTGGACCTTGTCAATCCATGCTGTCTCCCTAGTTTCCAACACTGCATTTCTGTCCTGCATTTTGTGATCAGTCTCATTTCTAGCTTTCAACTCACAAGTTCTCTTTTCAGTTTGTCCAGCTGACAGCTTTTGCAATTTACTGGGCATTAGAACTTCAATTATTGTAGTTTTCACTGTCAGGCCCCTCAGCTGTTTCTTTTTCATGGGGCTGTTCATGTTAATAATTTTATGTCTGTCTTTTAAGGATTTTATTCCCTCCTTTTATCTTTTTGAAAATTGTAAACAAACATGAAATTCCATTTCAGACTGCGCCATTATTTCTATTTCCTTGGGTGGGAATTTAATACTTGTTACGTCTGTCGATTATTTAATGGCACTGGATTTCCTCATATGGGTTTCACTTTACTTTGAATGATTCGTTTCTATGCAGTGCTCACTGCTCTTGAGCGTCTCATGACATCATGATGGTTTCGTGATTCCCTTAGCTCAGTTATTGAGGCTGTACAATTTAAACTAGGTCTTCCACTAGGATTTAGGGTTTTCAGCCCTCAAGACACCATACCTGAATACACGCCAGGCCCAGTTCCTATAGTCAGAATAGTCCCTCTTTTTCCCCAGGCCACAGGTAACTGATACAAAAATTTCCTGCAGGAGGCCCAATCTCCCGACAGTAACATGGCATGCTTTACCCTCCTATTACTATGACAGCTATCTTTTCTATCCCTGGTCTACAGCTGTCTATGTATCCTTCTATTAAAAAAAAACTAATTTTCATTCATTATTCTTATATATTTGAAATGGAAAGGAGAGGTTTCTACATGCACTGAGAAATCTTGTCTAGAACACCCTCCACACCTTATGCTATCTTGACAGCCAAGAAAACTCCAAGGGCTCATATGAACAATTAAGATTCACAATTCCAGACTGCACTTAGAGTACAATTTAGAAGGCTTCAGCAAGAACCCCTTGCTGAAGGTTAAGTCCAAGACCCAACTCTCTACAAAAAAAAAAAAAAAACTACAGTGACTCAATGAATTTTAACTGGCAGAGAACAAAACAAATAATACCACAAAGGAGGTGCTTCACACAAGCTCTGCAAGGCAAGGGTCAATGCAGAGAAATAGAAATTATATAGTACCTGAGGCTAAATTAACCAGGTATCAGTCTTAACCATATCACTCACTAGTTACAAAACTATGGGCAAAATGTTTTTGCTTTTATCCCCTGATTAAAAACTTAAATGAGTCAACGAGTAAAACTTTAACTACAATAGAACGAAGAAAGGTGAAAGCTCTAATTCAAAACACTTTCTGAGGGCTATCCATCCATTCTGGTTTGGAGCTTTGACCCTGCTCTGCCACAGACGCACTATTTCCTCAAAATACAGAATGGCGGCAGTCTTGGGAATCTGATACAATCCTTTAGCCAGAGCTCATTACATAAGGCCCAAGTCCATGAGAGTTCACAACCCATTCATCTTCCAGAACCGTGGCATGATCTTTTGTGTTCAGGNGTTTGGAGCTTTGACCCTGCTCTGCCACAGACGCACTATTTCCTCAAAATACAGAATGGCGGCAGTCTTGGGAATCTGATACAATCCTTTAGCCAGAGCTCATTACATAAGGCCCAAGTCCATGAGAGTTCACAACCCATTCATCTTCCAGAACCGTGGCATGATCTTTTGTGTTCAGGAAGGAAGTGCAGGTCAGGTCTTCCTTCAGGACTCTGCTGATTAAATGACGCTTGCTCAGGCTCATTCAGTCAGGATGACAGAAATCCAAGCACTTGTGGTAACATTTAAAACAACAATATGACGATAACATTTGAAGATCCGAAGCTTTATTTGTTTTCTTTCTGGTGATAGATTTACTGGGAAATTTCCAAGGTCCTTAAAGAAGACATCCACAGATCTAAAATGTAATTTAAAATCATAATTAGCTTAGTTTCTCCTTACCTTATATTTCTGATCACTCTCTGTCTGCAGTTTTGACACTCCTCAAACCCAATCCACCCAAACAGAGCTCCCTTCAAGAACATCTAAATATACTTTAAGATTAAGATTTAACTGTGGGCAAGATAAGATCTGAAAAATGCTTCAATTGATATATTTAAAAATAAAATAATAGTTGCCATTTACTGCGCCCTTATTAGGTGACAAGCACTGTACTACATACTCTAGTCTCATTATCTCATGTAATACTCAACATAATCCTATGAGGGAGATGTTAATATCCTCACAAGCTGAGGCTTGTGAAGCTTCGATTTTCATCAACCTTCAGAGTCTATGTTTTTACTACTGTAACATACTTTCATTAAAAATAAAACAAGTCAGTTACATACCTAGTCAATTATACCTACCACTCTTGATCTTATTTTAAGTATAACCTGTGAGCATGGTTAGATTAAGGTCCCTGGACTCACTACATGGAGGAAAATACCGAGGCTATGAAGCTAGAGTTGAAAATGGCAGGCAAAAGACATAGAGGGACTGGATTTTCTTTCCCCATACCTCTAAGGATGCCAAGTCAACCTGCAGGTTCAGATTCATCGAGTGCTTGTCTTTTAGTAGCGCAGCTGCTGTCATCTTTTACTTCCCTTCTCTGCTTGATTTCTTGCTTGATTCCAAAGAGCATTTTTCCAACTTACAAAAAGATGATGACTAATGTTTTTCACAAGGAGGTAATCCATGAAATCCTATCCCATGTAATCCAGGATTGGGTTTAGTATTTGTTATCTGTATTAGGCATAAATAACACTGACTCCAAAATAAACTTATGACATAAAAAGCTGATTGTAAAGAACAAACACTAATTAGACACTAGACATTTTCATAAATTAACATTTCAGCTCTTCTCTTGAACCAGAGTTACTTCCAAGAGATTCTACATAATACACAAACACACACCCACACATTTACATGCTTATATATGCATAAACTACCTCCGAAAAATACATTAAAAACTGCTATACTGATTGCTTCTGGGTGGCTGAGATAGATAAGAGGCAGATTTTTTTCAGGCCATTTTTTATGCCTTTCAAATCTTGAATCATGTGACTTGATTACCTATTCAAAAATGCACAACGAAAACTTATGAAAGGGTGTCTAATATTTTAATGTCTTGGTCATTACAGAAAAAGAAATAAATATAAAAATATCAAAAGTATAAAATATTATGATGTAACCTTTATTGTATATCATGAAAGCCAATGACGGTCACTATCTATTACGAAATATCATTCTACTCGTATTCTATAAACTCATTCACAAATCTGTGTTTCAAGAAGTCCCCCAGTTCCCAACCTGGGATCCTAGATCTCTTGGGAAGTTGTAAAGGTAGTGACAGTCCTTGATTTATTTTCTTTATTTCCCAAAGTGGCACTAAGTAAAATGCTGAATTCCTTTTAAAAACAAAAAAGGGAACAAGTTGTTGAATATCTCTCAGAGGCTACAAACAGAAAACTAAAGTATGTCTAACTAATAAAATTTCTTGAACAGGGTATAAACTAATTAGTGTTATCTGTTAAATAGCTATAATCATGCATACCACAGATCTTATGAGCGCAAACAACAGATGTCCATGGTACTGAAAGAACCAGGAATCACTAACTCTCTCTACTGAAGTGATTGGGGGATGAGAGAAAGGGCATTTCAAGCTGTAAATTTACCTCCCACCCCACCCAGAGCAAGGCTGATATGCAACATTTCCCTTTCTTTTCCTTAGCTTTACAAACTATTGCATGAGAAAGGTCCACATCCTGCTGGTGTTGGGGCAGGAAAAAGATGGAGACCTCCAAGTCCACCTGCATTTTTCTGGGCACTCACCCTTCTCCAAGTTTCTCTAAGACATCAAACACTTCTTCTGGTTGTTTAGTTAAACTATCTTCATCCAACTTTTTCAGCTGCCTGTGAATGAAGAAATTTAAGCATAAAATACATTGTACTTACCAGCAACTTAAGAGAACACAAAACACATTATTTATTTTACAATTGGCATCTGAGGAACTTCTCTGCAAAGCTTACACTGGTAAATGCCAATAAAGGCAAGCTAAGAGACCTTTAAGGGAAGCTGAAGGGCTGGTCTGGAAATGTTACTTGGGTCCCAGGTCACCTTCATGAGCAAAATCAGTACCAGAGGGTTAAGAGCTACCATGAGGCTGACTTCAGTTCCATAGTTGTAAGAATTTTCTAACACTAAAAGTTGCTCTGAAATGATTTAGACTGCAACTAAGAAGTCCCTAGATTCCCATCACTGGAGCATCTAGACAGAAAACAAGTCCTTGTGTAGCTGAAATGCAGTAGATTAGATTGAAGCAATAGCTAGAATCCGTTCAAATCTTGAGATTCCATCAACTAAGATGACATAACTCTCTGTTCAGAAAAGATGCTTAATACAAGCTTCGTAATGAACTGAAGCATGGGCTTAGACTGGAGGCCAACGAAGATGGAGAAGAATCTTGCTCTCCGTTAGCAAGATTTTGGTACTTACTTTTGTTGAAACACATGGATTCTATAAGGTATCACAGAAACAGAAATTGGAGAGTATATGCTCAGATGTGATCTAAAGTGAAAAAATAACCAGACAGCTGAAGTTTCAAATAGTCTCATCAAGACTCTCCTGGGGTGACTGTGTACCTGACTATTTCCCAAAGTCAAAGATTCTGCACACAACTTCCAGATAATTCCGATGTTTCTATGACACACCACGATCAACATAGGGGGTTATAAACTAAGCATAGGGTTTTTTTTAACTGAGAACGGTGAGACTTATTAAGTCTTAGATGAGCTGTCTGCCAAGGAGCACTCGTGTGGGTGCATGTGAGTGTTCTACGCCATGGTTTCCTCAAACTGCAAAGAACAACAAAGAAAGGAGAGCTCAGGAAGTGGTGAAATGTGGAAGCAGTCCACTGGAAATTTCTTTGTAAAGAAAAATGTTTAAACTAGCTGGACAATACCAGCTTTTACAAGGAAAGATAAACTAAAATACGCACACACACAAATGTGTACCTTCCTAGAGAAAATGGCAAAACCGTAAGAGAAGCCAAAAAAAAATCCCACACACCTGAACGCATCAAGTGTATCTTCCAGTAAATGCTGATCTCAAGAAGACAAGCTTAACAGGATTTTATAAATATCAAAGACTAGTGACAGGGAGAACTGCTCTAGGTCAGTAATTGCCATGACTTGAAAATTAACCAAAGAAACAACCACACTGACCTTTGAAAATCAAAAGGTTCCTAAAAATTAAATTCCAATGACATCACAAAAACTCCCAGGTTCAAAACAAAAAGGGTTGAAGTGAAACTTCAATGTCAGAAGTGAAATTTCTCTGACCCAGAAATCAGAATGAACGTCTCATAATGGAGGTTGGGGGGGGCAGGGCGGGAGTGGGTAAAGCATTGATTTATAACTATATAAACAATGGACAATACCTCTTTTCCCAAGTATAAAGTTTTATAAACAGCTTATGTAAAGGAAGATCAGACGTGTTCCTTTGAAGTGGTGGCTTTGTGGTTTATAAAGAGCAAAACTCACTATTTCAACTATTAGAGACCACGGCATAACACAGGAAACGGCACTGCCACGAGACAGCTGCAGGCCTCTGATAATACTTTGACAGACAAACTTTATATGAGTGTTCAGATGCTCCTTTAAAACAATCTGGGTGGGGTTTTGTCTGCTTTGGGCTTAAAGGATCTTATCTCTGGTGCCTGAACCTAGAGGTGGTCTATAAGAACATTTGCTAAATGGACTAATGAATGCAATGATGAGAATCATAAACCTTTCTCAGCACTCTTAATGAGGTTTCAAAATTTAAAAGAAGCTCACCCCGAGAAAGTATTACTGTGCTATTAACAAATAACAATTCTATGGAAAATCTTTTGACAAGGGACTCAATGATGTTTTCTACATGAGTCTTCATGGAAGAAGCATTCTAAGCAAACAGCCCAACTCTGATGATTCAGCCCTTTCGACTGTACTTCCCCAGGTCCTCGGTAGTTTCAGCGCTTGCTCATAACTGAACAGGCCTAGCCAACACAGCCTCCAAGGACCAGAAAACAGGGGATGTTCCACTCCTAAGTCAGCTGAGTGGATGGTCAGTATCCCAGAAATGCACTCTACACACTCCACCACACTATTAGTATCTAATGGCAACTCACTTCTTAAAATCATAAACTTCTAAAAAATAAACAGAAAGTGAAAAAACATAAAACTCCTTTGCAAACTGTCAACTTGATCGTTATTCTCTTGTTGTTGGTTGTTATCTGGTCACGAAGTCGTGTCCAACTCTTTTGCGACCCATGGGCTGTAGCCCGCCAGGTTCCTCTGTCCCTGGGATTCTCCAGGCAAGAATACTGGAGTGGGCTGCCATTTCCTTTCCCAGGGGATCTTCCCAACCAAACCCGAGTCTCCTGCACTGGCAAGTGGGCCCTTTACCATCGTCATACTCTTAGTCACACACAAATATCAAACTCAGGAACACAAAGAGCATTTCCTACCTTGGGATTGCTTCCTCTTATTGGAAACACATGCCATCTGAATCTCTGAAAAGACACCAGTACTTTTCCAAACACAAATAAGGGTGTTCATGAAGTCACTACTCACTGGAGTGGCTAGCTCTCAAACCTCTTTCTCCCATCTTAGAACTTTTGTAAGGTCCATTTTATTTATATATACCTATATTCTTTCCACACAGAATTCATAATGGGTTACAACAAATATGTAAGATAAATGGATGGAGCTTTTTACTGAAAATAAAATATACGTGTCCACCCCAACCTCCTCAAACTTATGTTAAAGTCTTAATGTTCAATACCTCAGAATGTGACTGTATTTAGAGATGGGGCCTTTAAAGAGCTAATTAGGGTAAAAATGACATCATATGGGTGGGCCCTCATCCAACAACGACTGGTGTCTTCGTAAGAGGAGATGAGGACATAGATATAGAGGGAGGACCATGTGAAGACACAGGAAGGAGGCAGCCATCTGCAAGCCAAGGAGCGAGGCCTCGAAAGAAACAACCCTGCTGATGCCTAAACCTCAGACTTCTAGCCTCCAGAACTGTGAGAAAATAAATTTCTGTTAACTCATGCCATCTGTGATATCAACATGGCAGTCCTAACAAACTAATATCACTGGTAATAAAGTTAACTGGCTAAAAGGCAGTTCACTAGCTATGATGAGTAGGAAAGCACCTGTCACTCAAGAATTCAACTCTGCAGAGGATGGGATGATTTCAGAGAACAGCACCATCGAAACATATACATTACCACGTGTAAAACAGATAACGGATGAAGCAGGGCACCCAAAGCTGGTGCTCTGTGACAACCTGGGGGGACAGGGTGGACACAGAGATGGGAGAGGGGTTCAGGATGGAGGGGACACATGTATACCTGTGGCAAATTCATACTGATGTATGGCGGAAACCATCACAATATTGTAATTATCCTCCAATTAAAACAAATTCAAATATAAAAAAAGAATTCAACCCTGCAACACTTTTCTCTTGCACATTTAGTAAAATTTTTAAAATCCAAAAGGCACTGGAATGAGTGTCAAAAACCAAAACAGTTTACTGTTTTGCCCAAGACTGTATAGCATAAAGTAAAAGCAGAAACAAAACTCAAGATTCCTAATCCTCTCTTCAATTAAACCAACGCGTCCAGGAAAGAACGAACATATTTCAGAAGGAAATATAACCAGTGTCCGTTTATAATTGGATCTATGGTGCAACAGCAAATACCTGCTAACATACACAAGGCCTTGTGAAACAAGAGTACTCCCAGAGAGGAATCAGAGTGATGCAGCTAAGAGCACGGACTTTGGACCAGACTGCCTGGATTAAAATCCCAGCTCTGTCACTTAGTAACTGTGCAACTTCTGCCCAATCACTAACCTCTCTGGGCCTCAGTTTCATCACCTGTAAAACAGAGATACAGGTGATAAGGTTGTTAAAGTGACAGTCAAAGGAGTCAACAGTTAAGCTGAACCATATGAAACTACTATTTTTATACATCAAAAATGGTCAGATATCAGCAAATTCATATGGTTCAATGACAGACATGGAAAGCACAGAGAAAAACGTCTGGCACCCAGTAAGTGCTAGATGGATGCAATAATCACTTTATTTCAGACTCAGCGCACTACAGTAGGGTGACTTACGAGTCCATCCCCACCAGCTATCTGCCTTCTGCAGTGTTTGTGCACTTCAAACAAAGCCAAGGGCACAGGCCCAGCTGTGGAACCCTTCCCTCCACCTCTCCGTTGCCCCACACTCCCACACGCTGAACACTTCCTACTTTAGAGCCCATTCTGCTACAGGAAGTCAGAGGGCTCTGTGAAATCGAAGCAAACTTCATGGCACCTCAAGCTGTACTCTCCATTTTTATCCAGATGTGGCAGAGTGATTGAAAACCCCCGGGGTCCACAGAGCAAATCACTGATACAACTGCACCCAACTCAGAGGTCAGACTATCTAGGATCAGCCACTCCCCCTGTTCTTGACTTAAAACAATTCCTGGGAGCAGTAGGATTTGGAGCTGATACAAAACAATAGAGACCTGAAAAAAGGACACAGTCTGGCTGAGTGCAGTGAGCCAGACCTAGAGCACAAAAAAAAAAAAAAAAAGGAAACACACACGACTGTCTCTCAACTCTTCTGGGCCTCAATCTGCCCATCTCGAAAACAGTCTCTTATTTCTCTATCTACCTCCCAGTGTAGGAGTGAGGAAGATTAGGAAGATCCTGGATATCAGAGAGGAAAGATACCATCATCTAGAGAGAGGACACTACCAAAAACATCTAAATCGCTGCCCTGCACGAAGCTTCCCTTACTAGATCGTCCACCTTGCACGGCACACCATCGGCCTCAGGCAGCAAAGCGTCTCCCCGCAACAGACCCTCCCAACTGCACCTCTGGTGGGACTCCCTCCCTTAGAAAATCTGCCCAGCTCTCCTCTCTGCTAGTTCTCGACCCACCCTTAGCCAGAGCCCCCTCGTAGGTCATCTGGCTTCAGCATCCTCTCTAACTCAGTGAGTCCCTTCGAGGACAGGATTCACCCAGCAGCCCCCGCCCTCAGCAGGTGCTCTCCCTAACTTGTCTCCAGTCCCTCAGCAGCTGCCCTCCCCACCTGTCCCCCACCTTCCGCCAGGATATCCGCCTCGGCAAGCGATCTCTCTAACCAGCCCCACGTTTATCCCCCGGGGCCGGACCCCCACCGGCCAGAGGTTCCCCCATTCAGCAGGTGCCCCTTCAGCCGGATCACCTCGCCCCGCAGGTCCGTCCCCTCCAAGGGGGCTCGCACGCCCGGGTCTCCCCTCAGCCAGTCCCCGTCTTTCCCTCCCTCCTCCCCCTTCGTCTTAGCCAGCGGCCCCTCACCGGCGCGGCGGGTTCCTGAGCTGCACCGTCTCCATGGCGCTGCCGGCAGCCGCCCAGACCCGTTCACTGCTCCATCCTCCCCCGGGACCTCCTCGATCCCGCCCAGCAGACCCTCCCACACTTCCGCTTTCCGCCCCTACCGGAAGCCGCGTGCTGCGCGGGAGCGGGGCGGGGCCGCGAGGGCTGGCCCCGGGTCACGTGGTGCGGACACCAGTCACGTGGTACGCTGGGGCGCGGACCCGGAACCGCGGAACCGTGGAGGCTACTCCCGGGAGGGAGTTTTAGTCAGGTTTCGAGATTTGGCGTCCTTGTCTCTCTGCGACACTTCGCCCAAGAAACTCGGTCTGAGACCCGAGAACTCATCTCTGCCTCGGGCCCTGCTCACCTCGTTTCTCAGACACAGATACTAAGACTTCCTGCGAAGAACCGCCTTAATAAAAAACTGTCAATTCTTAACCAGCCAAGTTTACACTGTTGCTGGGAAACGCTGCTGCAGGTATCCCTGGAGCTATTTGTGGTTTTCTGCCGTTCTTCCCTGGTTGAATTCTTGTTCCAGGTGGACGCTGGAACGTGCGTAACGTCTCTTTGGATATCACGGAGCGTCAGCCTGCAAACTGCCCCACCCTCGTAAGAGCCTTACCTTGTGGACACAAAAATAGCCAAAGTTTATTAAGCTCTTGGGGCTTCCCAGGTGGCGCTAGTGGTAAAGAACCCCGCCTGCCCGTGCAGGAGACATGAGAGACTCGGGTTACATCTCTGGGTGGAGAAGATCCTCTGAAGGAGGATGGCAACCCACTCCAGTAGTCCTGCCTGGAGAATCCCATGACTAGGGGAGCCCGGCAAGCTACAATCCTTAGGGTCACAAAGAGCTGGACCCGACTGAAGCGATTTAGCACACATTTAGCTCTTAACATGTACTTGCCATTTTATATTATCTCATTTAATCCTTATATCAAGCCTGTAACCCAGTCTTATCTATTATTTTCCACTGCTTATCATGTTCTCGATACTCTACTACTAACTCAAAATGGCAACCCACTCCAGTATTCTTGCCTGGAGAATCCCATGGACAGAGGAGCCTGGCAGGCCACTCTCCATGGGGTCGCAAGAGTCGGACGTGACTCAGCAACTAAACTGCTACTACTACTACTAACTCAGTAGTTTTAAAACTGTTTATGGTAGGTAATCGGAAAAGGCAATGGCACCCCACGCCAGTACTCTTGCTTGGAAAATCCCATGGACGGAGGAGCCTGGTGGGCTGCAGTCTATGGGGTCGCGACTGAGCAACTTCACTTTCACTTTCTACTTTCCTGCATTGGAGAAGGAAATGGCAACCCACTCCAGTGTTCTTGCCTGGAGATCCCAGGGATGGGGGAGCCTGGTGGGCTGCCGTCTATGGGGTTGCACAGAGTCGGACACCACTGAAGCGACTTAGCAGCAGTAGCAGCAGCAGCATGGTAGGTAATATTACTCTCATAAGGCCAGAGAGGTGAGCTCACATAGCTAAAAGTATAGGTTTGGGGATTTAAATCCAGATGGATAGTCCACCATGCTCCTTTGTCCATGGGATTTTCCAGGCAAGAGTACTGGAGTGGGTTGCCATTTCCTTCTCCAGGATAGAATTCCAGAGCTTGCACCACCAAACTGGGCACCACCAAACTGGACACCACCACTTGGACCCTCTCGTTGGGCATTAGAGTCAAAGCTTTGGCTCCACTCAGAACTCCTATGGAAACTCATAAACAGCTATCAGTTCAGTTCAGTTCAGTTCAGTCGCTCAATCGTGTCCGACTCTTTGCGACCCCATGAATCGCAGCACGCCAGGCCTCCCTGTCCATCACCATCTCCCGGAGTTCACCCAGACTCACGTCCATCGAGTCCGTGATGCCATCCAGCCATCTCATCCTCGGTCGTCCCCTTCTCCTCCTGCCCCCAATCCCTCCCAGCATCA